>OY796664.1:6363664-6963664 GCA_963680705.1 Rhagium mordax | reverse complement strand
AAAACTTAATTCATTCACTGATTTACTTGCACTACAAGTTAGTGGTAAATGAATAAACAATAAGGATTATTTTAATCAGAAAAAAGGACCTGGAGGAAGTTGCATCTTTGAAGTGAGTCTGACATTAAAGTAGTTTCTACAAACAAGGTTCATACAGGATTGGAATCCAAGGCCAAAAAGCAAGAGGAAAAAAAATCATCATCAAACAACAGAGACCAGGATATTGTCCCTCTACAGATTATCCAATTTTGGTTTTGGAGTAAGGCAAAACAGTATTTTTTTATGTTTTTGATTCACTCGTTTGTTTATCAACAAAAAAGTTTGCTCCTACTTGCCATGTTTATTCTGTAGATAATCCTCTCAGACATCCATTGCCAAAACGTCTTAAAAATAAACAGTAGATACCCGTTTTCGTACCTTAGCTATTCGATTATTACTTTCCTTCCCCTGCCTTTATTCAGGGCAAAGCTTCAATTATATAAACTGTAGAATGTGCAACAGTTATATACAAAACGTAATAAATTGACCACCTGCGAACAGTATTCATCACTAGTTCTATTGTAAATATAATTTACAATGACAATAGTTTGAGCCAAATCGAATAGAATGTACATAAAAGATTTAATCCAATAGCAATATTTGAAATTTAGTACCTTTTTTAAATTGAATTACCGTAGGAAAGTTGCGATCAGACTTTTAACTGATTTAAGGGAACGAAAGTTAAGAATCAAACAGTGGAAGTATAATATGTTTCCACAGAACACAACTTAAGAGGCAATTTTACAATGGAAAGTTCGAGGAATAGTTTTATTCCGGAATACAGAAAAGAGATTTATAAAACTCACATAGATAATCTCTGAGGATTTGAAACTGATATTTTTTACGGCCATTACCTCCTGTAGTGGCATTTGTTACATAGCAATTCTTTCTCAATTTTAGCAATTAAAAATAAACGCTACGAAAATTTACCGGGTCAATGCAAAAATTGTAATTCTCAGTTGAGGTCTTTTAATTTAACACCACATGGAAATTTTACAAAAGTTCGTCTTTGATATCACCCCTGTCCACTGAGTTGATCTACTGCGATTGCTGATTTAATTCTTACAGTTGAAGAGTCCGCTAGCTGAACATCAGTTTAAGACTGCAGCTCAGAAATTCGCATTCAGAGAATTTCTACTGGATAGATAAGATGCGATTGAGCCATTACTATTGGTAATCTATTCAAATTTTACGTGACTGTATCAAGGAATTTTTACGTTGTAATATTAAAATTTGTATTAACTCATGCTATATTGTGAATAACTGAATATCAGAAATTTTGAGTAGATATACTTAAATTTTTGTCTCATGACCTACGGTTTAGATAGGTGTTGAAAATGTGTCATAAGTCGAAACGGTGTAATATTCGTACATCTGACAGGTAGCGATTCAGCGTTGACGACGGCTATCCGGCATTGCAGTATTTATATTGTTGCACAAAGGCCAGAATGAACAATTGTTTTAAAAGCTCATATGAATATGGATGCGGTGGAATGCACTCGGTACAATAGCCCAGGGTAATGGCTCCGTGCTAAGTAGACAATGGCTGATTATAAACATAACCATAAATACAAACGCTGGCAACTTCAATCATTTCCCGACGTATATGCTAAGCGTTGCTCTACCATGGTGCTATCATATAGGGTGAGTTTTATAAAAATCGTCACTTATGTAAGCGTGTACGCGACATACTGCATAGATAGGGCGCATTAAGGGCAAGCCATGAACATACTAGGATAACTCAAAGGCGAGTTTTATTTATTTTATTTTGCGGCCCAGCATTTACGGTTTGTTTGTAAGGATTCAAAACTTTAAAATAATTTTTAAGAATATATAACCGGAAATGTACAGTGCGGTCGTAAAGTCATCCTCTTTCTTGATAACTTAAATGATTTGATGTTGATCAACCAATTCTAGAGTAACTCACTGAGAAGGAAAACTTGTATCAATATCTTGGGAATTTTACTAACATCCCACGATATACCAGAATCATCAAAGTTTTGAAAAACCACCGGAGGAGGTGCCTATCACTAGTATGAATTAAGGAAAGGAATATTCCATCTGTTCAAGACGCACGAGGATGATGAATCATTTGTAGCTGTGATGCAGCTAAATAAGCATCAAACCCTCATAGTCGCTTCTAAAGAAGAAGAGGAGATTCTTGCTTCTAAAGAAGAAGAGGAGTTCCTTGCTTCTAAAGAAGAAGAATTTCTTGGTTCTAAAGAAGAAGAGGAGTTTCTTTGATTAGAAGGGCATCTTACATCTACAAAAACAGCACTCCACCAACTAATCAGTTGGATGGAGGAGATGCTGAAGGAGAAGAAGGTTTGGTTTCATCATCTTTCCTCATCAACCAATTCTGGAACACCCTAGCGAGAAGTAAATGAGAGACTTGTATCAATATCTCAGCAATTCCTCTAACAACTCGCTATAGATCTGAACCATCAGATGGCAGACAGGCCACAGGAGGAGAATGAATCATGTGTTGATGCCATGTTAGAAGATCCTGCAGCTAAAGCATGAAACTTCTAAAGGAGGTCCTTCGATTAGAAGGATATCTTACATCTACAAACACAGTACTCCACCAACGAATGATATGAATGGAGATCAGATCTCAAAGAAGGCTTCCATCCTTGACATCGAGAGACCCTTGGACATTCTCCTCAATTACCAGAAGTTCCAGAGAACGTGGGATCGACTCCACCTCGTGCAGGTAGATCGCGAAGATAACCAAAGGCAGATGGATATACACAATTCTCAACGAGATTCTGGAAGCTTAACTGGCGAATCAGAGGAAGTGTTCTTTCTTCTAATGGAGAGGCTGGTAGTGGACGAGCTTCTCGGGACACTTCCATCCATTCAATAAGCTCATTATTTACAATAAGTTTTTGGGTTGTGCAATGCATTCAGTTGATTTCAATGACGAGTCTGAGTTCTATGGTTGAGGCTATAAAGAGGGTAACGACTTATCTTGGTTGGAAGGTTGGAAATAATCTTATGGAGTAATTCTTCATGACAGGATAAATTCATACTCTGGTATATTGGTTTAACCATTAGGAAAAATTAATACTGATAATATTTATTTGGATTTCGCAATTTATGAGTAAACAATCAATAAGTAAGCGTTCATTGTGGTAATTAAATTTAGTGGAATATATTAAATAATAGTAACTCTATGCGATATTGACCCACGCTGTAATAGTACTGACATACTGACAGTGGTCGATTTTGGTGCCAGTACGTACAGCTTTGCTGGTCACACCGTGCATTTACGCAATACGGAACGATGTAATTTATGCATTACATTAAATAAATAAATGTATGAAGCGTTCTATACGAGCAGGACGTTGGCCAAATGGTCGTTGGTTTGTTAATAAACTTTCTAGAATATTTAACATTTATTAATGGATTTCACTACGGCCAACATTTTCATCAAAAGATACACATTTACTTTTTCACAGAGCCAAATTTATGTACAACTGAGTTTTGCATAAATATCTGTTCTATTTTTCTATGTACACTTGTCCGGCGTAAATTCATTGCAACGTGTTTTTGACCGTAACAGTTTTAATTTGGAAAATGTACCTAGACTCATTTTTAAGTATGGAGCTTTTAAATGCCAAAATGTTTGATTTTGCTTGCGCCCCTACACACAAAAAGTGGCGTACGTGAAATTAATATTCGGTAGTTACACGCAGTTTTAGGAAAATGCTCGATGATGTCTAATAAAAATTGTCGAAACGTTGAGTAAATTCAATATTTACAAGTAGAATTGGAAATCATTCTTCAATGTGAAATTTATTGTTTATCAGATTTTCGTCTAAATTATCTGTGAGTTATGATATTTAAATACTACGCTGTTACGAAATTCAATTTCGTTAATATTTTAAAGTTATGTTGACTTTTTTCCATTTTACTTCTAACATGCAATGACACTCTCTCAGCTGAGATAAATTATTTATATGCTATATGCTTGGAAAATTTATATTTAATAAGAATAATATTCGAGCCTGCTTTAAGAATTAGTTTCATAAATTTAGATTAGGTTCATAAAAATTATCCTTAGAAAGGGTATGTTAAAATCACTTTAAAAGACCGCTTCTTCAGCTTTAGTACTTACAATTTAATTTCGACGGAATTTTGTAGGACAGGAATTTAATCATTCATAAGGTAACATTTTTTATAAACAATTTTTAATATGATCACCTTATGTACAGGAGTGTTTCAAAACAATCAGTATTATTTGACATATTTTAAGCAGGTGTTCTAAATTAAATAAAACGAGCTAAGAAATACAAGTCGGAGAAGGGCGAGAGGGCCGACACTAACTATTTCTTACCGTTACTAAATCACCATATTTTTATCGACGTCTAAACTAAATCTAATGTATGTGTGTATATACCGGGTGGCCACGAAAGTATTGTCTATTAAATAACTCGGTTATTATGAAAGATAGACTTCTATAATTTAGACAATAGGTTACTAAAGCTAGAATCTGATATGCTTGTGCACAAAATGCCATTTCCGGTCTAACCGGAAATTACACCAACTTTCTTATTTTAAGTAGAACACTGTGTATGTTTTTGAATTTTCTTACTTGTTATGAAATTCTGATTTCAGTGATGGCACAAGTTGGCATTTGTTTAAAAAAAGGCGTCGAAAATGTGAACAAACTGAAAACATAAGTAGGCCAGTGCAGGATTTAATTTTTGAGTCTTGTAGAAAACAGAAGTTGGAATTTTTATTTTTTTTTATTTAACTTATGATCGTACTTTTTGTCACTCTATGTGCGTAAAGTTCTTAATTAAAGAAGTGGGTTTTCCACACGGAGATTTTGCATTTTTAAAAATTCATGAAAAACTATTAAATTCTGAAACTGAAATTAAGTGGAAAATACCTTCTTTTGCACCATAACAAAGATAACACTTTCAGCAAAAATATATAGGACTATAAAAATGTGTTTTCATTTACTACTAGATATACTACTAATCTATAAGAATCAAAAATAAAATCCTGCGTTTTTTAGTTTTTCCACATTCTTGACGCCATCTTCATCAGAATTTCATGATGAATAAGATAGTTCAAAAATGTATAGTTAAAATAAAAGAGTTAGTGTTACTTGCGTTTAGACCGGAAGCAATATTTTGTGTAAAATTATGTCAGATTCTGCCTTTAGTGACCTATTATCTACATTTTAAATTCTATATATCTTTTATAATAACCGATAATACTTTCTTGGCCACCGGTATATAAATATTACATAAATACAATTTTTTTATTTGTTCAGTGTAATATTCGATGTCCATTATGCCCATTCGTATGTCCTTTGCGTCGACTTCGCGCGTATCTATTTTATTTATTGTTTTTGCTTTAGAAACAATTTGAATTTTAAATGATCAATAAAATTCCAACTTGCGCATTCGCCATTTTTTCGACGCTTTGTTTTGCTTTAATATCTCTCCAATTAAGCTTTAATACGAAACAATTAATTTACAAAAAGGTTAATTTGCCTTTTTAATTTATCTTCAGTGTCATAGATAAGAGTAAATTGTCGAAGTATGTTTGCTCTCATTTTAAATTGTGCTTGGGGTAGCCACATGCGATAGGGGTTGCGCTACACCGGCGACATTGTATACTGAAATGACAAATTAACACTTCAGCTATAATAAACAAAAACATAGCACGCGTCAAATTAGATTTATATACAGGTGGATGGAATGTTACGTTTCTTTTAAATATATGAATAATTGTTTAAATTATTTGTTTATATTTACTTATTTAACTACCAAGATGAGATGATCTTTTGTAAACAGTGATAATAATTAAGGATTTTAACCCTCACTGGTAGGAGTACTTAACGTGCTCACATCGCAGATGGAATTACATGGAAACCACCGCGCAATTTTATATCAAATGGGGACACGCCATGTGGTCCTAATTATAGTTTCTTTTCTCCGTACTAACTCCTGACCTTTCAGGTTTATCCTTCAGATTGCCTTAAGGATGTTGTAATTTATTCCTGCTGAATAGATAACTAGATAAGCTAGTCAGAATTTCAATTAAGGTACTTATGTCGAAGGTTATTATTAGATATTCTCAATAACTCTAGGATGTTACGAGAAAATTAATTATAAAATAATTTGTTGGAAATAAATTTCTCACATTGCTGTTCTTGTAATACGGTTTCTGATTTAGTAATGTAGAAGTACTTTAGGTTTTTATTATATGCGTTCTGTGGACAGAGGACAATAAAACCTCTCCTAAGACGTAAGCTAAATTGTTAGAGACCTGCTACCTACAGACCTGTGGCAAAATGCAAATAGTAGGTTATTATTTTCAGTTGGAATACAGAAACTTGACAAACGATATGCAGAAAATAAACTGTTGAAATCAGCCGTAACTTGTACACTAACATTTATTTGTGTACCTTTTGATCTTACATTTGTAATTAAAGTTTCCTTTTTCAATTAAAATAGGAAATGTGTGACTAAACTATTAAAAAGTGCAATACTGAAACACGTATTCGTAAATATAACAGACTACTACTATTCTATCAGTAAAGAGATAAAACACTTATTTATTACGTGCCGACTATTTCACAATGTACAGCTGTTAGATAGTTGGAATAAAGGCGAAACGCTTTTAAATGTTTAAACCATAATATACTACAATAGCAAGGAAAAATTCCACTCGGAGATATCACACATTCCTTTCAATTTTCAAATGACAATATTTTTATATTAAGTGTTTTTATAACCGCATATTTACAAGACAGGTTTTGAAATTTGCATTATAATGCCTCAATACTGCTTTAAAGTTAACATGAGATTGGAAAATATGATCAAATTAAGAATCTCATATTTAACTGGCTCAATATTATTTTCATCATTGGAATAGAGTGCAATGGAAAAGAAATAACGTTCAATTATTCATTTTCTTCAAAAGTTAAAGACGATTTAAGAACGATCATCGCTGATAAAGTCTACAGACAAAGCAACTTATTACCTAAAGAAATATGTTCTTCTTTTTAAGTTTTTTAAGTTAAGATCTGGGAACGATTATCGCTGATAAAGTCTAGAGACACAACAACTTATTACCTGAAGAAGCAAGTTCTTCTTATTACTCTTATTTAACATTGTATTGGAAAATGCGATTCAAATGAAGAACCTCACTACTAGTATCCAAATTATTTATCCAACCTAATACATTTTCAACCTCATCAATATTATCTTCATCATCATTAATAGAGTTCAATGGAAATGAAATAAAGTCCAATTATTTGTCTTCTTCAAAAAATTAAGGACAATTTAGGAACGATCATCGCTGATACAGTCTATAGACAAGACAACTTATTGCTGAAAGAAGCGTGTTCTTCTTAAGGATATTATTGTTAACATCATATTGGAAAATGCGATTCAAATGAAGAACCTCATTATACTGGTGTCCAAATTATTTAACGAATCAAATGCATTTTCTACTTCATCAATATTATCTTCATCAGAATTAAAACAGATTGCAATGGAAGAAAAATAAAGTCCAATTATTTATTTTGTTCCAAAAATTAAGGAAGATTTAAGAACGATCATCGCTGATAAAGTTCAGATGCAACGTATTCAACGTATTCTTCTTATACATGCCTCGTTTATGATCAAATCGACAATACCGTTGATCTTGCTACGTTCTCAATAATTGTAGCATAACGTAAATTGATCCATGCAGAGATCATAAATTTAGTAAAAAATTAATTATTATTCATTAGAACTATATCTAACAGAAAAAATTAAACTGTACTTACAGTGCACATGCAGCATCATTCTCTTGCTGACAGAGGGTGGCACACCATTGGCAGCTATACACAAGTAAGCCCCCATCTCAGATCTAGTGACTTTTGTAAGGGAAAGCGTCTCCCCTTCTACGGAAGTAAGTCTTTCGCTTTTTGAGTTTGGACCAGTGCGTGCCACAATTGGACCTCCATCTTCTCTCCTCCAAACAACACGCGGTTTTGGAAATCCTCTTGCTTTACAAATTAATTTCGCGGAACCTCCTTCCGGCACCATCATATCCCCTGATGTCTCCTCGTAAATTATATCAGGAGGAATTACTACTTCTAGAAATGCAGTCTGTAAACAACAGAAATAATTAATTGAAACGTTACCAACGTTTCCATAGTATTTTGCTTCAGTATCCGCATATATTTCAGTATACTAAGCGAGTCCCAAATTGTTCCCAAAATTATGCCTTCCTACCCCAAAGGGATCAATCTTTCCAAAAAATTGAAACTTCATAAGGAGATACTGAAACTGACAGACAGCAGCACAATAAAGGAAGACATTGTGTAAAGACTGAATTGCTGGACATCAAGTCATAAAATGCCACGAGGAAACTGATTGGTGAGCAAGAGGAGTAGGGCGAAAGTCGGAGATCAAATGTTAGAATAATATTACTATTGAGGCTATGTGGATTGTAGTGCCATCATAAACATCTCACTACGTTGCATTTGGAGTAGAAAATTTGCATAAATGTAGAAAATGTAAGGGAAAATAAACTCCTCTTATATACTAGGTCATTTGTGACGCTCGCAAATAAAGAGAACATTGAATTTGCGACACCCTTTTCGACAAACTTTAGGATTGTAACTTTGTACAGGGTGTCTTCTGGGCAGGTAGTAATTGTTGTTCTTAATGGCAATCTATATTTTTTATAATTTTTTCGAAACCTACACGAAAAATAAGATACTGTATGTATAATACTCAAATGGAAATTTTGGCAGTTTAATCGGCAGTATCTTGATTTTGTAGAACTTGAGAAACTAGGCACATGGCAAAAAAATCTATTTATCTCTTTTATTAACCAAAATATTGGACTTCTGCGCACTAAGTGGACGCCCTGTATATATATTGCTACATTCAATGTCTTAAAGCGGGTAAATTTTTATTCGCTTGGTATAACTGATGTGTTATAGTAGAACGAGAACTGCAATGTAGGTAGTAAAAACGCTACACTTGGTGTCCAATGTCCGGTGACTGGAACTTTCACTATCCTCGTGTAAACCAATACCCGAATCTTTTTTATGTATGAGCAGTCCATTTTAAGCGGACCCCATCCTAAAAGGGGCTCTCGTTCCCACGGGTTGGAGCTGTCACTCTCAAAGAAAGCATTTAAACCAATTCCATCGAGTCAATTTCTTACTCTATGGCAATTTACTTGTTGTATCTCACATGCTTTTCTAGTTATGTAGCTAATTGGGGTTAAAGTAACTGATTCCTGCGGGATTTTATAAGAAAGGAATACGTTCCAAATTCAATTACAGACTTTGCATTGAATGGATAGTGTCTATGCTATTTGCCTTAGTGGGTTTCATGTGCTGCGATGCAGAATTCTGAAGACTTCCAGCCGAATGTGGTAATTGATATATTTAATATTAACTGTCAAGATAGGCAAGTCCAAAATGATTAGAAATTCTTGCAAACTTTTGCCTCTTTGGACTACATAGGTCACTGTCTGACCAACGTCACTCTGATGCTCTTCAATCTGACCAATGTAATATAGATATCCAGGACATTAATAATCACCTTTGGAATAATTTTATGTCTTGAAGACTCTGCAAAAATTTCTGTATTTTCTGGAACGCCCTGTAATAGGTAAAGAATATTTGTAGAGGATGGCCTATAAGAGAACAGTCTAGATGACTGTGGATGCGCTTTGTCAATAAAATTAACAAACAACTAAAATGGGATAACAAAGAAATTTAAATTCAAAATAAACACCGTGGTGGGAAGTCGCTTGAGAATAACTTTACTTCTTCCTCATTATATAGACACAGAATATCACTATCTGCGGTACCCTTACAGAAACAATTAGTCAAGAGTATAGTGTCTCTCGGTCTCGATGTATACTGTAAGCAGTTTAGCAATTAACTAAGCAACTTACCTGCATTTTCATGGGATCGGTATTTACTTGGCACATATATTGCCCCCTGTCTTCTCGTTTAACGCCACGTATATTTAGCGTCCATGTGTTGAAATCGTTGTGTGTTACAGATAATCGTGCGTTGTTGGTAATAACGTGTTCGTGGATTGCTAATATTGCCTTGGTGTCTGCCTTTATCCAAGCGACCTGATTCAAAATGAAATGTGAACAGTTGTGGTAAACAAGCTTTTGTTCGATTATCTTTTATTTAAACACAATATAGAACAGTGAGTTTTTAATCAACACGCTTTCTGACCTAAGGCTATTGACATTAACATATTATTAACTCGATTTAATCGAATTATCAAAATATGTTCATAAAACGTGCGCGTTTCAGAAATTGGTATATAAAACCTGTGATCCTTCAACAGCAGCATTTAAATAACCGAGTTCGTGAAAGCGTTTCTAGTATTCTATTCGGAATTTATTTATTTGAAAACATTAGAACTCCATTTAAATTTGTTATTTTTATAGTTGCCTAAAAAATTTTCAAAATAAGAGTTGTGGAAAATTACATTCATTTTCCAAAAATCCTGAGATATGAACTGAGATTTTGTTTTTTTTTAAATAGAACACACTGTATATTTTACACTATCTAAAAGGCTCTAAAAAAAGGTTTCTAATTCTTTCATTTCATTTTCATAGCAAACTATTGAACAAAAATCAGTGTAATTATTTTATTTAAAATTTATGCAAAACGAAAACATTACTTACTTCATTTTCTGTTTTTTTCATAGTTTGTATAAAAAAGGTCAACCGTGGTTTATGTTTAAAAGAGCAAAACGTATCGTTTCGTTTTCATCTTGAAATATTGATATATTGAAGTTAATAGCCTTATAAAATATGTACTCATGTGCAGCGGCAGAAAATAATGTATATTTTAAAATATTAATATTTGCCATTTGAATCTGAATATTCAAGAGAACGAACGGGAAGTAATCTGCGTACATGTGCCTTTATTCTTAAAATATATATAAATAGAAGTTGATAGTACCTAAAACATGATTGGATTGTCGAAAAAAGTCGAATGTAAAATTAAAATATTTTGAAGTAAAGAGAGAAAATCCAAATCAGGCAAAAGATTCGGAAAAAATTATACTTAATTGCTAATAGTGCCAATAAATAGAGATCTTAATTTGCAATAATTTAGGAAATGTTTCAGACTATCTAGACTAAAAAGTAAAATTTGCCGCTTGTTATTATTTCTTTTCTAAATTCTTTATATTTATTGAGCAATGAATCCTTTCCTTTATCAGTGTAATTGTAAACAAATATGTAGATAGGAAGAATATTACTACATTTAACTATATCAATACTTTTGACATAAATTTGCAACTCAGTTACATCGTTCTAAATTTTTAACAATTATCATAATTTAAGTCCAAAAGTCAATAAATGTAAGTTTAAAAGTCATGGGCAGTGCTAGATAAGGGAGTTATAATAAAGTGATGGGTTTTAAGGATTAATCGAACGTGCGATTATAATGGATGCAGCTGATTCCAAAGTAGTATATAAGACAGAGAGTTCTAGTGAAAGGTTAGTCAAATGCTTTGCTAGCCCGTATGGAAAACGGCGTGATTAGTTTCTTGATATCGAAAAATGTTGTGAATATCATACAAAACCGTTTTTAAATCTTTCTCTTTATGCCATTGTGCAGCGCTTACACCATACTTACGAAATGACTTCTGCGTTTTAATATCCGCGTGTGTCTAAATTACACCCTGTCGTAGTGTAGGCGCTGAACAAAAAGGATGTGTATGAATATACACGCAAATTTGAATAAAAAGAGTTTCTCTTAGAGCTGCATTTATTCAGGAAATCAATGAATAGAACAGATTTTCCCGAAAAGATTACGCTTAAAACGTATAAGAAAAACGGTTTTGGATATCATAACTTTTTTAGAATTATTTTAATATATATTTTAAAACAGTCATGCTAAACCAAAACGCGTTCTTAAAGCTTGACTTTGAGAATAAAAATGCTATGGAAGGACCACTGGTTGTCATACAAATTTGGGGCACTTATTTTAAAACTGCCCATCGCAGAGGTTTGTTCTTAGACTAAAGGTGGGGTAGTGAGAGCAGTTCGTTAAATGGTTTCACTTTCCATCGGACCTAAAGCAAACAATCAAATTAAATGACAATGGACCATTTCTCGTTTACACTAAAAGGGTTAAATTGTATGTTTGTAATAAAATTATACTACTACCGTACTGCAAAATTTGGTATTACTACTAGAATTATATTTCAGAGGAAAAAGCGTATCGGCAAAAAAGGGGGAAAAAATTAATGTTAAAATGTTGCACGTCTCTCGAGACCTAATGAGAAGATTAATGATTAAGGCACTACAAATCAAGATATAGTATACTCAAAACGAATAATGGGGAATGCATGTGAACCATAGACAGCTTTTGTTTATTTATTTTTCCTACAAAAGGCAAAATTGACGTTAATTTATGTAACGAGTCACCAGTATTCGTTTTAATTATACCTTATACCATAAAAAAAGTATGTAAGAATAAATTGTAAAACAAATTTTACATAAACATTAGACGTAATATTTATTAAACAGCGTGTCCAAAACTTATACGAGTAAAGATTTAAAAAAATATAAGATGAATATTAATCGCCAAATTCCAAATTATTAGGGATCATTAATTATATTATTTAGCTGACAATATTTTAATGTTTCATTTAGTCAATTATGAAAATTACCAGGGATTCCCATCTTTTATGTATTAAAATTATTTTATAATTTATAACATGTCTGTATTTCGCCAGGTAGAGGGAGAACTAAATAACTGGGGCACTCAATTATTCAGATTTAGCTATAACTCCGCCTAAATCTAATACGAAAATTATATATATATATAAGACTTTCTGAGGGCCTAAATCTGCAAGACGGATATTTTACTGCTAATCAACAGCCAGTTTCTAACTCACTCTGTATATTTCTTCACAAAGCGATTCAGCATAAAAACCATAAAATTTAACCACCAATTAACACGAGCTACTGGAACTATGTAATGAGTTTAGAAATAACTGTTCATTACAATTTGTTGATGCGAATATTTCATATTAGTTATCGATGTTTATTATGAGCTTAGTGTAAAATGTCAAATAAAATTAGTTCGCAGAGGAAAATAGGAAATTTTATTCAGAAAGGCACTACAATGAGCTTAGTTCGATTACTTTTAAAATTATCTTGGCAAAATGACGTTAGTAAATAAAGTATATCTGTTTAAATGAAATTACCAAGAAGTACTCGCAGTGAATTACCGATATCAGAAATGGCGTTCAACAGAAAATAAAACCTATGACGTTTTTAATAAAACCCACAAAGCCACGGCTCTCTTCGACACATAAATGGAGGAGCGCACCTCGTTTCAGAAGAAAACAAGAATTCAAAATGGTGAACGCGGAAGAAACTCTGGAAACTTTTACAAATTATGATTAGCTTAATTTTTGCTTACAAAATACCGTATTTCCGGAGCCTTAAAATGCCATGTTATTGCTCGAGGTTTGACTAGGTTTTTGTCCATTTCATAGCCATGAACGAGCTCTGCTGAATCACCAATGGGAAAAACTTTTGAATACTTTCGGCACCGTTAAACGTGAGTACTTCTAGCACTTTGAAATAATTATGCTATCAACTTCTTTTGAATCTCTTTATGTTAAAATTGGTAATAATATATCTCTTGGTTTTAAGGATTTTGGAAAATTGATGATTTGTAGAAGAGTCATCTTCGAGGTATTTGCTTCAAAAGAAGATGGCCGAAACGTCAAATATACCTAGGTACTCACTTAAGATTCACCCTGTATAGTTGTATAGATGTTTTTTTTTAAACTTCTTACATTTTATAAGTTTTCAATAAATAATAATAATATTTAATTGATTTAAAAAATGTTTCAATAATCTTTTCGTAACGTTGCGTTAGAAAATGGGCATTATTAATTAATATTTCTATTTCTTTATCGGACTGCTTGGAGTTTCAATAATTATCTTTTGTGTCTGAAATTGATTATGGGTATAACTTCGGCAGTGCTTAAGTTGACAAGTTAATCCCCACATGGATATATTTAGGCTATGCCTAGTTAAAGTCAGAAACCGAATCAAAGTGGTGAACTGCTCCAAGCCGACCTATTTTTGCGAGCTTTGGGAAGAGATATATAATATTTTATATACCGCCACTCTTTTATATCCTGTAAAGTTCTGGGTTTTCTATTAAACAATTAAAAAACAGCAGTATATGTTTCGTCCTGCCAGTTTCTTTCCTTTTCGACAGTATATGTTTTGGACAATTGTTTAAGAAATGTTAAAATTTCTTTGACAGATTTGAATTTTACAATATATTCCGTACCTTCGTAATAAATATATAAATTTCTACCTGGTTTAATATTAAGAAATCAATATAACCAACCAACATTTTAGTCTCCCTTATATCATTAATATTAAAGTTCAAAGCAAAATTTAGTAGAACTATGTAAGTAAGCTTATTGCCACTTTATTAGTTAATGAATTAAATTCACTTTTCCAAATGAAATCATAGTGGTGCCTAACATATTCGCAAGACATTTAGTAAAAAACTACAAACAAACATGCACAAAACAAGACAAAAAATCACCGCCTCACTTGCATCGCTCTCCGGAATAGGGTTATTTAAAAATGTTATTTTATATACGCTTTACATAATTGTTATTAACATGTATGAATAGACTGCCAGTGGCGTAAATTGAGGGGTATAACGCCACGATAAGAACTCACAGAATAACTCATAAGTATCGAAATACTGCAGCATATTTATGCCAACGTGGCTTATGCCACCTATTTATATTTTTATCAAAGTTGGTACCATAACTGACACTTCTTTTAAACCTTTTCGTCAAATTATTGCCTGAAGTTAAGTTAATTCCTAGTTTACTCACGATCAAATTATCTATGAACGGAAAGGCAATTGTCCTCCACTTAACAGATATAACAGACCTCAACAGGCGTATAAATTTGCAGTTTTGCGCCTCACGTTTTTCTCCTTTACGAAAGTTTGTTATCTAATCCGTTAATAAACAGCTCACGCGCCGCCACCGTGTTTTTATTTTTTGTGGATAAAGTAATACAAATAACCCCCAGAAAATATATTTTAGTGCCACTTATGGTGGAGGCAGAGGATTTGATGGTATCGCGACCGCGAGAAGCTATATCGCCTGTGTGTGACATGGTAGCGAGGTCGGGGAACCGGGACCCGGTCCAACCACGCTACGGAACTACGGGACGGTATAGCGTAGCTTTCATATGCAAACAAGATTACCATTATTCACCTTCGACACCAGTCGCATCAGATCTCCTGAACACTTATCTAAAAGAGAAAATGCAAGCCCTGTAGAAATATGTACATATTTATATTTTAAAAGTTTTGATATATCGTCTGAATTAAAAGGATAAAAATATAGCAGTTATGTATAACAAACGTCCATATTTCTTTGTTATGTTAGTCTTATATTTATTATCCTAATGCCTCACATTATTAAAAAAAAGACATTAATGTACTCGATTTTACCTAATTAAATTTTTATGCACAAAGTTTAATTAGGTAAGTATCAAACTTGAATTAATATACTTATTCTACAGAGCTTAATTAGGTAAGTAGCATAATGTGAAAGGGCCATTTAATCACCAAACAAATATGGTTCTTAAAGATTTGTTTGTTTGTTAAGCAGAATAAACTAACAAACATTAATTAGTTAATTAATTAACACTTGCCCTATTAATTATTTGGGTAAGTAATAAAATTTAATATTTATATAGGTACATACTTATTTAAAAACTACTAGTTCAACTGAATTAGACAAGCATAATGTTGCAAATCTTGAATTATTATACTTAATCAGGTAAGTAGCACAAAGTGTGGGAAAAACATTTGTTTGTTTGTCTAGCAAATTAAACTAGCATATACTAATTATGTAATCGATATTCACTTAATTAATTAGGTAAGTATCGAAGCAAAAACGGTTCTTGTTATAAAAATGTCGGTTCATCCGAGACAAATGCACGCAGTGTTGTTGCAAAATCATAATGTTATACTTCTTTCATCAAGTTTAATGCGGTAAGTATCAAAAAGTAAAACATACAATTTTTATACAAATCTGGTTTTCATTCTTATTTGTTTGTTAAGCAAAATGAACTAACAAATATTGCGTAAGTAATTATTACTTGACTAATTAATTAGTTAGGTAAGTATCGAAAATTGAAAATAAAACGTAATATTTAAACAAAAACGGTTCTTGTTTAAAAACTCCTAGTTCAACTGAAACAAATGTTGGCAGTATTGTTGCAAAATAATATTATTGTACTTATTCCACCAAATTTATTGAGGTAAGTATCAAAAAGTGAAACATACAATATCCATACAAACAAGGTTTCTGTTGATTATAATTAATAAGTTCGTATTGAAGATTTAAACGGGAATGTTGTATGTGTGTAGTTTTGTTAGTTGTTGTACTGTTATTTTTATTCCAAGTTTAATAAGGTAAGTATTAAATAGTGAAACATACAATGTCCATACAAACATGGTTCTTATTGATTTGTTAATGAACACTTGCCTAATTAATTAATAAGGTAAGTATCGAAAATTGAAAATGAGATGTAATATCTAATCAAAAACGGTTCTTGTATAAAAACTTATAGTTTAACTGAAACGCAATACTATTGCAAAATAATATTGCTGTACTTATTATTCCACTAAGTTTAATGAGTAAGTATCAAAAAGTCAAATTTATTAGCTAGTACTCAAGACTTTTATTATATTTTAATTTTAAACGCTAGATGCATCCTCTATATTTCAGACCTCATGTTTGCATGCCTAACTAGTAATTAGATTCTAGTGTTAGATGCATGATATTTGTTAAGTTTATGTTGTTAAACAAAACTGTAATACAGTGTTTTGTCTAGTTGAGCACGAGTTGAGATTATTTTTTCAAATTTTGCGTTGGTGTGCTATCGTATTCTTCATGGCGATGTCGGAATTTTGTCATTCATAGCATTAGTATAATTATACAAATGGCAGTCTTCCATTTTTGCATAATGGCTGTCTAAAATCATTTTACAATATACACTGATTTTGTTCCGATGTTCAGGATTCATTATTTGATTAAATTAGTTTATTAATGGCAAATTTCAACGGAATAACTTAGACTGGCTGTAAAAATAAATTAATGTTTTGACATATTTGCACCTAGTGAGTTAAAAATCAATAAATATAGACATGCATATTACCCTACACACAACGCATTGATCTAGGTATATTTTTTAATAAGGGTTGCCGGTTTGTCGATTCTCAAAAATTGTTAAAATATGATAAATAAGTGTGCTGCATGAAAATAACGGCTTTCATTATGCAGATAAATTATTTGAGGCAGAATGAAACGTTGTGGATCTTGTACAAAATTAACTCTTACGTACAACTTAAGTTGCTATCAGGATGAGAGAGTATCTGGATGTAAAATATATATTTTTTTAAATTGATACAATAATTCAAAAGATTTCTATTCTAATGATATAAATAATTCTCCTAGATTATTACGCTGTGTGTACATTATGTACCATTGTATTTGATATATCAATACTATGTCAGTTTGACTATGTAACGGTAAAAAATTATATAAAAGAGAAAACGATATTCACAAGATAATGGTTATCTATTGACAGTACTAATTTTTTTTTAGTTTTATTCTATAATAATCAGGTCGTTCGTTTGGCATAAAGTTGAATCGATAAAAGACGACCTTAGCCAGACAGTACAATAATTACCATTCACCTTGAAAACTATATTTAATAAATTGTAAAGTCCATTTGAAGTCACACAGTCGTGAATTTTGGAAAAACTTTTTGAATTTCTTTTGAAAAAGGCAACATGATTACTTGGAGTACGCATTGGTGATTAAATATTTGTCTTAACTCCTCGGCAACTTGGTTATTTTTTTATAATTTAACTGAGACTATTGATCTGGTAAAATACTTTTAGGATAGGTTACTTTCGCACTGCTATGCGATGCTATTTTAACGTTTATCTTGAATATCACTGTAGAATGAGCTAAAAGGTATATTATAATTTAGCGATTCACTGATTTGAATAACGAAAAGTTAAGACTACACTCATTATAGAGAAGACTGTTTCTTAAATCAGATTGCTGTTCAAGTCTAGGTTATTTTGGTTCTTTTAAATATCAATTTAAACCGATCACACCTCATTAAGTTTCAATTTTACAGCTATTGTCCCATCTGGGTTATAGCTTGGGGTAGCATGCATCGGAAATCCAAGATGCCACGTGTACTACACCGCTTGTCAACCAATTATATTAAATTTCCTTGTGGTATATTGTCTTAATAAGATTTTGCAAAATGTCAAGTTACTTTAATACAGGTAAATTTCTTTAGAGAAGTTTGCGTTTAATATTAAATTGAATTTTAACAGCTGAGTTCCCTTTTTATGCTCTCGATGTACAGGGTTGCTGTATTCATTCACTCCTTTGTGTGAATAGTCCTGCAAAATGTTACGTAGGTTTCAATGAAATGAATTTATTTATAAACATTTTATGCTACAATAATCTTAGACACAGCCAAAATAGACCTTAAGAAACTAAGCTGAAGTAGTTGCTCTAAAGTTTATACAGGACAAACGGAAGAAGTTTCAGAAAAACGATTACTGAACATAAAGGACTTACAGGACTTTTAGAAAAGTAGAATTTACCTGCGGAAATACTGTTTCAATAATAATTGACACATTTGGCATTTAGAGAACAAAGCAATGAAAAAGTCAAAAAATCTAATGACAAGCTTGAAACAAATTACTTTGTTTTTTGTTTAGTTAAAAAATATTTTGTTGCATTTTTTAATTAAGTATTCAAAATTTTTATTTAAAGCCTTGTTATTCCATATTGATGTACTTAAATTTGCACTGTAATAGTCCGTCTAATGCTTTATTAAATTATTAAGTTGTTTCAAATTTCAGTTCGTTAAAAATTGCATAAAATGCAGCTCCCAATCTCATGCATGTGAAGAATATGCGTCGTAAACTCCAATAAGTATTAAAAGTTAACTTTTCTGAATTTTGATTTGGGTGAAGTATGAGAAAAATGTATCAAGAAACGTATACTTCGAAGAAAAATTTTAATCAGTACATTACGCTTTATGTTTCAATTTAAACGAAAATTTAAAGAATTTGTATTTTTAATTTAAGGAGTTATACTATGGTATGATAAACACAAAACATCCTTGGAATTTTAATTACGTTGCACTTGAATCCTCAAGAATTTTTAATATTTTAAGAAGACAATAATTGTGTGTTATAATGAAATATTAATAAACATCCATGTAACATCTTCAAGGTCTAAATAAAGTGTACTTACTTCCTTAGCCGTAATTTTGTAAATCATTAACTGTACATATCCGTAAGAATCAATTTTTTACTTTTCAGAAGTTTATATTATACGATGTTGATTTAAATTACCGGCAAACAAATATCATTTGGTACATATCATAAATACTAACTTGTTTATTTACAGTCTGTCTGTCTGTTTACACACAACGGTATCTGTGTAGGTATCTACTAATTGACTGTAACATTGCTCTATACTTGAAAATAGACAGTCATATTGGGATCGAATGATTCTAGATGCATATTCTCTCGCATATTTTATACAAGGATCATTAATTAAATTCAGGTCCAGTATTCCAAAAACGGAGATAAATAAATAATTAAAATGCTACGTAGACGAGGTGTCGTAGGTCGTTGAAAACCCATTTCTGTATAATTGAAACAAGTTATTGAGTATCTATAAACGCCCTTTCACGACCAATAAACTGTTTAACTGCGGCACATGTGTGATGAATAAATAATTATGACGATGAATAATAATTATGTTTGAAATTATCAGCTAATTGTTTGCGTGCATATTTATGGACTTTTATATAAATTAATAGAGCTAATAGGCAGCAGATTAATTAACGTATTATTATACAAATATTTTAAAGTAAGTAGTTAATGATTTTTTATGCAGCTTATCTTTTCACTTGTATATGTTATTAAATAATAGAACTAAATTCATCTAAAAAAATGTTTATTTTTTAAACTAATTTCCAAATATACGGGGTGAAAATTTACAAGCAAGAAAATTCACAAAAGCAGCGAGAATAAGACACAAATCGATTTAAAGAGATAAAAACTAAAAAAATATTTTTGGCCAGCTCGCATATTTTTAGAAAGAGAAAATAATTCAGAAACACCTCAGACTAAATGGTATTTTTTCAAAAATATCTATTTTTATAACTTACATATTTTTACTACAAAATTTGTACTTTCTTACAAAGATTATTTAAAAAACGTTTCGATCGTTTTTCACCACCTTCAAAAATTTTATTAAACTACATAGGGGAAATTTGACTAAACCACAAGTAGAAATATTCGTGGTTGACAACCCTTTTATTGAAAATACTATTATTTAGGGTAAGAACAAATGCAAATTTAACCTTATATCATTTGGAGAAAGACATACGACAGCAACCAGGATGAAAACCTACCTATCCGTGAAAACAATGACTTACCAAGCACCTGAATGTCGCAAGTTTTGTGACATTCTCTTTTAAAGTTTCGTCTAAAGCACACATAAGATTACTTTTATGCAGACGATTTTGTGAGCAACAGTAAAGCTTTAGCACTAATATTAGCGTGTGTCGTGAATATTGGAATTGCTAACCAGAATAATTAGTGACTTATAGCGAGTTACTATTGAATTAAGTTTTAAATCTCTGTACTTCCGGTGAACCAGGTGAATTCTTGACACTTTGGACCCATATGTTACAACGTTAAATTTTACTAGGTAACTTTGGAAGATTCCACAGATTCCGCTACGAGTAATAGATGAGGGAAGTTGACCCATTCGTATGCGTAACTGAACATATAGAAAAAAGGGTATTTCTGAGTTATTTAAAATTACCAATGCGAATTCCGCTACGTCACGATTGAAATGGTTATAGATTTGTTGTGTGCAGATAATTAATGTAGATGGAGCATTGTCGATATTTATGCAAGTCCTCACAAGGTGATAAAACAATGACTCACTTCAAGATCGAGCAATTTTGGATATATCTCGATTCAGAGCAAATATAATTTTTGATAAAAATATGGCACGAAGAAGGTTGCAAAATCGAACGAACACGCATCGAATGTCATTCCAGATGGCTATGTTTAATCGACATTCGCTTTACTTTCTGCTCACACACTTTTGTATTTTTTCTGTGCATTGAAAAATACAATTTATAAACCTTGGCCCTTATACCTTCTAGCATAATCCAGATACTGCTTTAGGTCATTCTCTACTTTTCTAATTATTTTTCGTACCATTGGCGCCATATCTTGGATGATTGCTGAATCACCACATAAGAGGGCATACCTACTACAAACTTCTGTAAAGTGAGTGTAAATTAATCACAACACTGAAAAAGTTATTCGACCCATATCACTAAATTAAAATGACATGTCGAGCCCGCAAAGTAAGCACAGATATATCCATTTGCTTCGATAAATATTGAAAATTATTTAACTTTCTGCATTAGTGCGAAATATTCAGCTAAAGTACGTTTAAAACCATTTAAATGGCATTCGTAAACCTTCGGGTGCTCTCGGACATTCATAAATTATTTAATTTTTCTATAAATGCAAACTTAATACGAAAATGCTGCTTATTTTAGGTTGAAATTCATTTATATTACTATTATCTGAAAAAACTTTTCAGGTAGGCCGTGTCTACGCCAACATTAGTTTCCAACATGGCCGCCATACTTACGAGACGCTTTTATGTGTTTCATCAATTTGTGTCTGAAAATACCTATATAGTTTTGAGGAAATGGGCTGTTCAGGAAAAAATTGTGTTAGTAAAAAGTGTTCCAGGCCTGCGATAGATTTTCGTGAAATAAAGTGCCCCGAGTACTCATCAAGATTGTTCCGTGAAGATGACGTGGTCACCTGCCACGTGTACATTCAAGAACATACGTTTAATATATATCCTTTTTTTTACTTTACAACTATTGACACGTAAGTACTTTTTATCATTTTCGAGTTCAGAACTCTTTGGACACCAAAAAATACAATTTCCTAGCTCATGTGTTTAGATAGATGACAACTGTCAAAAATCGCTAGCTTTAAATTTTCGCCATACGTATATCAGAATACTCTCAAAAGTTATTTGGAGTCTTGCGATTCCGTTTTCACTACTGGCGCTTGGCTAAACTGTCTATATTTTGTGTAGTTATCGAATTATAATTTCATATTTTCAAGCTTGCGCAGTAGCTGTCTGCGCAAATCGCCTGTCTGAAAAATACGACGTACTTAAAAAATTAATAATTTCTTTGTCTGCGAAATTAAACAAATTAAACCAGCATGAATTGGTAGAGAGGAGTTTGGGGAAGGTTTCCTGAAAATTTAGCTTCTGAATTTTGACAGGTAAAGATGCGGGGATTTTTTGAAAATAGCAAATTTGAAACAGAATACTCATTTTCTCCGAAACGCGGCGGTATAAAAAATTAATGCCTTCATTGTTCACGAAAATTATGAAACTTAACCAACATGGATGGAAATTCAAAGATCCAAAATAGATTTTCTGATAGTTTCGTGCCTTAATTTTTGTAGGGAACGGAGCTGGAATTATTTAAAAAAGGGTAAAAACTGAGAAATAAAATTTCGTATCTACGGTGATAAAAAGCCAACCATTTAAATTCATATACATCTGATTTGCCCTCTATTGTTCCACTTCTGCAGCCCTTAATTTTCATTGTACCCTTTGAAAAGCACGTCGGGGTACTAAATTCGACCCTTACGCTTCTGTTCGTACCATCGGCGCTCCTCTAGGATCTGTATTTTTTTTTATAGTAAGCGATTTAAAATGTCATGTTTCCTGATTTTAAAACATCCATTTTGTCGATGATGGTCTGTATCGATTATACAGGTAGCGACTTCGACAGGACGATCCTACTGGTAGCGACCGAAAAAGGTAGCGGAAAATTTACGTTTGGTTAAAAAACGTAAATTAATTACTTGGGGCATGTCAGATCAGTTTTCTGATTTTCGCTTATTGCTTTTTTGGGCCATAAAAAATTAATTATTATCGAACAAGGAAAAATTTTAGTTTCTAGTGACTCCAGTTTTTCATTTGAGTAGGTTATATAAAAATTTTAATTTCTAGTGACTCCAATTTTTCATTCGAGTAGTTTATATAGATTACCTATATAGTATGAAAAAATTATTAGGAGGATAATTAAAAACATATTTTTTTTTACTTTTTTTTCATTTCTCTCAAATTTCTCCGAATCGCTGAATTGTATGTTCTTCGCACCCTATATCATTGCCTCATCCCTTCCCAAATGTCTACTCCGAGAAACCCGAAAAAGATAATATCTACCACGGAAAAAACAGAACATAATTTTGGTAATTTCAAATATATTGAGCGCTAGAAATGTTCGACTCTAATTAAATTTAAAACACATATTTAAGAGTAAATTAAAACTATATTTGTGATTTGCTTTGGACCACCATTTTTAAATGGTGCCCACGAAAGAATAATACGTACTTCCTGTTAGTCCTAAAATAATTGCCGTTTCTTTAAACATATATATTTGTAATTATTATCTACATAATTTGTGAATTAATCCCTGAATATAATTATAATACACGTGCCCTTTCTACAAAATTTAATCGAATAGATTTACGTTTTATAATAGAGGAATAATTTAATTATTGCGGTGTTACTTTATGCGAACATAAAATATTATTGGGCCTCGTGTATACATGATAATGGTTTAAAATTATGTGTAGAAATAGCGGTATAAAGTGCTATACCTTCCTTAATACGCCACCACTGAATTACTGAATATGGCGTCCGAAGACGGCTATTACTTGAGGAAACGGAATGTAGCAAGTGAAACATTCAGGAACATTAGTTTAACTTTAATTTATAACCCAAAGTGTATAAATTGTCTCGCTTTCGAGGACTGCTGTAGTTTCCCTTTTTTCTGCACTAATCTAAGAATGATGTTCCGAAATATGCAAACAGTTTTACAAAAATGATTTAATGGGCCTAAATTAATATCTACCCAGTGTTTTAGGGGAAATAAAGTATAAAAATAACTAAGTTGAAATATAAATATTTCTAAGGTTTTATATCATTCAACTCAGTTGTAATAACACTTTTAGTACCAGTTTAAATCAAGCAGTCCCGCAAAGTATGAATATAGGCGTTATAGGTAGGTGTAATATAGGCAGATGTTCGCCAATTTTTTACTGCCAATAAGCGTAGCGGTGTATGATCGAAGTCAGTCTTTACTGGCCATCTACATTACTCCTACCTATGTTTAACTTTTTTTTTGCTGGGCTAACCGGTGCAACACCTATTTATTTGGTGGTGGTTATGCGACTCTCGTCTGTTTTCTACATAAAATTAATAGCATAAATATAAGGGAGATTAGTTGGTTGGCCTTGTTGATTTCATTTGTGCATATTATTGTGCTCCAATGGTGACGTGCTTGTGCTGGTGCAGTGCAGAGTGCGGTGCTCTGTGACGGTGCAGTGGCAACTGTCAAGTTGATAGCAATTTGTTTTCCCTTTATGAAAGGTCCAGATTCAAAAGTCTCTAAGTTTTGAAATATTTTTCTCTAGTTAAATATAATTTGTTTTGTTTTTAATTTTAGCATTAATATTTTTTGCAAATTATTCTGACATCTACTAACAACCACACATGTAGGTACAGTCTTTCTTCATTCTCCAGGTAGATGCTAGGTATATGTAACCGGTGACAATTTTAATTTTTTCTATAATATTTGTCCTATTTTGGATTTTTTTGAAAATCACACAGGAGGAAAAATGTGATTCCCCATTTTTGGGCATTTCCATTACCGAAGATACGGGATTGTGCTTATCTGAACTAAAATAAGAAATTAACTAAACTGCTTAAACGTCATCTAGACCTGTGATAGAGGCATAAAAAAATTATAGTTTAAAAAAACTAAAAAACACGCTTTAAAGGGAAACCGAACTAAAAAGTAAAAAATAATGTTTATCTATTAAGATTTTGTTCAACAGTGATAAATATTCCACTAACTCAATATAATTAAAGTGGGTGAAAATCTTGTTGAAAGATTCCGTTACATACAAACAAACATACAGGTGAAGCTAATGAAAGCGTGTTAAAAAAAAAGGTACTAACATAGAGCCATCCTAAGAATTAAAGAATCACTACTTAAATATTATTTTGAAAATTTAGGTACAAAAAAAACGGGACTTACATTGCATGTAAGATGCAAGATTTTTTAATAAGATTCCTGCTCATTCTCACAATTATTCATATATTCCTTTCATAATAACATTTTTTAATTTCTTGAAACATATTAGTTTTTAGATTTTCTAAGTTGCATTTAGAATTTATAATAAAACTTTTGCATTCCCTGAATACTATTCGAGAACAAAGTGCACGTAAAATATGTTTGATTCGCACTAAAGTAGCTTTCATGAAGACCATCGTCAATTTAATTTCCTCAAGCGGCTACTTGTCCAAGGGTGCTATAACCACAATTGATGGTGATTTTATATTTGTTATTGCTGGTAAGAAATTACTATTTTGTTTAAATAGTGGCAGTGATATGAAGATTGTTAAGCAAAATTATGTAAAAATATGGACGTATTAAAACGCTTCTATCCAAAGCCCATTTATTAGCGACTTTTTAAAATGGACCCTTCAGTTGCAGTCAACTTGAGGTCGCCATCGGTGCATAAATATAAATAGAAAAAATACACACCCTTGCAGTGGTGAGATCCCCACTCACCCTATATCCCCCCAGATTGTTGACAATACATGTAAATGTAGCGTCGCGACCTTGTGCTACTGTTAAATTTTCCAGAGGATATAGAAAATCAGGTTCAAAAGCAGAGACCACATCTGAAACAAATAAAAGTTATTTAAAATACATGATGCAATTCCCTGTCGTTATTATGTGTAATAATAATTTAAGTTGTGATATTATTGCAAAGTCATATTTTCTCAAATTATTCGCGCAGAAAACATCTGTGAATGTTTTACCGTACAGGAATATTAAGTTTCTCATTTTATGAGGCCAGTACTTCTACTGTTTATAAAATGTGGCGTATTTTCATTAATTTTCCGCCTGGTGTACATGCCACAATGAATCCAAAAGTCTTCAAGGACATTCGCCATTAAAACATATTTATAAGTATATGTTTGTAATCAATATAAAAAGAGATATAGATTTTGAGTAACTGTCAAAGCCCAATAAACTTAAACATTTTTGTCATTTATAGCTATTAATATTACTGTGTCAACCTGGCACACAATATATACAGGGGGTGATAAAGTATGGAGCAAATCTAATAAAGCTTTTCAGGAAGGTTTTTGCAAAAATCCCCGGGTAGGTCAATTGATTGTGTTTTGTTTTCGAGCTATGCCATTATCGGTACTTTTTTTAAATATCAACCTATATATGTTTTTAAAGATTTGTATAAAGGACGTTTTTTGATACGGTGGTATAAGAAAGTGGAAATTTTTCGAAAATACGTGGTGGCCACAAAGGCATTTCCTGCAAAAAGCTATACCCCTGCAGGATTTCATTTTTGAGTCTTATAGAAAGTAGGCGTTGACGCCTACTTTCTATAAGACTCAACTTTAAAGTCAAATATCTAATAATATTACAGCAGGAAAATTTGTCATATAAAATTTCACATTCAGCTTCAACCGAAGGATATAAATAAAACAACTGTATATTAATGCTAGATACTAGAGTATTTGTTTTTGCAAGATGTCCCGGGATGATTGCTGTATAAACATGTGTTTAAAAATATTAAGTTAAATTTTCAGATGCCCGTGCATTTACACTTTTATATATCGTTATCTCTCACAGTCCCTTTTTACGGTTAGATATCTTGCGGTGCGGTCCATTTCATTCTTACAACAACATACCATTTATCTATTACCGAAAGTATAAGTAAACATTTTTACTGGTGTGTGTAAACGGCGTTAGTAATGCAAACAGTCACATTCCTCTCAAATGTTATTGTAGAACGAAAAGAAATGATATGTTTTCTACCTTAACCTTTTTCCCCTGGCCTCTAATTTAATATTATAAATTAAATAAAAACAATAATCGCTATTACTGTTTACAGTGTAACTTTTTTGTTATTTGTGTTGTCTGCACTCTTAACCATTAAATAAACAACACGCCCTCAGAGTATAAATAGAAATACAAATTAATCTGGATTATACACACCTCGCAGTGGTCTAGGGATATTTACTACTACCGTCGTCTTTTCTGATTTTTTTTTTATTTTTAAAACTGTTCTTTTAATACCTCTAGACCATCGCGGTGTGTGTTTATGAAAGAATATTCAGGCTTGAAATTCAGGTAAATATAGAATTGATACTATAAATTTTCGTAGGTATAAGACAAAAAGGATTAATCAAAATCAATCTTGCCTTTCAGTCGGAGCATTGCGAATATCATTAGGAAATAAAATTTCCTACTTTGCCAAACATTTTTTCATAACCCTTACTGTATTCGCGGCGCAGGTGTTTTTCAACGTCAAATTTTTTTTTGCAGATTGCTTGGCTATTTTTACACGCACGGTATTTTTTTGAGTGGTTGATATTTAATCGATCTCATATTTAACCATATTTTTTATGGCGTCGGATAAAATTCACTGGATTTACTTATTTCATTGTATTTTCACTTAAGAAAAGTTAAGAACTGTTACAATGAAATGCAAGTATAAAATAATAAATAAGGAGTGGCCCGCACGTACAGCGAACTGTCGTATTATTAATTCGTCCTATCGTGAAGCAGTTAAATGCGAATAACAAGGACAATAAAACCTACCGCCGTACAATATTTTTAACCGGCTTTAAAAAAGGTGAAATCGACCGCTTGGTCCAAACAAAATTGAAAATACAATTTTTGCATACTGTAGAGTATTGTCTGATGGTGGTCCTATTGTAGTTTGATCAACCTACATCTAGTGTAAAATGGACGCAAATAAAATAAATCCGGTTAAGTACGTATCAAATCTCACCAGCGCATTCGCCATATTTTTAATAAATAAAGGAATATTATTATAATAATTAATTAATTACCTATTTAACCGGTTTTGATGACCTTCATCATATTAGGGAGAATTTTTTAGAGGGATACAATCGTGTCATTTTCCAAGAGTTAAATTTTGTACAGGGTTAGTTTTATAAATGTAAACCCGCCATTTTTATTTTTATTTTTATTTTTGACCGATTCAAAAAATTTAAAAACTGGCCTTATATACACGGTTTTTTACGTAGATCCCACTTCTGCTAACGGATTGGCAATAGCGTTTTAAATATACAGGGTACGCAAAAAAGTTAGGTTTTTTTAAATGGAACACCCTGTATATTTCGACAAATTTGAATTCCTGCAATCATTCTGATTACAAATATATACACATAGGTATTGTATAATCGCTTTACTGGTTTTTGAGTTATTTTCACTTTATTATGAATACGTTGCAACAAAAGCGTTATTTTATAAATTCATATAATAAATCAATAAATGGAATAAATCAAAAACAGAACAAAATATATCAATTATTAAAACAAATTACGTAACATTTTCAACATAACCATCATTAACTTCGATACATTTCAAACAATTAATAAAATTCGAACGGAGTCCAGACCTGAATCCATTAGATTAGATTATTTTCTTTGGGGAACACTCAAAGGAAAAACTTATAGTGAACCAGTGGAAAATTTTAAACTATAAAAAAATCAAATTGTAAATAATAAAACTTTGGTAAATTTGGAGCACTTTTTCGAAAAATTCGTTTGAATTTTATTAAACGTGGTTTGAAATATACCGAAGTTAATGGTGGTTGATTATGTTGAAAATTTGATTTAATAATTCATACTTATCTATATTTTTTTTGTTGATTTACATTATTTATTGATTTATTATATGGGTTTATAAAATGACGCTTTTGTTTCGATGTATCTATCCATAAAATGAAAATAACTCAAAAACCAGTAAACCGATTATACAATAGATATTTGTAATCAGAATGATTGGGAGAAATTCAAATTTGTCAAAATATACAGGGTGTTCCATTTAAAAAAACCTAACTTTTTTGCGTACCCTGTATATTTAAAACGCTATTGCAAATCCGTTAGCAGAAGTGGAATCTACGTAAAAAACCGTGTAAGTCCAGTTTTTAAATTTTTTGAATACTGTAGACTACTGATGGTAGTCCCATTGCAGTTAGATCAACCTACATTTAGTGTAAGATGGTGCAAATAAGAAATTTCCGATTGCGTATAAAATTACACCAGCGCATTCGCCATATTTTTAAATAAATAAAGGAATCTTGTTTTATAATAATTATTACTTAACCGGTTTGTGAACATTCAACATATTAGATTTTTCAACGGAATAAATAGTGTCATCTTCCAAGAGTTAAATTTTGTACAGTCAGCCGCAAATGAAATTTTGCAAATAATAATAATAATAATCATTGAAAAATTTGATATTTTCATTCTGTAGGAAGATGAGCGCTATAATTTTCTTAAAATATTTTCGTTCCTAAATAAGAGGCCATTAAAATGTTTGGTGGTAAAATTTGAAAAAAACCACCACCTTCAAACATTCTAATAAAGGCATGAAATAAAATTTCACTTAGTTTTATATACTACTACCTATCTACTTATTAGTGAAAGCTACCAGTGCTAAAATTTGAGCAATTGCAAGAAATTGACATTGCGGCGCTATTAATCTAAATAGCAAATAACAATGGCCCAAGAATTGAACCCTGTTGGACTCCTAAGGATTTTATTTTAATTAGATTTAAAACGACGATAGTTAAGAACTATCATTAAGTACATTGTCACAGAAACTTAGTCAAGAAATAGATGGAAAATAATTAAAACATTGTCAAACTCTTTTCAAGATGATACAGGCTCTTAATGCTTTGAACAAATTAAAAGTAGTTTATTCTTCATGGCGCGGCGCTAACTAGAAATTTATATTAATTTGTATTACTTTTTTGTTCCTCCCGTAGCCAGGACTAGTGATTTATATTAATCCTCCGCGCAAAGCATCTTCTCACCAAAAGTATTCGAAACATTTCTCTTTTAACGTTTCAAATCTTGAGAAGTTTAGGTTCCAATGTGTGAATCAAGTATTAACTTAAAATTAAAAGGAGATCATCCTTCTAAAATTTGGCTTCGTTAGCAAACAAAAACTGTTTGTAATTGATTATATGGTCGGTTTGTATATTCATGATCGTTAGGACTTTAAGCTTAAGGAGACAACATGGAGATGTGTTTGTGAAAATGACGTAAAGCGGTTCGCCGCAGTAGCTTGCGGTGTCATCGCCAGTAGTCAGTAGTAGACATGTCGTCGGTTTGAACCCCACGCCCACCCACTAAGCAACTGGTAATCAAAGGAATGCCAACTTTATTAAGAACCACCACTTTATTAAGATTTAACTTCCAGCCCCTAACTTTGCACACCAAACCGAAGTTAGTTCAATTACGCCATATTATTATAAATTCCATTATTGCTTGGGTATTTAGCCAATAACGGGAATTCTGAAAAAACCCAAGACTTTACATAATACTCGATTTATAATGCAAAGCTCTATTACAAGTCTCCAGATAGCAATTTTGTTAATAGACTTAACAGATACCAAGGAAGTTAAGAAATACCGTGTCTGACTGACATTAAATTTGATGGCCATTAATTGCATCTAAATGAGGACTAGTTGCAATATAGTTAGTAGATATAGTATGCCTAAGCCACCAAGTTAGAAATCAGAGTATCTCCTCGTTTACCAAATTTGTGTCCTCTTTGGAAATGGACGTAAAACTGTGAGTTCCATATAACTGCATAAAATTTCCAGATTGGGGTGCCGCTGCTTACGCTGCCGCGCGTTAAAAAAATCCCTTCGTCCTTTGTACTTGAAATAGGACAAAGTTTAAAATAACGGTACGTTTATTTCTGATACTGTGAATCCGTTTAAAAGCTATTATTAAATTGATATACTATCAATCACCAAGTAAACGTAAATGTGTTATTATTTAGATAATATCGAGTAAAATGTCAAACATCGCGGGTAATTCAACATTTTGTATAAAATCTATAAATCAAAACAAGCAGTAATAAAGTATAGCCAAATTTACATAATAATGTTCCAATAATTTTACCACCAATGGGTGTGTATACACATAAAATCTGAATACAAACTCATAACTAACTCTATAGAAAGATACGTAATTCTGTTTTTGCAGGAATACCTCAAACTGGATTTCTTACAGGATTATCAATATCTTACCTATAAAGTAAGTCGCAAAAACTGTTGACCAAATGCAAAAGTAGCAATCAAATATGGCCCACGGGGTAATATATCTTCTCTGAAGTCATGTAAGCTCGATAAATTAGGAATTATGTTGGAAACAAGTAGTACATTTTCAAAAAAATAAAATAATTTGAAACCTTACATAATTAGTTCTTATGTGTTTTCAAATAGTGTTTTGCGTATGCAATTTTCTTAATACCAAAAAATAATATTTAGGCTTTATACCGGGTGGCCACGAGTCAATGTACGCCTCCAATTTTTTGGTTGTTTTTGAATTTAAAAATTTAGTTTTTGGTATACGTGAGTAAAACAAAAGTGGGCTGGAACAAAAATATCGCTTCCGGTTGAACCGGAAATGACATCAATTTTTTTTTCTTAAATAGAATGACCGTGTTTTTTTTGTGGTGTTTTATAAAGAATGAAATTCTAACGGGAACTGTTTTTTCCAATTTCAAAAATTCCAAAAAATAAGTGAGATACGAACGATTTTTTATTTTTTACAAAATGGCCTCGTCAGATGAATGCGTTGTAAGAAATTTGCTAAGTAGGCTATGGAAATTATAGCAAGGTAGTAAACTTGCCTGTAAAGAATAAAATAGTTATTTAAATTACTGATAGATGCGAGTATTTTTAGGTTTTAGTTAAATATGTTCCAATTTCAATATGGTTTTGCTTTGGATGCTATGAATTCTTTTATTTAATTCAATGTTTTATAACATGTAGTTATGAAAAGTAGTTGTTTTAACGAATTTGACAATAATTGTATTTTAAAGTGGTTGTAATGATTTTTACGTCCAACAAAATTATTATTTCATTATTCACTCCAGTGAATTATTCTTTTGAATTATTGTATTTGTAATAAAATGCATAATATTATTGATTATTTTTAAACAATAGTATGCTTCCCTTATTAATTCAATGCAATTTTATGAACACAATATTCATTTAGAAGCCTTATAGCCGCTAAATCGATAGGTTGTTTGCATGAAATTAGGGTCCGAAAAAGTTATCTTTCAAAGTAGATCACCATTTAGTTTTTTAAGTAAAATTTATTTGGTAACGACGTCCTTGCGCTTAATTTCAAATTAAAAGAGAAATATCGTTCGAAGATTGATCAAAGATCAAATCATACAAAAATAGTTATGCGAACTTATGACTTTTGTTGCCTGGTACTTAAGTACATATTTCTCTTGTTTAAAAATGTTCGTTGTTCATTAAATTTGTGTTGCATTTTCTACGAATGTCCTGTCGGATTACGCATATTACGGATGTAATATCAACATAGTTGGTTAATTTTACAGATTAGAATAATTATTGAATGGTCGGCATGCATATTTGTTACTAGATATTAATTTAAAAATGAGCTTCCATTTGTGAGTACATAAATATGTTTAGGGGAATTATTGAAACTGGACTAATCATCCTGTATATACGTATTCCCTTCAGGCGGCGCTGGCTTGGCGATGATTTGGCGTCGGGGCGAATTTGTCTTGCTGTTTTGACTGTAACGAGAAGAGCTTAATTACTGTGACGTGAGATATACTGCATTCAGGTAGAGAGGCATCAATATTATAATTTTCCGGTGTTTTGGGAACTACGGGCCTTAGAGTTAGGCGAGCGGTGGAAAAACTTAGACACGAAAAGTTTTCCGGTTCGACTAGAGCCAGTTTTACCAGCTCGTTGCCTAAGAGGAAAAGTTTAGTTTAATTTTGTTTGGTTTGACGTTAAGCTTGCCTCCTGTCACTTTCATCCTGACTGTTGTTTGGCGCCGCGTTGTTCCCAACAATATTTGCTTTACTCCTATTTTAAAGTTATTACATAGTTTCGCATATCTTCCAAACTTACCGGGCACCCACTGAGACGAACGACTCTTCTTTGACATGTGATGCATCTACCTATTTATTCATTTACACCACATTATCAACATCCACTGTCTTGTCTGAATACACAGCATATTCTCTGTTTTAACTAGTAATTATGTGTATTTAACACGTGTTAGTTGCCAATATGAAATAATTTATTTATGCAAAATACCGACATATAATAAGGTTCTACATATTTCATAAACTAGCAGGTGAGCCAAGGTAAAACACCGGGTGAGTCAAAAATCTGGTTTGCGCCAGTTATTTGTTTTTAAACTTTTCGAGAATCCAGAGAAATATTTATATTTATTTTTTAAATGCCTTGAAGAAATAGTTCTTGAAAATCCTAGCTGATTATTGCAATAAGGGTATTTTATTTTAATGCTAATTATCCTCATAAATGACACGAATTATGTTCAAAAAAGTTTTGTCAATCATTATCTAGGTAGTTTAAAAGTAATAACTCAGTAATTCAATCTATAAAGAACTGACTCTGAATTTCCCGAACTCGATTTTATTTTAATAATTCATATGCGGGGACACTAAATAAGTCTAAGGATAACGACAGAAGTATAATATATGTGCTATAACACACGATATATGTTTATACCTTGTTTGTTAATCATATCTCAAACAAAAATAATCCTTTTGAAGCTTTTATTTTGTTATTTTTATCCGTGAATCTGTGTGATGAAAATCTGCAGCAGCTTTTTTTGTATGGGTATTGATTCCTTAGGATGCAAACTTGCTAGAGCTTAAAATAATTACTTAAAGAAAATAACGCATCATGAGTGCAGATAGAGACTTATTTATTCGAGAATTTGATACACTAATAGAAATGGGTGACATTATCTTATTGTAAATAATATTTACAATTAATTTAATAAAGACGATTTATTATTATTATTATATATATTTCTATTAAGATGTATCAAAAATATATTTAATATATATTATATTAGACGTTAAACTTTGAAGAAGAATTGCTTGATTTTGGCTGTTTGTCCTATCTAAACCAGATGGAAAAAAACCGATTGAGGCTCTACAGTTTAATTTTCGAGATATCGGCAAAAATTTACATTTGACAAATTTCGAAAAAATATCATAAGTTTCTTGTGATAATTTTTTCATGCAATAAAAACTATCTTTTAATAATTAGTCAAAAGTACTTATTTTGCTAATATTACAAAATTTTTATTTCATATAGAAAAATTCTTATCTTTCCTAATGATAAATGTATACCTCAACATAATGGGTGGGATAAAAATTTTTGAATTTTTTACGTTTGCCCATAACTTTTTTGTGTATTAACCGATTTTAATGAGCTAAGTTGCAACATAAAAGATATTGATGAAAGATTTCAAAATGAAAAAAGTGCAATTATTTAAGTACTTCAGCTTAATGACAAAAATACGCTTTGTATGATCACATATAGCTCCTCTCCTGATGGACCGATTTTTCTCATCGAAGTTTTAAAATGCAGCTAAAGGTCCATTTTATTGCTTTTTTGTATTAAATGTGTAATTTCGACATTTTTTCTTAAAAAAGCATTGGCCCAAAGCAAGGGCTATTTTCAAACGCGGCCACCATCTTGCATTTAAAAAAATCGGCCATTTTGAAATTTTTTGTTGATAGTCCATTCTTTTCTGTAATGAACGACACTTAGTTCATTAAAATCGGTTAATAAACAATAAAGTTATTGGCCAAAGAGAAAAGTGTAATTTAAGTACAAGAGGTTACTAAAAATGACAAAACGATGATCACGTATACGTCCGCTTCTGATGGGCCGAAGTCTTAAAATGTAGCTAAAGGTCCATTTTATTGCTTTTTTGTATTGAATCTGTCATTTTTATATTTTAACTTCAAAAAGAATTAGCCCAAAAAGGGCTATTTTCAAACGCGGGCGCCATCTTACATTATAAAAAATCGTCCATTTTGAAATTTTTCGTCGATAGTCTATTCTTTTCTGTAATCAACGACGCTAAGCTCATTAAAATCGGTTAATAAACAATAAAGTTAATAGTCATAGAAGAACGTGCAATTTAAGCACTACAGCTTAAGAATGACAAAAAGACGCTTGGTCGCGTATAGCTCCGCTCCTGATGCACGGATTTTTCTCATAAAAGTCTTAAAATGTAGCTAAAGGTTCATTTTATTGCTTTCTTATATTAAATGTATGTATCATTTTCATATATTTTTTTCAAAGACAATTGACCCAAAAAATTGCTATTTCCAAACGCGGCAGCCATCTTGCCTTTTAAAAAATCAGCCATTTTGACATTTTTCGTCGATACTTTCTATTCTTCTCTGTAAGCAACGTCACTTAACTGATTAAAATCGGTTAATAAACAAAAAAGTTATGGCCAAACGTAAAAAAGCAACATTTTTGGCTCACCCGTTATATATTTTTGGAAACTTTGAATTTCTTCCGATATTTTGAAGTCAAAGCCAACTATGATTCCTATTTGAAAAAGCACGCTGGACTTGATAACTTAAAATAAAAAAGTTAAGTATGTCGACACTTTTTCGAAATCTGGCAAACGTCAATTTTCACCGATACCTCGAAACCGATTGAAGATATCGAAATACGGTTTTCACCTATCAACTTTTGGGCGGTTTTTCCTTATCTGGTCTAAAAGTAGGAGAAACAGCTAAAATCAAACAATTTGTGCCACCCTATTTCTAGCCGAAACTCTCGAATGTGAACATGTATATTTAGAACGTACAAATTAGAAATGTGCCTCAAAAACGTGACTACAGAATTACACGTTTTACTGAGTTAATTAACAAATAATATATTTATATCAAGAAATATTTGCTTACACTTATAATTATGAACTTATTTATAATCGAGCAAGATATGAAATAATTCAATTCTCATGTTATTTCTTATTTACCCCTTGACTTATCCTGCAGATCTTTGAAATGCAAGTGTGAATATAAAGGACTGTAAGAAAATTATTAGCATATCTGCATTAAAATATGGAATGGTGGTGTACAGTATTATAAACCCACTAACCAAATTTCTTCACCTATAAAATTTTATTATTGCTTAGCTAGCTGAGGCTATGAAATGTACCGACATTTCGCTTCAATGTTGCAATCCTTCTAAAAATGCACAAGTTCTTATGTTTACTGTATAATTCTAGCCATTAATTAAATATGCCTTTACGTAAAAATTTATTCTATTCCTAGCGCGAGAGTATTTTAATCACTGTGACAAAATGTGCTATATGTACTTCATTTGCTGATGTGCTCTATTAAGGTTGGGTTCAGTTATCATTTTATGAATAGCAGCCTTATTCAAAAATATATTTCAAATCTAAAAATGTTCCTCTTCCTGACTTCGTACGTTACAAAAATAATAATTGGTCCCTATTTTTATGATTTGAATCATTGTAAAATAGAAACATGAAGTGTGTCGTAGTGTTCACCCAGCTGACACCCCTCTGAAAAATATAGGGGTTGAAAATCTAAGAATAAAATTCTGAGCATCCATTCCCATTTCCTTTACATATAGATACTTGACTTGAAATTGAGATCGATTGAATAATGTAGTTTGTAAGGCAGTTATTTTTTTTTATTTATAAAAATGTATTCGCACAAATTCAAAAGAGAATATGTCTTTCTCGCAACTGGTAATAATTTTAATAAAATTTTTATCGAAATTTCTTTTGCGGATACAGGGCGACAATACTCGAGAAATTGATCATTTATACACACGGAGCGTTTCGAATGCTTACAAAGTAGCAGGCAGGTTTTTGTGAACAGTTATTTCGTTAATTTAGGGCATGGAAGATGGAAATTACTAGAGGCTTCCAGCTCTCAATTCCGTAAATAATCTTTACTCTATGTTGAAAAGTGCCTATAGAAAGTTTTTACTGCATGAAAATATAATCACTAATAATAGAGTTATGAAACAGCCAAAATCAAGCAATTTGAGACACCCTGTATATATATTAAGCATCAAAAAATCAATTAAAAAAATATTTACTATATTATCAGGATTTGCAGATGTAATCCAATGCAGGTCGGGGTGTTTGTCCGCTGAGTAGTTGTTTTCTGTAATCTTATTTAACTAAAATCGCAGCAAATCCAAAATAATGACTATAATAATGAAGTGAATTCAAATTTTTGAACATAGGTGGTATCACAAATGATCTATGTACTTGTCATAAAAAAATCTAGGTTCAATTGCAGCAAGTATGCAACTCTGATTAGTGAACTAATGTTTCTGGAGCAATATTGTGGCGTATTTCTGCGACAGGTGCACCGATAACTTGTGGCAAATGAACAGATAATTATTATAAGTTGCTGTTTTTTCTTGCTCTAAAAAGCTACGAGCTTCTTCCCTCAAAGACAGCAACACATAATTTCATTTTATAGGAGTTTAATTAGTTTTTGACACCTGTCATAATTGAGTAAGTTAATAAAGGTAAGCGAGCTGTGTATTTGCAGTAATTGAAGCACTTTTATAGTCGCAAATAAATACTTCACTTGAGACAAATATGCAGTTTAAGAGCAGCTAAATAGATTAAGGTGAACAAGTCCAATAATTCGTTAATAACAGTTGTTCGGTTCACTTATCCCAACTTAATACAGTTCAATTGCTATAACTGAATTATTCAGTAGCAACTAAAACAGTTTAATGATAGCAGCAACAAACTTCACTTACCGCTAGTGAAATATATCCAATTAAAATCTGTGGCAAGTAATTACTTCCAAAAATCTTTATTTACTTATGACGACTAACTTGTTGACATGCCTCATACAATATACAACTTTTTAGTTACCATAAGTGAATTTTCACTTACTACTACTGAATTGCTTCTTTAGTATAACATCAGTAGTAGAAAATTAACAGCGCTGTCAATACAATTTTGATTAGTTTTGATAACGGAAAGAGAAAGTGGAAAGAAAATAATTGAATAGAAAAAAAATATAATTTTAAATCGATTATTAGTGTTTCATAAATTATTAAGAGTTCGTATCAATTATTTTTTTGTTTGATTACAATGGGTAGCAAGTAATTAAACATTGTTTAGCTAGTTATCATCCACTTGATTGCATGCTCGTTGGAAAGAGATATTATAAAATTTGAGAATGAAAAACTCTACCATTGTGTTTAATAATATGCCAACGCAATAGCAGGGAAACCGACTACTGAACTCACTGCGAGACAAGTGAGACGTGGTAAAAGAACGCATTTCCGCTTCCCAATAATATGTTCATGAGTCTTTAAGCATCCCTAAGAGCTCATCTATCACCATTTATATTTTTGCACCCTTTTAAAATGTTCCTTTAAATATTGTTTCTGCTCAAATGCGCTATACAAAACTAATCTAAATAAATATTTGAAATAAGTGTGAAATAAAAAAGCTCATCCGGTTGGCTAAAGCACTGCAGTATCGTTATTATATATATTACGGGGTGACCAGGAGGGTGTCACGAGCAATTTCGGATTGAACGAGTGTCACAATATTTTTGTGAGCTACGAACCAAATTGATAATTTTAAGATTCAACTAATTAGGATCTGATTTCCTAAATATGACTTGTCGTTCCTTCTGAGGCTTATTTTTCAAGGTAGAGGCTTTAAAATATTCCACATTTAACAATGCTTTACCAAGTTTCCCAGAGCGTTGTGCAGCGATATTTTCCACGGTTCTCCTCAGATTAGAATATGATCATCTGACATAAAAAGTTTAAACGACTCTCCTTAGTAACCAATTGGACCATTCCTTGCCCGACGTTCTGCGTTCTGCTATACTTTCAATTTAATTGAGGATGTGTCGAAAGTCTCCGAGCTTTTAAATTTCTTTCGTGAAGTCTATTGCTTGCTGTTTGAACACCTACAGCAATTTTGGTTTCATTTCTAAACTTTTTATACTTACTTTATATTACTGCGCGGTGCAATTTGGTTCATTTCTCTGGCGGAAATGAATGCAAGTTTTTAACCCATTTTTAGTAGTATTCATAGATTTTATTATGTAATAAAATATTGTACACAAAACAAACCTTTTTAGTAGTACCTATAAATCGAATAAAATAAACGCTTTTCTTAAAATTTCGTGCTTTTTTAAATGGGTTAACTGTAAACAATAATAAAAAATATGTACAAAACTTTACTACTAACTATAATAATCTACTTTAGTTGCACAGTAGGTATGTATTTGCAAATTGAATTGTTGAGTATTCTTTACTACTTACTGACCCTACTGTGGGTTTAACTAAAATTTCTGCTAAGTAATATATTATTTTGTATTTCTTTTTAAAGTTATCCCCGATGTGCAAGAAGCGCATGTTTTTCTTTTAAATTGCTTCAATCAAAAGGGAATGAACTTTAGGGATTAACATAGCAAACTTACGCTAAAATGGCGTCTAAAAACATTGCTCTTAATTTCTTTTTTTTTTATATATGGATTTACCATCCCTTAGAGCATTATTAATCATGATTATCCTTCATGTGTGTCATGCCTTTTGGAGATCGTTTACCAAAACTTCGGTAAACGTTGATAATCGTGATTTCGCTTCAGTTTTTGGAATAATCGATAATATTGGTAGAAGGATGATGGACTTTATTTGCACGCAGTTGCTGATGTGGGTGTGCGGATGAACTTTTTCTTGCTAGTGATTAAAATGAGATAGAAATGAAATTTTGTATATATTTGGATATTATTTTAGACGCAAAGCTTAGATCCAAACGACTATTTGTGGCGAACTATATCCTAGTGTCATAAACATAACTACTTTCAAATTATTTTATACCTGAAAGGACGCGTACGATATAATTGTCTATTTGCAGTTGGCTCATAACTCAGCTTTTAAATATTTATATATCTATTTGGGGTAGGCATTTAAATGTTCATTGGGTGATTTATAGTATGATGCAGTGATGGGGGTAAATGAAAATGGAAAATAGTTTGAATATCATTTGTTTTGTGGTAAAATTTTAGAGAAATAACAATTTGTGTGGCTGTTGGAAAGTATATTTATTGAGAAGGGCACCAGCTGTTCGAATCCACAGTAGTAATTTAACGACGTGTAGAAATATCATTTATAGGTAGATCCTGATATAATCGCATTTACACATCGTGCGAAATGACAATGGTTGCACACAGCAGCCCCATACATATTTATCGCATCTATACCAGACATACACATACATACTCAAATATATTTGACCCTGCTACATTGGCGAACATTTGTCAACAAGGACGGTTGGTCAAATGCGGGTTGTCCAGTCGATACGTCATCATGGCAATCACACCCCAAGCGCCAATCATTCCCACGGTTCGAAATTGAAAAAGCGCGAGTCACGTCGGCAATAAAGCGAAGCGCTGGGCCATGCGTCGCGTGCGTTTATCACGATAACTCTAAGGTCAAGCATTGCTCTGTTACATTCTGTGCCCTCGTCGCTCGCCTCTGATGCCCTGAATCATATCCTTGTATCCTCTATAGATTAACTTTCCCAATCGCCAACACTTTTTCTTTTAAAACAACCACTCAAGTTTCACTCAAAACAGATCTATTTTATTATTATAACTACCTCATAAAAAATGAACAGTGCTACTTTTATTAGTTTCAAAACTATAAATCCTCAGTTTTTCTCGAAGCACAATATAGCTCACGCATTAAGCAGATGTGATGGCCAATTTTTACAAATGATTCAGTCTATAGGATAACTCTAATGGGTGTTTTATTTTTTCGAATAATATGTAGAAATCATTAATTTATAGTTTATATTTTTGCGTTTCTTTTTCTTTGTCGGGTCTTGATTCATGTGCCTGATCAAAAATGTTAGTTTATTAGCTTTGTCATAGCTTGGCTTGGCTTGTTGCGTACCTTTGGATTATGCAAGACCAAAACTAGAAAGAATTCTTCCCAATCCCACCATTGCTGCCACAGCTGAAAATAATTGCTCACAATATGGATAACCAAGATTCTTGAAGAGAATTCCATTTACTTTCAAAGCAGATTCATCAGTAATATTGATTGATCTACACCAGGTTATTGGAGGAGTTGAACGAAAATGATCACCATGGCGACTAGTAGACAAGCCATGGTTCAATCGCAAATTTACTAAATCTACCATAAGTGGTAGGAAAACCAATTCAAGCAAAAAATTTGTATCTATGCCAAAAATATTGGCAAGTTTCAAATCTGATTGATTGAATTAAAAATAATTTGAAGAGCATCAGAAACATTATCTTCGTCCCCAAAGTGGAGGCAGAAAGTTTTGGTCCATCTTATATCGAAAGGAAACGGCTCAGTAGTTACGCCAAAGAGATACACGTTTCTTCTAATTCGACTTTGAACTCTCAAGGAAATTAAATTAGCTATAACAAATTGCTCTTGCCGGAGTTTCGTCAATGTGTACTTTTATACAAATTATACTTAAACACTACATTCTAATTGTATATGCCTTACTTTATGTGTAACAATAAGACTGTCTTGCGTTTTTTAATTATTTTCACTTATAGCATCGCGTGTTCATTTATACTTAACGTCACTGAATGGAGTGAAGCTTCCACTAAAGTCTCTATAACAAATTTCTCGTATCTATTAGCTAAACAGTCCATTTTGTTTTCTTTGTAAATGCATTACGTTCTTTACTATTAGTACCGCATTCTTCTCTATTATGTTTATTAATGACAATTGGATTCCGAATTGGAGGCAATTACACAGGAAATTAAGAGGTGGAAAATCCAGAATGCTAGAAAATATCTTAGTTGACAGCCGTTTTAGGTTGAGTGATTCATTTAGATTCGTCTATGATATCCAAGAACTCAACTGAATCAAAAAATCGCTGTTACAATATATAAAAAGGATTGATTAGTACCACTGTGAAAATAATTTACGGATTATAACAAAGATAAGGGAATGGTCTCCAGAAAGGACACCTCCTGACTTTTTATAGGAGTACTGCAGCGGATAATTAACATACCATTTCTGTTTAAAAAATGACTTTCTTTTAAACTAAATATAGGCAATATGGCTTCGTTATTTCGGCTAGTGTTTCCAAACATATAACGTAAGCGTGAGATACGAAACTTTTTACGTAAATAACTTTTTAATATACAACCGTCCCATAAAATCACCAGAACAAATTCGAAAGTGCACTTAAGTATCTGATTGCCGAAGGGGTAAAATTGACATTCTGAAGTTATAAAGAGAAAGTTTTTATTTTATTCGATATTCTTCTGTTCATTCAAAGTAGGTGGATATCAGCTTGTCAGGATAATATCCCAGGAAATATATTGTTTTATCTGGGAGATTTAATATGATTGTTAGTTTAAAACAAAGGTTAGAAACATAATTCTTATCGCAGTGAAAACGACGCCCTGTATTTGCAAATTAATTCTCACACTTGGAAGTTTTGTTGTCAATGCCAACTTTCTTATTTTAAATAGAACATCCTACATATATTTTCATTTTCTTGTTGATCATCAAAGTCTGATTTTAGTGATATGTATAGTATTTGAGTTATATAAGCATTAAAGTAAAAATTGACAGGTGGAGGTACACGTAAAAAAAATAATAATTCCTACTAGACATTTTTATAATTTGCAACTTTGTACAAACAATTACTAAACAAATAAGAAATGTGTAGTCGAAACATTGTATAGTAAAATTTGGATAGCATGAGAAAGAATTCGTTGAATAAAATAAATTATTGGAACAATTTTTTCTATAAAATGGCGAAGGAGCCAGTAATAATAAATATATTTTTAAGATTCGGAAATGTTTGGACTTTGGATTCGGTTAGGGCATTTTGGTTTTAGCGATATGTTACGATATGTTCACATTTGTTAAAAAAATGGCGTCAAAAATGTGAAAATATTGGAAAACACAAGTAGGCCCCTGCAGGCTTTTAATTTTGAATCTTACAGAAAGTAGGCGTTGGATTTGATGCATGGACGTGTGTTTTGTTACTCCATGTACGCAACATTTTTCTTAATTGAAGTAGCGTGTTTTCCCCGCAAATTTTGTATATTTAAAAGTGCATGGAAAATAATAAAATTTTGTGAATAAATTTTAAATGGGAATATAATTTTTTCACTATAATAAAGACAATGCGTTAAATCCGGGACCATTGCTATAAGATTCAAGAATAAAATCTTGCAGGGCCTACTTGTGTTTTTCAGTATTTTCACATTTTTGTGCCAACTTGTGACATATCGTTGAAATTCAGAAAATCACGAAATACAAAATGCGAGAATATGTGGACTGTTTCATTTAAAATAAGAAAGTTGGTGTCACTTAACATTAGACTGGAAGTAGTATTTTGTTAAGAATTCTGGCTTTAGTGACCTACTCGGTGACCTATTATCCACGTTTCAAATGTCAAAAGTCTATCTTTCATAATAACCAAAGCTATTTCGTAGGCAATACTTTTGCGGCCACCCGGTATATGTATATTTAACAATTACTTCAACGCACATTTCGTGATTGTATTAGATTTCAAAAGGTGTAAACAAATACGATCAATATTACATACCCCCTAATACAAGGTGAGGTACCATATCAAACCACACTTGATGATAGTTCCGCACAAAGGGTGTAAATGACAGCCAAATTCATGATCGGAATATTGATAATTTTATGTGACTTTTCGTAGGAGTTCCCAAACGGTGAGTCAAAGATGGAATTGTTGTATTTCTTAGGACTGATTAATGAATGAATGTGAACCAAGAAATGTCTTCGATTTTAATTTTTTGGCAGTAACATATTTTTCATATCAGTTTCTAGTTTTCTGTTTTTGGATTTTTGCAATTTTTGCTTTTGAAATATTGACTTAGACGTAAACTTTGAAACGGGATTTAAAAAAAATTATGAAATAAATTTTTTTGTACATAAAAAAAATATTTCAACTTTAAATATATTATTACGTAAATTTCATTCTATACTGCTCTTTTCCTTAGATGACCTCAGTGTTTTTCTTTAAATATTTGAACCACCATTTTCTAGAGAACTTTTGCAAACACAAAAATTAGACGATACCGTTTAAAAAATGTCGATATTGATTATCTAAACATCCCAGAATATCTTTCAATGTATTATTTATTTTATACAAACTATTTAAACTGTACGGTCTCTTACAGTGTTTAATTTAAAAAATCCGAAATGTTGTGATACAAACAAGAATGGGATAGACTAGTATGCATTTATATAGCATAAACGTATTTGGGAGACTGACCTGTATAAATTTATATGTGCTGGTTGTGAAAACTATTTATCGGGTGTCAAAAAGATATCCAATTTTAGAGACAGAGGGTGAGGCATGATGGGCAATGGGAATGGCGATGGCGATGACGACGAGTAGAGATATGACACGGGACGTTGAAATCGACGAAGGCCAATAACTCGAGCCGTCGTCACGTGGCCATCTCGCGTAATCCACTTGGGTCCGACACTTCTAGAATCTCTACTTTTTGCGATAACGTCAGTTGTAATTTAGTAGCTGGTTTGATTGCTATTTATGGCACTGGTCTTAGTAGTTTTTCAATAAACTCGTGTAAACGTTTATGAATCATGTCATATACTTTATTTTTATCACGGAACTTTTTTTACATTCTAAAATGTTGTTTACGGGATTACTAAAGCACAATGCACAACTTAATATACATATTAAACATTTACCTATTCGCTATAAATTTCAGCATTAATTACTAAACTATCACGAAACTTAATTATTTCTCTTTAAATTTACTAACTCTCTCCTACTGAGTACGTTATTAATTTAGCAGTCAGACCTTCAGGCGGCAATTTCATAAGTAAGCCGACTTAAAAATATGCATATTATATAAAATGCATTGTTTCAAACTAAAATTACTACAAATATTGGCCAATACCCTAAATACCTAAAAATCAGTTTTTACGCATGTACCTTGCGCCACATCAATCGGTAGTGCGGGATTTTTCTTGCCCACGGCCCTTAACATTTCATCCCGACTTGGACTAAATATTGAGACATTAATCAATATTAAATACTGTTGATACATACATATATAATTTATTTTCGTGCATATATTATATCTGATCTTATTCCACGGTATAAATTCTAGCGACTGCATATATTTTAATATTCACTTTTTAATTAATAATGTAGGAACTAGTACTAATTTGTTTTCCATCTTGTGGTGTTACGAGCTAGCGTTTTGGCCATTCCAGTATTAATATTACATTAATTATTCCTCATTTTGCTTCATCTCATAGTTGCTCTCAGATGTATCACTAGATGGTGGTATCGCAAGTGAATATTGTCGGGAATATTTTCAGAGGGAAATAATTAGTTGAAAATACGAATCATGTCATGAGCCGTTGATTGATATTATCAGTTAATCATTTTTCCAAATGACAATCATATATATTTTACCTCAAACCGAAACTTCACGTCACGTATCTCGGCTCCTTATACTTTTTACCATTTTTACACCGTGATCAAAAATGATTGACGTGCCGCAAGATAGAATTTTGTAATCAAAACTAACAATTCAGTCGCTTATGAGATGTTGGCGTAGGAGGAAAATTAACTACATCAACATAAGTATTAGCACATGTACTCGTGTTCGTAATTATTGTTCTAAATATGGCGCTTAAACGATGATTGCCAACTTTGGAATTGAAATTTTCAAACTCACCAACTACAATGTTAATTAAGCAAACCTTCCTATGTTTTAATGATCTCTGATTTGGTTAGATGTAGTACAACATCCTGTATATAGGACAAAAACATTCTATTAACCTTTTCTAAAGAACTACGCATACTGAAATTCTGAAAATTTGTATACAGCGGTTTCTTACAACGTTCTATCAATTAAAAATATTTTCGCCTAGATGTTGACATCAACTTATTTCAAATGGAATGGAAATTTAGTGTAAGTCTTATAACTATACCCTATCCTTAAACTTAATACTTTGCGAGATATTTTGACTTTTTCAAAATTTTTGGGAAAAACATACCTACTTGAACTTTAGTTGATGCCAACTTCCGGTAGAACCGGAAGTCTCATCTCAGCGAAAATGCTTTTAATCGATAGAACATTATGAGAAACTCCTGTATACAAATTTTGAGAATTTCAGTATGCGTAGTTAAAAGAAGGTCTTCGTGATACACCCTGTATAATACATCTATGTAATATTAGACGTTAACCTTAATTATTTTATTCTATGCGTACATTTAGTCTTTTATCGGCGCCTTTCTTATGATGACTTCCTCGTAGTTCATATAAAATTTTATAGGCATACTTTATTACTTATTTATCAGCCTTCTTATTATTCAATCTATTTTGTAGCAAAACTCCTTTTTATATAATTTAAAATTCTAATTCAATTACATTGTGCTGAAGGGAACTGTTTCTTTAAAATGCCTTATAGTGTACACATAGTCAAACGAGTTTCGAATTGAAACGGCTAACTTTACAAATTTTATACTGGGATTTGAAAATTGACTGTTCTCTTATGGCTTCTGCACTGATTACGCTTGCTTTGAAAGATTTTTCAATTTTATTTAATTGATTTATTACTTTCTAGGTAGACTATAACATAAATTGAGAAATGCATCCGCCAAACAGTTTAACTTGTTCGTATTTCGACCCAATTAAATAAAAATTGTATTTCTTCAAAATTTTGCAGGAAAATTAATTTGATAGGTATAGATACAAAAATCATAATCGATTGCGGCATTCGGAAGTTATCTTGCAATTGTTTCTCTAGCCTACACCTTCTGTAAATAATTGGTAAAAGACCAGACACTTTACCACGTCCCACGAACCTATATCGACACCATTATATCTCTTAAAACATTATATTATTACGCTTTATAGCGGTAGTAAAAAGAGCAAACAACGTTGTTTGTTGTGGAACGTATGTAATAATATTGTATCGCTGAGCTGAGTTATATAAGTAGAGAAAAGCATTACCGGCTTCCTTTTTCTGGTGTTGGCGCATAGTCCATCTCCACTACTGTGGCCAGTCGACTTTAAATGGATTAACCACATAAAAGTGTTGTAATTGCAATTAAAGGAACTGCCGCACGTGGATCTGAGATGTTGTCATACAATAAGTTGGAGCAGAGTAAAAAGCAATTTCACTAAAACCTGAGGGGTGCTTGCAGCGAGACGGCCGACTGGCTCGCGACAGCGTTCACTTGTGATTGCTGATGCCTGCTGGCAGATGATTTTGGCTTGGGTGGTTTGGTAAGTGAAGGTAACTCTCAGTATGTTGATGAAGAACCTATTCTAATTCAGCGCTTACTCCCACAACATCTAGCACGGGCGCTGAGTTCAAACAATTCCCTCCATTTTATTGGGTTAAAACATTCCCATTTTATGTTCCAAACGAGTAAATTTAAAATCATCATTGACACTAATTCTTTCCTTACTTGAGATCCAAAAAAGATCTAAATTTCACCTTTCAGGAATTGCCTTTGGGTTTTGGTTTCCTTTACAATTTACATGCTTTATACAGATTCGGATATTCTTCGTTTTCGGTTTGCAATTTTTGTTAATAAGTGCAAGCGAGCGCGAACTATGCGGACTACACTTTTTTAACGTTCTTTCCTTATTTCCTGGCGCGTAGCGACTGCCTTTGTATCATTGACGGGTCTACCACCACTTTTGCAGATAACATGCTAATCCACAGTTTCCTCAGAAGTGTTGCCGCTAAAATACTATTTAATAATTTGAACCTTTTCAGCAGTTGTATAAATAACTGATATTTCGAGATATCAAAATTTTTGCTTATTTACAAACCGACGCACGGTGAGACTAAAGTGACTTTTTGTGTTCAAATCAGTCTGCAGTTCTTTATACTTAAGCAATCGTAAAGTTCTTTTTTTTTAAATCTTCGTTTTTTCGTTCGTTCGTTCGTGTTCTCGATCTGTCGACCTTTTCGATTTTAGTCCATAATTGTTCAAAATCTTCCAAAGAAGTTTTAATTTTCATCAAAAAGAGCCTTTTTTGTGTAAATATCACTTTACAAACCGTATTTATTAAATAATCTTCGTTTATTGATTGCCTATCGATCAGATGAACTAGATTTTCGATTATTGCCCCTACTTTTCCAAAATTTTCCAAAGTTTGAATTTTCATCAAAACGTTGTGTAAATATTACTTTTCAGACCGTATTTCTTACGTAATCACAACAAATTGGTTTTTTGAAATTCTCCTTTATTCTATCTATCTAAATTTTTTATTTTTGCCCCTAATTTTTCGAAAATTTTCAAATTTCTTTGGAAATTTTTGAAAAATTAAGGGCAATAATCGAAAATCTACCTTGACAGATCGATAGGCAACTAAAAGGCGAAGATTTGAAAAAAAAATTGGTCTTGATTACTTAAGAGATACTGCCTGTAAAGTAATATTTGCACAAAAAAAGAGACGTTATTTGATGAAAATATAGCTTTTTTTTTTTAAGTCAGTCTGCAGGTCTCAATACTTAGTTTTCATTTTTGAAATCTTCGCTTTTTAATTGCCTATCGATTGGTCGAGGTGGATTTTCGATTCTTGCCACTAATTTTTCAAAAATTTCCTAAGAAATTTGAATTTTTTGAAAAGTTAGTGGCAACAATCGAAAATCTAGTTCGACAGATCGATAAGCAATCAATAAACGAAGCTTTCAAAACAAAATTGTCGCGATTACTTAAAGAAATACGGTCCTTAAAGTTACACAAAGAAGTACTTTTTGATGAAAATTCAAACTTCTCTGGAAAATATTGAAAAATTAGGAACAAAAATCGAAAATTTACCTCGACAGATCCATGGGCAATTAAAAAACGAAGATTTAAAAAAGAAAGAACTTTCCGATTGCTTAAGTATCTAAGATCTGCAGACTGATTTGAACAGAAAAAGTCACTTTTGTCCCAAGTGGGCGAATTTCCGAATCGGTATATTTTCTATATTTGACTAACAACATCTCAAGAGGTGAAAATATTTATACCGGGTGACCACTTTTGCATCAAATCCAACGCCTACTTTCTATAAGTTTCAAAAACAATATCCTGTAGGGGCCTACTTGCGTTTTCAGGTTTTCCACATTTTTGACGACTTTTTTTAAACAAATGCCAACTTGTGACTTATCTCCGAAATCAAAATTTCATAACGAACAAGAAAATATAAGTCTATATTAAAATAATACAGCTTATAGTGCCATTTCCGGTTAGACCGGAAGTGTATCGGTATCAGTAAAAAACCTACTATAAGAATTAATTCCTTGTTAAAGTAACTTTTTGATGCCCAATGACAAGCAATCTAAGCGATTCACGAAGTGTGCTTTTGTCACACCTTCAAAACAGTTTACTGTTACCATCAGCAAGTCTACTAGCTGAACTCTTCTTATTAAGTGTAACGCCAAATGCTGCTAATAATACTGGTGCATATTTATGCGGATCACCCATGCTAAAAATAATGTAGGTGTTAACATTTAGTCACCCTACCCTGAATATTTCTACATGCAAAGTGCATATCTCCCAAAGTCTCAGTATACATTACTCGATGCAAACCAAACCCATCCTATGAGGACTTGTTTTGACGTAGGGCTAGCTTTGTATCTGTCAGTTCCGTGCTATATATAACACATAATATGCAAATTTTCACAACTTAAGAGTAGCCAAATGCCCTTGTCTCATAATAACGTGAATAATGTCTTCTCTGTCAAATTGGTGTTCTATTTATAATTGTTAAGTTATTTTATAGACTATGTGTTGTAAACCACAATGTTATAAGAAGTATAAAATTCAGCATCCTTCAATATTTGTAGTTGAAATAAAATTGCTGGGAGTTTTTACGTTTACTTCCAACGAGCACACTTTAATTATGACATTTTCATTCATATTACTCTAAGTGAAAACTAGCTTAGTTACTACACATTTAGCACCCAAACTGCTTATTAAATTGTGGCATTAAATGGATCCTCTCCTATGCGATATATTACAGGTAATTCAAAATACCTTCGTGGCTATGCAGATATAGTAATAAAATTATGAACGCGTGAAATTGTAACATAGGTGTAAGCAATGTTATTTAATATAGAGTTGTATGTGGTGTAGCCTGCTGTAGCTCGGCTGCATGCACTATAAATGGAATGGTATTTAATTATGGCATAATGCATTTATGCGCGTACAGAGCATCAGTATTGTCGCCTTACGGGAAGCCCTAATGGAAGCTTTTGCCTTTGCACCACGATCAAAACTGGGCTCCATTAAATTCGCGAGGTGCTAAATCTGGACTGTTTGATAGAGAATCAAGTGTATAAAAATAATTGGTTTAATCCCTATACAAGCGATGTGTTAAAAGCATTAAAAGCTGTGCATGATTTAGCTAATGTACTGGCAGTTCATTTAAAAATTTCGAACGATTCACCTAAAGCCACCTTTGTTATAATATTTAACTTATAGTAGGAGAGGCCTCTACCAGTTCATGTAAATGTGAAAAAAAAATTCTATTGCGACTGTGCGATTGATGTTTATCTCGTTGCTAAAGTGGTAAAAAAATTATCGAAGATGTAAAATAGTACACCCTGTATCTAAGTTATGGTGTATTTTTTCGAGGTATGTCTATTAAGAAAAGTCCCCATTTGAATTCACGGAGGTATTTCAATTTTTTTTTTATTATGTTTGACATGATTTTATTCGCACCTTGTATATTACACATCAATTTCTAATAATATTCAAGGAGCCATTCTTGCTCAACAATCAGCCAAGGAATATTTTTACTGATATTGGCATAGTCTAAGAATTTCAGATAGGTACCTATTATTAGTAACGAAAATTGAGGAAAAAATCGGATATTTTGAAATCTGTCATTATTGTTATTTTGGTACTTATTATACATACATCACCTTATTTTTCGCGTAGATTTCATGAAATTTTTTAAAAATATAGGAAAACTACGTTGTTACCTGCCCAGAGGAAATGGGACACCTTGTATAATCGGAATTATTTTGATTTTGGAGAATTAGAGAAACTAGGCGCAGAAACTAGAAATCCCATTTAATAAAATATAAATTTGATATGCTCCTCTCATATCAAACACCTTATATGATTGAAAATTATTTTACAATATGGTCTTCTTGTTCCTCTACAATTTTTGTTTAAATATTTTTTCGATATAATAAATATTGAAAGAGATATCGAATGAGGCGACCTTTTTGACTCATCCTGTATATACAAATATTTCTTTTTCTTTTTGTCATGTTGCAGCGCAAAGGCATATTTTACAAATATCAGCACGCTGAATATTTTAAACCCTGTGAGGATCCATTTTAGGGCCTTTACTGTTAATAATTTTTATTAACGATTTAGTTAATAGTAAGTTATTTGCGAAAATAAATAGTTTGCAGGACTGTATTAATTTGTAAGTGATTTTGTTTTCTCAATTAAAATCTATTTTATTCATTATCGACGTTGTCTTTATTTCATTTTACTTTTTACATAAATTGTTGCGAGCTACTTATTCAGTTTAATTTTAGTATTTCTAGTGGGTGCCTGCTGGAAAAAATACAACATTGTCTTCAGTTTATTCAATTGTTTATTCAATCGTTGAGATTTCTCTCTAATTAAATAAAATAAATAAGTAAAATAGGAATAAAGGGAATGGAACTAAAGAATATCGAATTTCCTGAAAAGGTGATTACTACAGTTTCTCTACAATAGACACAAACTCAACTTGTTTGTTAGGTAAAATAATAACAGTAAGATCATGACTCTCAAGTGTTTGAGTGAAATAAATAATAAGTTTCGTTTTTCAATGCAAGTAATTTAAAATCACTATATGGCAAAATTATTTATTTTTTAAGTTCTTTACCATCACAATTGCGAACCTAATCGAAACAAATATTGCTTCAGCAATATCATTGAATTACGTGAAATAATTCGTACAATTTCAAAGGAAAATATTAATGACAAAAATGATAAATAAAATGAAAATCCTCCATTTACTATGACATATAGAACAAGTTGTATGAATTTATTAGAACTCCATTTTCTTTAATACAGATAAACAACTAAATGAATGAAGACAGAACGTTGTTATGAGCCTTCTAAAATTAGTCCTGTTATATTCCCCATCCATTCATATTACGTTTTTTAAATTAATTTCCACGAAGGATTTGTTAACATTAACATCATAAAACATTGAATATGGATGATTTATTAGTTAGTTTTGACGTTATTAGTCTATTCATAATGTTCCAGTCGATAAAAGTCTTGCAAACATTATATAATAAATTACAAACATCTGTTGGTAAATAAGGTATCCACCTTATTTAATGAAAGAACTTAAGTTAAGCAAAGTGTGTATATTCACAGAATTTCTATGAGGAACAATGTAACAATAAATCTGAATTTGGACGAGCCGAAATTATGTTTTTGTAATGTGAACCTGATACTACTGGGTATTATCCTTCTAAAGGTGTTGAATACATCAGCACATACATCATTTAAAACTTACCACCCGGTTTTCGGATAACATAATAAGTTTACCTTATCAAATAAAGTGTTTTAGCCAATTGAAAGACCCAAATTCGGTTTGAAACCTTTACCAAAATGATATGCAAAAATACCAAAAACTTAACTAGCATAGAACTCATAGCCGCTAAAGGGCTGAAATTATATTTACTTTAACTTTATCAAACTCTACATAGTTATTATTAGGCTTTGTAATGATATACCGTATGTCTTTTAAAATTTATTTACAAAAAATATTAACATTTTGCTTCTTAGCGACTGAGTACTTTGGTAGTCAAGAAAAGCCTTTACTGTTGAATTTCCGTTAATTTGCTTTACTTCTACCGCTTCGTTTGTCTTTCAAACATCAATAACAATGCTTAAGAATGTACGAATATTCAATTAAGCGAGTCGGAAAGGGGTAGAATCCAATAATTATAAAAATTAGTATTGACCACCTAATTCGAAGCATGCCTCGTAGAGTTTGGTAGTGTATGTGTTACACTAATAATATTTAATCCGTTGATAGGCACTGTGTGCCCAATTGTTTAGCAAAATTCATTAAAACATTTGAACGATTTTTACGTCACATTTTCAATGTCACATAGTATAATTCTAATTTAGACCGCGGCTATAATTTGGTGTACGCAATCGATGAAAAAGTATTTGCTCCAAATGATCCATATAAGCGCGTCTATTGTAATATTTAAGAGCTTTTTTCACCGTTCATTTTTTTTGTAATATCCTTTTTCGCACTCGAAATAACTATATTTTAATTGCTCTCTTCAAGAATTGCCCCTTCGCATGTAGGCTATTACGAAAATGATCATATTCAATAATATAGGCATGTTTATTAAGTATACCGGGAGCGTAAATTGGTGAAATCTCATTAAAATGTCGCACACGTAGTAGAATTGTGATTCTGAGGTGGTAAGTTAATTATTCAGACCGATGAAACAAAAGCCTACACAACGCAAGAAATTAAAACAAATAAGACACGTTACGTGGCAGCGCGGTGTATTGTCTGATATGGGTGACTCTAATCTGGAAAAGGGCATTATCGCATTGGCGTCACGATAGACTTTAAACATTTTTTTAGTAGGGGAAACAGTGAATATCGTCGTAATCTATAGTCCGTGCAATTACAGCTTGATCGTGCATCTTTAACTTTACTGCGATCATTCTAGATATTTGTAGCTGCTTCATTTATTGCTTATATACAGGGTGTAGCTACAAGTTAAAAAATACACGTAAGTTAGATAAAAATGACTATAATTGAAAATTTTTTTCGAATAAACAGGGCGAGCCAAGATAATTTTACAATCAAGTACTTTTTTTCAATCAGTACATTTTTTGAACACTCCTTTCAATCCTATATTATCTCCCAACCACTTGGATGTAATGGATTTTTTTGTTGAAATAATGCCATCTGCAGATGCATATTGAAAAAACACTATAGTCACAATGATTAGACTAAAAGAAAGAATATGTGAATACTAGTTACGAGACGTCTAATTAATGATTTTGAATCATTTTCACTTCGTAGAAATTTACAGGTTGGCCAAAAATTAATTTTCAATTTAGAGTTTTTGCAATTGAATTTCCTCAATTATTTCACCCTAGTGTTCTATTTAAAAAAGACATTACTTTATAACCATCTGTATAAAAGCAGGAAAAGTGACGTTAAAAGATTGCAATAGAAACAAAATTTTTTTCATAGCACGTATATTTTCTGAGATACGTGTACCGACTTTCAGATTAAATGGGCCACCCTGTCGATTTAGTAAAATCTAATGAGTTATTGCGTACAAATACTAATAAATATATTACTGACTTGTGCTATGATTTATTGAAACACCTACGTTTTTATTTAATTACTTACGCTTAAATAAATCTGCCACTTACAAATAAATAAATTTCCCACGCGATATATATGTAAGCCTAGAAAAGCCTCTAAGTAAAGTGAATTATTTTAATTAAGCTTTGAAAAACGCTACTAATGAATATGTAAACCTTCACATTTAGTGTAGTCAGTTTTCACACATCCTCCATAAAGTCTCTAATTAAGCATTTATTAAAATGTTAAACGATATCGAAATTAATTCTTCATTATTAAAAGTGTAAATTAATTTAAACAAATTTAGTAATTGGTTATACACGGTTTTAAAAACTGTGTTTGAACTTCATCTATATTGAAATACAATTTATTTTAACTAGCGCAAGGATTATATGAATATTACTGAAGCCTGAAGCGCTTCGGTTTTTGCAGTGAATTTTAAATTCAGGAAATATACAGTTATTACCTACTACTTATTATTATATTAGCGATATACTAATGATTTCATTGTTTAATCAGGTAATAGAATCCTCAGCAATAAATTAATATTTTGCTTTCTTAGCAAGGAGGGGCAATAATTTTTCTTATGTAGTAAACTTGATATACCTAGAACCAAAGTTCACAAAACTCAAAACACGCCTTGCTCTTACCAAATAGGAAAAATAATATCACAAGTCACCAATTTGTAACCTTAAAAATGGAAGTTAGGTATTTTTGATGATTTTATTTCTTTCATATTTGATACAATGCCGTAGAAATACGAAAAGACAACCGATTATAATTATTGGACTTTTGGTATGTCAAATCCATTAATTCTACTTTGGCTTCTGGCGATTTAAAAAATAAAATATATTATATACAACCTATAGGTTAGTGTATTTCCCATATACTAACCACCTACTTACTAACTAAGCTCAGGGGAAAAGGGAATGCTATATTTGTGAATAAATAATGAGTGCAAGATGATTATTATTATAGAACACAAGAGGGATAGGTAGGTTTAGTTTATTTTTCAGAGTGTGCTTAAGATTTGCAAATATAATTTCGTATTATCATTCTGGAGAATCCAGAGCCACACATGTTTTTGAAATTCTGAGTAGTTGACAGAGTTTTAAATATTTATCGGTAGCATGTTGAAGCATTTTGGGCCAAGGTAAACTATACCGTTTTGCTTGTTTAATTTTCATAAATGGTGCTTCAAAATTCAACGTATTGACACCACTTGTAATAATATTATCCTAGTGGCTAATGCTATGTTTATGTTTGTTTCTGTACGTATATAGTAAGATTTTTGCAAGTCTTCATAAATTCTTAAGTATATTTTGTGCAGTCTCTTTCTTTAATAGTAAGCCAACTTTGTTAGGTTAAACGGAACACCATATATATGATTCCAAATTTGGTTAGAGAAAGTCAAGAGCTTTCCAATGAACTATCATAACATGTACTTCTTTCGAGCATTTTTGAAATATTCTAAATTTTGTCCGAAATTTGACATATGGTACCTAAAGAGGAATGCCATATTTTTCAAATTAAAAATAATTTTAAATTTTTTTTGTTGTCGCAGCTGATTAGGCGAGATAGGAACTTTCAATTGATGTATTAGAATTTAAAATTTCGTCTACAGGATGTTCATAATTTGACTTAGAATATGTAGATAGAGAGATAGAGAAAAATATCAGTAACTTTCTTATTTTTAATTAAACACCTTGTATATTACTACTACAAGTGCTTTCTGACGATTCCCCATACATAATATTTATTTCGTATAGTTTTGAAGATATTAGCAATTTAAGGTGTAACATTTTGTCAAAAAAGAAACAAATGAAAGCGTTTTAATGCCTTTTTCTCTCACAATGTCAAATTTGGAATATCTCAAAAGCCGGTCAAAAGAAGTACATAAAATGATAGTTCATTGGAAAGCTCTTCACATTCTCTAATCATATTTGAAATAATATATAGGGTGCTCTATTTAATTTAACAAAGTTGATTACTACCCAGCCTAATTGGAACACCCTATACAACTAGAAATAATTTTGTAATATGCAGCGTTGATTATGCTGAACAAATTTTGTGTTAAAGATTTTTGTCTATCTACAATGCTAAGAAGTTATAAATCTGTATACAGGGTGTCCACTTAGTAATCTTTTCTTCAACTATAGCTTTATCCTCACTCAGACAAGAATTTTGTTCAGGGCAATGTCAATGAGATTAAAGAAGACATATTTCGAAATTAGTGAAATATACAGAGTGTATTTAAAAGATTTAGTGGGTAAAAGCACATGTTTGTTAATGGAACGACCTATATTTTCGTGTCGCAATTGAAGCCACTTGAGGGTCTCTTTTCAGTCCAAATTTTTTTTTGATCTCCAGTACAGCGTTGCCAAGTTATGATATTTTCTTGTCATTATCAACCATTTATGTAAACCTGAGTATCTGCTCCATCGTTCGTTGATTTCTCATAAAAATTTAGGTTATGCTACAGGGAGTTCCACTTTGTCTCACAGTAGTGTCAAAATTAAGATAATATAATACAAGGTGTTCAAAACTAGTTTTCTAAAATCAATATTCAATTTTTTGCAATTTCTTAAAATGGAACACCCTATATTTTATGAAAGAATGCTTGTCAGGGTGAGGACAAAGCGATAGTCGAAGCAGGGAGTAAGTACTAAATGGACACCCTGTATACATATGTATATTTATTTAATATTTTTCATTTTATATTAATAAAATGGAGTTTCTCAAACAATATATAATTCCTTTTACTATTACTTATCTGTATGTTTCTCTGTATATAAAAACAACAGTTAAATTGTAAAAAGTCAGCTTCGATAAAATAGAGATTTTTATGTTGTATTCGCAAGGAATACATTTTTAAATCTTAAAACTTCCTCTGACTTGGTTGAAGAATCCATTAGACGAAATTTTTATTTTTTAATGTACATCAAACATCAAAACTGGATTACAGGTAAAATATGTATTAGCATAAAAAATATTTAATCCACGTTCAAAGCATTGCTAAATCAATAAATATGCCATCTCTGTCATTTTGGCTTAGGTATAGAAACTTCTCAACAATTGAATCTTATGAACATGACATTTTATACCATTTTTGAAAGTCTGGGTTTTTTCACGTTGTATTCATATTATTATTTTTTCCAAATGTTTTAATTACGAAGTTTTTGTAAAACTGCACCCTTAATATTTAATTAGGCTGAATAACACTACACCCATCTTTCTGTTAATTTGATGAGTATTAGACAGTGTTTGTTAATTAAATATTTCTGTTGGTTTACAAAAATTATTTTTGCTTATTGCATTATTTTTTATTCACTCTGTAGTTTTCAACATTTGGGTTTATTGGTTAACGGACAAGATCAACTTTGATTTCTCTATACTATTGCGTGCAAAACACAAACTGTATAATTAAATTTCTTTATATATAGAAACCACTTAATCTCGTCGAACATGGGTCGAGAGTATAAAAATGAGGAGATTTACTGACAGAGAATGTTGGCTATTTAGACAATAATATTACGCTGCATCCAGTTAAGCTTTGTTATTCAAGTTACCAATTTATTGATATAGAACATAAAGGCTTGTGCCCTATGACTAATTGTTAGGAGAAACACCCAAGGGATAACGCCGGTCTCAAATATGCTGTAAATGAAACAATTATACAATTTCCAGCAAATTTTTATGCGAGTTATCCCCGTAGATTTAAATGTTAACAAAGTCATAGTATCGATCTGAGTTGTGAAAACTCGGCAATTTCAGTAAATCTTTTATTTGCTACATAATTACGATCAAAACATTCTTTAAAATCGAGCATATTTTACGGATTTCCACACGTTCTAAAACGAAAAGAGGACATTGTTTGTCGCATAGGCTAATTGTCGACTTACCATTTAACTGAAATATCAGCAGCATATAGAGCAGATGTGGGTATGTCGTCCGAAGAGTTTGTGCGTTATGCATGATTGCACGATCTCAATCCACCCCGTCTATGTGGCCGCTGAGTCCCATGGCCCTGCAACAGACATTAAAGTGAGTGTGGTCCCTTACCCGCTATGCTAGGGGTCGCTGGTCCCCCTCTGACTCGAAATCTCCCCGTGCTACAATTCCCAACGAGCAGCTTGCTGGCTGACTCTGATGTTATGTAGTGATGTTACTCTTATCATCAACCGCAAACGGAATATACAATACTTGCTATTGCTGGCTGACTTGGGCCCGCAATATATTTTTTCACAAAACTTGTTTCAAGCCATCTCTTTTCTTACTTTACTTTATTATAAACTTCAACAAGTTGCCGCAACTTTTTTCCATTAAAATTAACGTATACTGAGAAAATTTTTGCAATCAAACTATGCCGCTAAAAAAGTTTAGTTAACACAGGAATTTGTTTTAATTCTCATAGATAACCTATTCAGAGCAAGTAGCTAGATATTGAGGTTCAATTACAGGAAGTTGTAAATATTGCCTAAAAATAGTAAAGGTAAGTTTAAATTATGCATTTGTCACTTACCTACCTATTAATTTAAAGTACTTTAACAGTCGCAAGTGTTATCCAGAAAGTGTCTGAGAACTTTGGAACAAATATTACGAACTTAGTTTCAGTGAACAATTAAATCCTTGTGAAATCTAGAAATATATAGAAACAGCTATACGGGGGTATACAGGGAGCTTATTTTACTTCTACATTTGGGCAAAGTTCCTATAAACGTGGGTTTGCATTTTCTCCCAAAAGGCGCTACGGTCCTTCGAAGGTTTTTCCTAAAACTGGTTTTCACTTATTCTGTTGGTAAATCATCTAGTTTTAATATACACAAATTGAGGTGGAAAAGTAAGGAACAAATTCGATATTCAAGGCATCAGTTTTGGAGAAATCGCTCGGACAATCCTAAAAAAAATATATATTTATTCCAAAAAAGCTAGGCTGTGATCAAGTTTCATTTTTCAAATGGCAACCCCCAATTTTTTTTGCAATTTCGAATTCATTGTAAAATTCTAAACATTTTCTATGTATTACACCCTATACCTAAAATTAATTGTTTTTAAGTTGATATTTTAAATTAACTTTTTTGAAAAAGAAAATATTTTTAATATAATATAGATATTTTATTTTTAGGTTAGCAACAAATTAAAATTATTTCAACATGTGTTCAAAATACCTCCCATTAGTTACTTCTCAAAAACCTAAACGATTGATAAATTCTTCTTGATTTTTTCTAATCATTTCTGGTGTAATAATTAGCCTGCTCAATATGAATAAATGTTAATAACTCAGAAACGATTGATTTTAGGTATAGGGGGTAATACATAGAGAATGTTTAGAATTTGACAAGGAATTCAAAAAGAAAAAAAAATTGGAGGTTGCCCATTAAAAAATCAAACTTGATCACAACCCATCTTTTTTGGGGATACCTTGTAAATAAGAAATATTTTTAAAATAGGCCTAATATAAAACCAAAATCGACCTGTCAGAGCGATTTTTTCAAAATTTAGACGTTTTGAAGATATTGAATTTGTTACTTTTCGACCTCACTGTATACTATACATATTTTACATAATAATATAACGAATAGTGAGCCACCCCTGTAACTTCCTCGTTTTTAAAGATATCGGGATAAAATTTTGTATCGTAAAATTAGGTAAGATTTCCAACTTTTTGAGACCTATCCGCCATATTTATCACTTCCGGTTTCACCGGAAATGGCCCCAATAGTCTTTTCTAAATGAACCACCCTGTATGTTTTTACATTTTTGAATTAAAGATCACATTTTGGATACATTTATATTATTTTGAACAATTTATACAGGGTTGCACGAAAAATAATTCGTATTTTAGTTGTCCCTGTAGGTACACCAGGTTACATAAAATAAAATAATCTTTTTTTCTAGTACAGGCATTGTAGGTGTTAAAGTTAGAATTCATGATGAACAAAAAATGCGAAAACATAAATCTAGAATAAGAAAGTTAGTATCACTTCCGCTTAGACCGGAAGTAGTATTTTGTGCACACTTTTCAAAATTGTATTTTTCATGATAAGCGAGCCACCCGGTATACTGAAATTAATTTTGAGTTGAAATAGATATATAATTTCTGCAGCGTCTTAAATATACTTTACTTTTTTTCTATATAGTCATCTAGTGCGAGTTGCTTTGCTTGGTTGAGTTTGACTGGAAAAAGTATTATCAACAAATTACATGCTTTGTAATCAACGCCGAGTATATTTTGCTAAAGTGCTTTCAAAGTTAAGCGCTTCAAATTGTTTTTAAATTATAGAAACTGTTTCATTTCAAGACTGTAGGTCTACAAATATACTTTCTAATTAACAACTTTTATATTAAATGTTGAGATCACTTTGGATCCGTGGACACTAACGTAATTTGTTAAGGGTTTGCCTGAAAATTAAATATACAGATTCGGATTAATTATATAAATGAATTAGAATGAAAGTAGTACCAAATCCCGAGTTATTAATACAACACACATTTTAATATAATGAACTTTTAATCCTAATGCAAAATTCGAATAATGTTTTTTTTATTTATTGGTATGACTTATGGTTGTAGAAATAATTAGTATGCATATTTGAGAACTAATAATGTTTATCAAAGCAATATTTTTCGTTTCTTTTTGTATCGTACAAATTTTTTCGTACTGCAAAAATTGTTTTTAGCAGTTCCTGTATAAAAATGCAATACTCATTATTATTCTCTATTCACATGAAGTAACAAAAACCTGAAAGAATAAAGGCATATTTGAATTCGAAGAATGCTATTTACTATTATTGGTTTTTGTTATAAAACTAAACGAAAATGTAATAACTTAAATCGTGTTTCTCTGTTTCTAATATGTTCCAGAATTACCATTAAAGGAAGATTTATACACTGATAAAATCTATCAGATAACAGAGAAAACTGCACAGCAAATATTATATAATCAATACATTTCAAAAGAGCTACTCGCTACGACAGTCCATGCCCAACAATTCCTAATTATTATTTTAACGAACGCGTAGAAAAATATAATATATTAGTAAATTAACGTTATTCATTAATGCGCATTGAATTTTTATTTTTTATTCACATTTTAATATTTACTTTGAAAATTACATGGATCAGTAAAATTCGCATAATTGTTATCTAAAATATATTCCTATAAGATGAATTAATATTATTGTGCTTTTCACGATATTTTTCCAGACGGTATGTTATAAACAAAACAAGACTTGACGCTAATTTGCACTTTTTATTATTTAAAATATTTCCTAATCAACTTTCATATTTACAGACAATTTTTGTTGTACTTCGAAGGCTATTTAATATCGATTTCTATCTCACCATGTTAAGATAACGAGAAGATCTACTAGAATGAAAAGTTTTCCCGTGGCTCACGGAACCTTACAGAGAGAGCGCCAGCAGGGTTGGTGCCTGTAGATTCCAGAGTCGTGGGCCCTTAGTAAACTGAGGGAATCCAAGGTTACTGCTTTCTATATTGGCTCACCAGCAATTCTCTTGGAACATTTTAAAACAATCTAATGACAGTAGCACCAAACTTCACTTTAACGAAATATATCCAATTAAATTGTTCATCTGCAACGAGCGATTACTTTAGGAAATCTGGATTACGACAATTTACTTGTATATTAACAAAGAACCGTTTTGTATAAAGTAAAACTCTTCTAAATTAATCCTACTGAATTTATCTGAAAACTACAATTTAATGATTTTTCCTACATTAACCGAAACGTCAAGTATATATTCAGAGTACTAAAATCCTTTAGTAACGTTAAATATTAATTCATGGTTTGATTATATTAACACGGCGTTATGCGTTCAGGAACCGTACAAATTACTTGGATATATAGAGCATAATATGGTCTGTACATAAAGAACCTATTAAATATAACAACCCTTTACGAGAGATAAATTCTTATTGTGTATTGTCGTATTGTTATAGCATGTTATAATACAATAAACAGTGTAATTTTTCACTTATTGTAATTAGCCATTACATTCATTTAGTAGCAGGAAATACCAACGAGGTTATTGGGGAGATGTAAGCGTACTGTAATTCTTGTACCAGAACATATAAAACGTCAATTGGTGTTATGATGTGATTCACGCAATAGTGGCCTAAATACGTAAAGTAATGGACCTACATTAGGTAGAGTTATAATATACGAGGTAAATGGTAAATTGACTATAAGTTAGCTGAAAGAAGTCTCAATCAGCAGTAGTAATCGTTGATATGTACAGGAATATCCAACGAAAATGACCAGAAAAGAAGTGGACAAGTTTTTTTATGAATTATTGTACCTATTCTGAACATGTTTTTGACTCAAAATTTTATGCTCATTTCGAAAAATAAACAGGGTCGTCCATTTAAAATTTCCGGTATAATCGGAAGTACCAAATGATTGTAATTATTTTTGTTGGATTGGCCACACTGACTACTAATTTCAAAAATTTTCAAAACTTTTTGTTACATACTTTTCCCTATGTCGTTTAATTCAATTCCCGGTGAGACATCCTGTATTATATTTTTTAAGCTCATTCCTAAAAGGTGGTGGAACAATTATTTTGTTTACATATTTTTCGCCCAGTATTCTGCAATTATCAGTAATGTCAATTTTTGATAAAAGCTTTCTTCCTTTTTAATAAACGCTTGCGAATGTTGAAATACATCTAATGAAAAAAACCGATTAAGTATTCTAAATATCATCAAAATGCGAAAAAACAAGCAAAACATTTAATTTTCAATCGTATTAGTTAGTAACTGAGCTCCAAAAAATTCTATAATAAAGTACGTCTCTTATTGTAGCAGACAGTTTCGAACGATTTCCATTTTCTATTCATAACGTGATTCTTCAGTCTAACAGGCTTTGAATTCAATGTCCAAACGGAATCCAAAGTTTAGAATATCAACAGTTGCGAATTGTCTGCCGGTAAAAATATATTTATTAATGCTGGCGCCTTCGCCATTCTATAGAAAATCGATCGTTGCTATAATTTATTTTATTCAACAAATTCTTTTCCCTATGTAATTATATATTTTGATGCTGCATATCATATTTGCTTAGTACTCGTCTGTACAAAATTGCAAATTATATTAATACTTAGTTAATATCGGAATTAATAATTTTTCAATGTTGCCAATTTTTTCTTATAAATAAATTAAGACTATAATTAGAATATTTAGAGTATTTTGTACGAATTGAATGAATTAAAAGAAACTGCGACGGAGCCGTTCTGAGTGGGGAACACAAAGATTTCTTCCAACAAAAATCTATACAAACTGGAAATACAGAAAATGGAAAGCTGAGACAAGCAGTTAAGCAGCACATAAATATGCACGCAGTCATAGCATAGTACTTTACGTATTGTTTCAAGCGGTGTAGTTTTAGTATATGGAAAAATGTTACATTGGAACAGAAAATAGAAAATTGAGGGATGGACGACGACGACGTAACTGGATCGAAGAGACCAAGAACAAGAGCCTCGAACTATAACCGTCGCTGTGTTGAATGAATATCGTTCAACTCACATTATGCGGACACATGTTTCTTGCCTATCTTAAGGAACCAGCTATCAATGAATGTCGCACATGAAGCAATCGCAAGTGTGGATAAACTGCCTCCATATATGCATGTAGATCAGGTGCTGTCCAAGAAAATTTGACATTTTATATCGCATAGGGAGATATTTCTAGATAGCTTCTGACAGTATAAATAACTCTGTAATTTCGTTTTTTAAATATACTTAATATTCTCGGTTAGAAAACGCCGGAATCCTGACTATACAGGGTGTTCCACTTATCGTGCTCACCAAGGGTATCTTGGAAACGGTATGGGACACAAGGTAAGTTAAATGTAGAGCTTATCAAGGCTTACTATTATGTGCAAAAATAATTTAGTAAAGTTGGTGTTAATATCTCAAAATCTAAAAGAGTTATCAAAAATACAATTTTTTTAAAATCCGCATCAAAAAGTGCTCCAACAGTGGAAAACAAACTATAACGGAAAAACAAATTCCCACTAATTTGACATAGACCTATGTAATTTCTGCAAAGCAAGCTTAAATTAAACTTAAATTATTAATAGCTCAGGTGCATAGATAAATTAGGACTCCTTGTATATGCTAGATATTTTCTAGATATCTTAAAATAAAAATTTTTTTTGCTCTCCAAATGCCATTGTGATGAGCCATTATGCTGTCGCACCCCGTACGCAGGTATATATTTATATTTAAGCATAACAAAATTGCATTTAGGAGACTTCAGAAATAAGGTTTTATCCTCTTGACGGTTGTTTATTGCAGGACTACCTGTACATATCAAGCATCCATTTAAAGCAGCCTCGACTTTTTAAAGTTGTATAGTGAAGACATCAAATTTACACAACTATAAACTCTGTCTATAAAATGTATGTAAAATAAACGGAAATAAAATTTTACTACTGACGCCCCCAAAATACCACTTCGCATTATTTAGATACTTTACGTTTGCCTAATACAAAAACAATTTCTCTTTGTTTCTTCCCGTTTGCGTAGCATTTTCCAAACATATATACCATACGAGATATAAATTTTGTCTATCTCTTATTCCTCGCTTATCAAGTATCTTCTAGTAGGTATTAATAATATTTTTATAAACGAAAATCAGTAATACCAATATGCCTCTACGAAACACGCACCCCTGAACCTGTGAAGCTTATTGCATGTAACACTTTATCTTACACAAAATCAGACTTTAAACATTTAGAAGAATAGTAAATTGATTACGTGACTCGTTCAAAAGGTGTCAGATTTTATGCAATTGCAAAATATTATGATGAAGTTTATTATTTTGTAATGGCCTTATTTTCAGTAGTAATTCGATGTAAAATTGCCTCTCTTCACTCTCTGCTTATATTAAATAAGTTAAATTACAGGAGGTGATGTTTTCTGCTCTTTGATGGATTTACATACACCCACACACATTTAATAATAGTGGAAACAATATTCTTGCTTATAAAAACATGCACGTCATGCCGGTAATTAAATTACTACTACAAACGTAATACGCAAAATAACATTATTAACTGAAATAAGATAGCAGTGTGAGATTTTTCTTATTTTAGGGAACTACCCATGTCGGGCTAAGAACCGATCCACGGTTGGTATTTATTATGGGCATCGGTAATTGCTTCTAACATATATTTCAATAATAGTTAAGCCACAATTATACTTTATTATACTGAGTGGACGGGTGTTGTTTTAAATAATCCTCCAATGGTATGTTTTGAAGAGCATTTTGACTATTTGTACATTAACGGTCCTAGACAAGTGTGATGTAAATAGTTTATTTTATTTCATTTTGAATGTCACTTGTATAAATGTTTAGGAATTATTTCTCCAGAGGTGTCTTGATAGATGAACATAGTAGGACAATACTAGTTTCAAATCCCTAGAGTTTCTCCTTGAGTTTGTATTAAAATACATCAAGTTTTGGACACTACTATATAATCTAATGCGACCTTCAGTTTAATAAATTTCAACGAAATACCATATTCCATGGCACGCAGGTCAAAATATAAAGAAATTTAGTATGCGCCTCGAAGGTGTCAGACGACCAGAATATAGTGCAGCTGATAAAGAAGCGCGGCTGTCACTCAGCCTCTTCTATTACAATACTTTCTCAATTTCCGTAGGAGTGATGTGACATTCCATCATGATGTCACAGTAAAGTAAATTAACAAAGCAACTCTCTTTAATAACCCCATCCTATGGTGTGCTTCTCACTTCTTCTAACCGTCTAGTTCACGACGACAGTGCTCTTTCCTTATTTTATCGCATTTTTTAATTAAAATAAATAAAATATGTAATACATGCCTTTATATAACGACGCATCGTTTATATAAGCCACGTCCAAATTTATATGATAACACTTAGTATTCTTTACTACCATTTTGGTAAAGTTTAGTATGCAAGCATAAATAAACAACTAATTAGACAATGATAATGTTAGCACTAAATATTTAGGGAATCGCCCCCCGGCCCCCCCAATCCAATGGAGAAATTAAGTAAGTTCAGAATGAAGAATTGTTGCTATTGACCCAAATGCAAGGCATTTGAAACTGGGATCATTCACCAATATGCCTAAAGAAAATCTCTAAAAAGTAACTATTGACTCATCAAGCCGTTTCCTAACTCAAATCTAACTGTCTCCCATCCAGAGATCCAAAGAAGTTACAGGTGTTAGTGACTGAGTAGAAACAATACCAAAGATACTATCCCCAAAATCGACCATCAAAATGGACAACTGAAGATTGACAAAATATTCTGTTTTCAGATGAAGCCAGAATTGATTTTGCTTCAGATGACCGACCAGTTCGATTTTTAAGAAGTCGAGGTAGATCTGTTTCAAAATATAAAGAAATAATTGTAATGTTTTGAAACAATATTATAGGAGAAAATACTACTCCAGTTGAAGTTATAACAGGTCCTTGAGGAACACCAGAATTGGTAACGAATGTTTCTGGTGAAACTGCATCGATCACGAGAGAGAAGTGAACGGTTAGATTAGATTATAATAGAGGAGATAAACGACAAACTGGTAACCTGATTCCATGTGCTTTTGGATACATCTAAATATATAGCTTGGAATTCACCAAATGCCTTGATTCATTCTGGATATGAGTAACATCCTTCAAAACATCTCATGATAAACGTTTTTGATAGAATCTGTTTAAACGATTGATTCCAGATGCTGTAATAGTTGTCAGTATTTACTGCTTTGAAAATATAGAGAGCAAGGTGAGCACAACGAGATTTGGATCAGTTTTCTTTCCTTCCCTAAGAATAAACTGCATTTGACCAATTTTCCAGTTAGACGGCAAGAAATGGTAGTGAACATAATATTCATCATAATATAATTAGCAGTGGCCTCGGTAGTAACTACTATAGGACTCCAAATATTTGTAGAGCAACTGTGAATCTATAACCGTGATATTGTATAAACTGACTTATTATTTTGGCTAAGCTAAAATTTTCAAAATCACCTTTAGAAAGATCTTGGTGCATATAGTTGAAATGACGAATTTTCTGTATAAATCAAGCATCAAGCGTATATAAATTTAAAAATTTTAGAAACGTTAATTTGTGTATCTTGTATTATCAAAACACTTTTTGGATCATAAACACAATTTGGAAGGATTCGTTCCCATTAAAAATATTAGATATCTTCCAGTGAAAAAGACACAATAAATAAACAGTTTGTTGCGTTTACCAACTAATGACTCCTACGCACGAAATTAATAAAGAAAAATGGAAGGTCTGTATCAAATTACATCCCTAAATCCTTCTCGCAGTTACTAAAGGGTGCAGTTTGGCTTTTTATTGTTATATAAGTAGAAAATGATTGGTTGGCCAAGTTTTTATTTAGTCGGATCTTAATATTTTTGTAAATATTAAATTAATCAGTTTAATATTCATGGCAGGCGCATAACCTTTTAAAATATATTTATGCATGAAACTAAGTCTAAGTATAATTGCATCGAATTCCTCGTGGCTTATTACTTCTCTAATATCAATTCGTTTGTTTTGTATCGACTGAATTTTTTAAGAAAATTAATTAGTTTGTTAGACAAGATACCTGAGTTAAAATAAAAACGATTATGATGTATCACACACATACACCTAGATAAAAAAGTTTAGGCCACTCTTGGTATTGATTAAAACATAAAAATTTATGCTGAATCAGAAAAGTGTGTGTTCCGGATATTAACGATAAAAAGTGAACCTTTATCCTTTTCAAGAAAGTGGATAAAGTAATAACCATATGTACAAATCGAGAATTACTTCTGTGTTGCTGAACGTTTATTAATTAATTGACCATTACTGAAGGGAAATATTTGTACGAGTATTTAGCAAGAAATGTTAAACACAACGATCAATGAGAGCGGTAAAAACAGTATTTCAATAAAAGCAGTCATATTATTATTATATGTATATTAGGTATTTGAAATTTTTGAAACTTTTATTTTTATACGTGCATATTTTTTCTCTAGATGTATTATTATAAGATGCATGTTACGTCTCTTGTTATTTCTGAATTATGTAGTCCTAAAAAAAAATAAAACAGAAAACACAAGTGTATTTTATCTGAATAAAGTTTTTGGTAAAAATATTGCTTCTGAAGAGAAAATACAAATTCTTAAACTAAAAATATTTCGTCCTTTTATATTAAACAGGCTTCGCGAACTGTTAGATTTTCGTTTGTTAAATGCTTATTATCGGATTGCGAGGCTTAATCGTTTATATATGGAAGTATAATATCTTAGCTACTCTTTTAATTTCTAGAATGTTTTTAGTAGTCTAAACGCGTTACTAAGAATTGCACAACCATCTCACGGCCGTGCTAGAGCACTTCCGGTTCGTGTTAAACACAAGATTATTTCAGCCCTGTCGGCAAACTGCTTTCCTTTCCAGTCGTTCTTAAAGATCGAGAATAACAAACTCCCAGAAAACATGTTATAGCTAATATACTTTAATGTAGCTTAAAAAATTCCTACTCAACGATTGGGTTTTGAGCACTACCCAAAATATTTAAATAGTCAATTCACTAAGTATTATTATGTTAATATACGTTGGGCATATATTTAAAATAAATAAATAAAGTTATTGTAGATATCGATAACTTGTAGATTTATAAGAGAATCAATTTTTATTATCAAAGTTGCATATTGTTGCTAAATATTTGAGGAGAAATATTCTGTAATCTATAAGCCGATGATCAAAGGCCGTATAAGTTATATAATAGTAACAGTTACCATGTTATAGAACTATTAGTTCTATAGTAACAAAGAGTGAATCTTCAAAGATATGTAGCAGCTGTTTAAGTATTAGTATTGTGGGTTGTTGCAAATTTAAAGATCACTTAAATATATAACAAAATGTAACCTTTATAAAATGACTTATACGATGTTACAAAACTTAAGTTGTTACAACAATTTAATAACATGAATCCCAAATTGATTGCCTTTCTTGGTTATCTAACCTGTAGTAATTAGAAGTTTTATTAAGGTTCTTTTTAGGCAATCTTGTCACAAAGTTTCATAGTTTTACTAGTTATTTGGGGGGGTTCTATAACTGCTTTACAAAGGGACTATTAAGGATATATGAGACGATGATAGAAGTGTTTTTATTATTGCACGATGGAACTTATGTGTGATTGCTATCAAAGATCATATAATATTATTAAGAGAGCAACAGTTACCACGTTATAGAACTGTTAGTTCTATAACAAGAAATGTCCTTTATGTAACTCAAGACTCAAAACTTTCGGATATATTATAAAAATTCAATTGCTGCAACGGTTTAGGTTTGTAGCATTGTGGGCATAAAGTTTACAGATCAGTTGTAAATAATAACAAAATATAACCTTATAGAAGCTAATCGCCTTTCCTATCAAATTTTATAGATAAAGGTTACCTAATAGGCTTTCAAGTAACCTCTAGTGACTAGAAGTTTTATTAAGGTTATATAAGTGTACCGTATTTAAGTAGTCACGTATTACAAAATATTTGGAGAGTTCTGTAAATGTTTTAGAGAAAAGCTGTTGCTTAAAGATGATGAGAGGAATTTTTAATTTAATATATTATAGAGTTTAAGATTGATTGCAGTCAAAGACCATATAATTTTGGTATATGAAAGCAACAGTTATCATGTTATAGAACTATTAGTTCTATAACAGAGATTGTCCAGTATTGTATAACTCAAAATTTTCAAGGATATTAATAAGCTTTGGTTTTTGAAGTGGTTTAGGTTTGTAGTGTTGTTTGTTATTACAACTATAAAGATCAGTATTAAATATTGATAAAATACAATTTTTATAGAACTCACAACGTCCAGAGATATTACAAAACTTTAGTTGTTGCAGCAAATTATTGACATGAATCGCAAGTTGATCGCCTCTCTTGGTTATCCAATCACAATTTTTTGGAGGAATAACCCAACAAACTTTCAAGTAATCTGTAGTTTTATTACGGTTTTATAAGTGTACCGAGTTTATACAATGTTATAAACTTCTGTAATGTTATTAAATATCCGAAGATTTACTTAGATATCAGTAAGACGATAATAGAATTTTTTTATTTGATATATAATATTACAGAACTTAAGAGTGATTGCTATCAAAGACGAGACGACATGAGTTAAAGTTACCACGTTATAGAACTATCAGTTCTTCGATAACAAAGAGTAGCCTTTATATAACTCATATATCATATTCTTGTCATATTTCATATTTTAATGAACGTCTATTACAATGTTGTGATCGAATATTTACAAAGTCATAATCAGTACGAGCGCGAAAATTTCCATACTTATTTCGTTTTCATTTTGCCTATAACTGAACTTTACCATGTAACATCAAATGCGAAGCAGTAATTAATTACCTTATGACATGTTATTAAATAATATTAGGACAATATTGTTATTAATGAGAACCATGGTGTCAGTTAATATTCGAGGTTCCCTAATTAGAGACTGCATTAACAATTACTTAGTGTTGCAAGTCTCTTTTGTCAGTGCACAAATTTCCTTTTAAAAATCCCTGAGTAATGTAACATTTATTTCCATATAGTATGACAATTATTTTGTTAAGGCCGCACACATATAAACTTGCTAACAATATTTTGAGTATGAGCCAAATTTCATCGTACAATAATATACGCCTCGCTATTTATGTTACCTAGAGTCAGATAATTATCACTAATGTGTGTCGAGATGTGCTCATATCTGAGCAGAATATTAATATAATAGAATAATTGGCTATATTATAATAAGTAAATGTGGAGCAACTGAAACACGATATATACACGCCGCATTGGTCTAGGGATATTTATTATAATGGGTTGCCTTAAACTGTCATAAATATTTATGTCATTTGTTTGTACTTTATAGGACACTGCACAAAAATTGATGTTAAAAAATAAGCATTTTTTAAGATTTAGGCGATCTTTCAAACAGGTTTTAGTTTTTGATATTTTTATTCATGCACCACAAAGCATTTCCTCATGCTAATGTTTGAAATTCGATCAAATTTTACACTTACCGGTCCGCTTGCCCGCCAGATCTTAATCCGATAGAGTTTTACGTGACAATTCCTGTTACACTTTTCGTAAAAAATAATAAAAGATTTTTCCTAAATTTTGCATCATTTATTAGCTAATATATGAGAGGTAATTCATAACTAATTTAAATATCGGCAGGAAAATGATGCCCTGAAAGGTGATGTAGTGTCTATCAGTTTCACAAAATATTGTTTCTTATCGTCTTCCGTATTCTATGAGTTTATTGCATATTTATGTAGAAATATAACAAAGCATCACGTTTTATAAAGTGCGCTTCTTGTGAATTGATACACTGTTCGAATATTCCTGCTAAATTTCATAAACTTTGAACCAGAAGCTTACATTATGACATGATAATATTTTAGTTTAACCATGAAGTTTTTTAATTGACAATTATATTTACTAATAAAAAAGACCATTTTATGTTCTTATACAGATGATAAATGGCAATAGGCTAGCAGGAAAGATTTTATTGTTAATTTAGGGGACTTGCGCATCAGGAAGGTCCAACACCATTGGTTAACCAGTTTCTGGTTCTTGGCCTTCATCAACACGGAACAGGTAAATTTGCCAATAAGCAGAAAACGGATAGCATTTCCAAAATAAATCCTTCTGCTAGCTTATTGCTTTTATTTTGCATTTTTTTATTTTACTTGAAAATCATCTGTGGTTACTTTAGAAAGCAGGAATCTTATTATTTTTATGGACCTAAAGAAAGAACCAGAGGAGTATTTATTGCTATTTTTTGAATTCCACATTTCGCACTAAATGAAATAAGTGTTAGGAAGGTGCAAAAAATTATGAATCGACAAGGTGTCTTTTAGAAAAACAAATCCTGACCCCGAAGATTGAGGAATACGTTTTGGCATTTATTTAAGTATTGGCTTAACTGTAAAAGAATTTTTCTCGAATTTTAGTCGAAAATTGTTTTTTTTGAGTTTTGTCCATTGTAATGAATTAGCATATTTTTATTGATATTTACTTCTTAAGTGCCCTGTATAAAAAAAAACGTTTATGACAGTGAGGTGAAACCTTGCATTTATGACCTGAAAGTTTTCAGCAAAGAATGTTATTTGTGAAAAAATTTTAATTAGTTCGGAGGAGAAAATGAATAATCTGTTGACATCTGAGTCAATGGATCGTGGATAAATGTTTATTAATCCATGCAGGCGCGTACGTAGACGTGAACCGGAGCTGACGCGCCTAACATCAATCGACTGGATTCGTTTGAAACACAGATTCCTAGCCAAAGCCCATACAGTTTATACATCACTCTAATTAATAAATGGCAGACCCGCGCACATAAGATGATTAAAGCTATCACTCTGTTTACGAGCAACCCTTGAGGGAGGATGCCGTATAGTACATACCAACCGATTCACTGATTCAAATTTCAATAGCCCGAGACGTGAAGATAACAATAATTATATAATTTCCCGAAAGTAAACGTACCTTTTCACATAACTTCAAATATTTCTTCCAACCAAATACATTTTATACATTCTCGTTTGTTAATTTTATATATTTATAAACCTCTGAACCGCACAAGAATTCGTGTATTTAATACTAATGAAAAAATGTATATTTTTGTCAAAATACGTAACCATAAGCAACATCCGCACCAGTTTACTGGAGGGATTAATTTCACCTTTAGAAAACATTCCATTAATTAAAAAAAAGTATTTTAGAAATAATTATAAAAAAATCAGTATTTTGTAGTCTCTACCTCTCTGGTATGGTATTGGAATTGGTCCAAGGAATTTTTTCTATAATTTTGGCCGACCTTCACGTTTTGATATCCTAGAAATGATTTAACACCCTTTTGTGTGCGCGCAAGTATGTGGTATTTTTCTCTTTGGATATTGTAGAAACGGTTTATGACCCTGAATGAGGACTCACCATTAAGGGACCTACTATCCTTTAAAAGAAATTAAGTAAGTTGTGGTTCACCCTGTATCTAGATATATATTTACTACATATAAGTCTCTTTGTTTTCACTGAGAACTAGGTGGTCTACCTCTCTTGCCTTTAGTCCAGGTAATCAATAATCGGATGCATTATTTCAAAATATATTATTGGAATCTAAATCGTTTTACAATTACCATCACATTTATGGTTTGAAAAACAAACCTCCCTTGTTAAAATTCAGTTGGGAGCACTTATTATTGGATAGCTTTTCAAATTTGATATCCACTATGATATTTACATTAGCTCTTTTAAAATGACAGCAGATATAGTGTCACTTGAGGGCTTAATGATGGAAAATTTAAAGCAGGTTTATTGTTTGTGCAGTAAATAATGTCATTTTTGGAAACCTAGATCGAATTTAATATTTAATACAGGCACTGTTAAAAATATAAGTTTTCTAAATCAAACTTTTCAAAATGCACTGTAAAATTTGTGTAAGATTATTTAAATCAAACCTTGCAAGGCCTGTAAAAAAATTGGCATATTTAGCATGTATTAACCCGTGCAGGACATTAACATTAGCGAATCTGTAGAATTGCTGATTTTTAACACGTTGTTAACGTGTTGGCGTTTTTGGGTTTTGTTATGTAATATTATACGTAATTACAGGGAAAGCGGAGGAACTGCAGACTAAATGTGTTTTTGAGTTAAAATTTCAGCTCATAAATTTAATATAATATATGTATATATAAATAAATTATTTCTATATAGTATACATATTGAGAGAAATATATAATAAGCATGTTATCTTATTACCTTTTGTATGTATTCTGCCAGTGAAAAGGACATATCGAGTATGAAATAACAAAGAAACTTATTAAAAACCGTAACGTTATTCAATATTTGCTTGAGAGAAAAGTGAAAATTTTAATACAATAAGAAAGGAAAAATACAAATATTTATTTTCATAAAAACTTACATTCGATAAGAAACCGGAAATGAGATTATTTTTAATGGAATTCTAAATTATATTTGAAGCATTGTATCAAACTTCTGTTTACCTTTGTAATAAATAAGTTGATGTTAAATGGTTAAATGGGTCAATATTCATCTTTTAAATGGTTTACTGCTTTCTTAGTGGAAAATGTTCGCTTAAAATATGCATATCTACAAGGCTGGGAATTTTCTTTAATTTTCTCGTTGGCCTCTGAAGGTCAACATATTTGTAGATATTTTGATACCAAGGCTTTCGTGGAGCTACTGATTTGTAGAAGAGTTTCCGAGTTCTCTTCCGCGTTGAATAATTCGAATTATTGACGTTTTGATCATCATGTCGTGGTCTTCTTTTGAAGCGGTCTTCCAGAAATTTTATTCCGTCCTTTAAGTATTTGTAGATATTTAACCTCTACTTTCGTAAATTTCTTAATTACTTTTGAGATATTTTGATATTGACCAATCTAATTGGGTTTAAATGACACGATCTAAATAACAAAAGGCAGTTTTCTTTCTTCAGTAGATTGAGAATTTTCTTTAATTTCCTCTTTGGACCCCAGAAATTGTAGAAGAATTTCTTGGATCTCTTCCACGTTGAAACATTTCTCTTCCACGTTGAAAAATTTAAATTAAGGTTAGGACTATGTTGTCGTGGTCTTCTTTTGAAGCGGTTTTCCACTCTTATTTTAATTTTATTTCTTCCTCTGAGTATTTGTAGATACTTAACATATCTAGTTTCGTGGATTTTTCAATTATTATCTAGAGATATTTCAGTATCAATTCTTTCTAATTAAATACTTCCATTTTGTATTCGGTTTGGTTGGTACGCCGAGGAGTTCCTTTAATTTTCTCATTGGTCATCAGAAAGTCAACATATTTGTTTATAATTTGATTCCAAAGCTTTCACGGAGCGAATGATTTATAGAAGAATTTACGGATTCTTTTCCACGTTGAACAATTCCAATTTTTGAAGTTTGGCTTGAACCATCTTTTTTGAAGCGGTCTTCCACTTTTATAGTAATTTTGTTCCTTCATTTAAATATTTTTGGATATTTAACCTCTAATTTCGTGGATTCCTTAATTATTTTAGAGACGTTTTAATAACGACCAATTTAATTGCATATAAAGGCAATTTTCTTTCTAATTAAACACTTACTTCCATTTTGTATTCATTTGGTTAGCAGATTGAGAATTTTCTTTAATTTCCTCGTTGGCCCTCAGCAGTTATAGAAGAGTTCTCGGGTTCTCTTTCACTTTGAACACTTTGAATTCTTGTGGTTTGAACCATCTTGTCGTGGTCTTCTTTTGAAACGGTCTTCATGTTTGTAGATATTTTGATTCCAAGGCTTTCATGAGACGACTGATTTGCAGAAGAGTTTTTGAGTTCTCTGCCGCGTTTAATAATTTGAATTATTGACGTTTCGATCATCTTGCCGTGGTCTTCTTTTGAAGCGGTCTTCCAGAAATTTTATTCCGTCCTTTAAGTATTTGTAGATATTTAACCTCTACTTTCGTAAATGTCTTAATTACTTTTGAGATATTTTGATATTGACCAATCTAATTGGGTTTAAATGACACGATCTAAATAACAAAAGGCAGTTTTCTTTCTAATTAAACACTTACTTCCATTTTGTATTCATTTGGTTAGTAGATTGAGAATTTTCCTTAATTTCCTCTTTGGACCCCAGACGTTGTAGAAGAATTTCTTGGTTCGCTTCCACTTTGAAAAATTTAAATTAAGGTTTGGACTATCTGTCGTGGTCTTCTTTTGAAGCGGTTTTCCACTCTTATTGTAATTTTATTCCTTCCTTTGAGTGTTTGTAGATATTTAACCTCTAGTTTCGTGGATTTTTCAATTATTATCTAGAGATATTTTAGTATCGATTCTTTCTAATTAAATACTTCCATTTTGTAATCGGTTTGGTTAATACGCCGAGGAGTTCCTTTAATTTTCTCATTGGTCTTCAGAAGGTCAACATATTTGTTTATAATTTGATTCCAAGGCTTTTACGGAGAGAATGATTTATAGAAGAATTTCCGGATTCTTTTCCACATTGAACAATTTCAATTTTTGAAGTTTACCTTGAACCATCTTTTAAAGCGGTCTTCCACTTCTACAGTAATTTTAATCCTTTTTTTAAATATTTTTAGATATTTAACCTCTAATTTCGTGGGTTCCTTAATTATTTGAGAGATGTTTTAATAACGACCAATTTAATTGCGTATAAAGGGTTTTCTTTCTAATTAAGCACTTCCTTCGTTTTGTGTTCATTTGGTTAGTACTTTGTGACTACGTCATATCAGCAAAGTAATAAAACGTCATCCTTTATATGCAAGGTTATTTGCTCAGTGATGGCTACATTACACAGAAATCAGAGTCAATTGACGTTAGCTTGTGAATGTCATTTCCCTATTTGATGTAGATTAATTTACATACACCATAGCTTCACTTCGAATTCAACTGTTTAGAGGATACACACTACGTGTTTGATGAAGTGACAAATCTACCACTACGAAATAATTTTTACACAGCTATTTTAAAATCGTATAAGCCCTCAAATTTAGGTGTGTGCCTGTGAACCTCCAAAGTGATAAATAATGCAAGAATCTTCTGCATATTCGAATATAAAAATGTTTTACCGTGTTTTACACATATGTATAAATATGATGTTAAATATGAAATATAATATTAGAGAGAAGGTTCCATGCAGATGGAATACCCACACTGTACAGTCGTCATTAATTATTATTCAAGTAGGTGTTGAAAGCTGAATTTGATCCACACTGTCCATAAGCTTGTAAAACCATCCTCGCGGGCAGCGTCCACGGCCAGTGTTTATAATCTATGCGAACGAGGCCGTATGTAGAAATGAAGGCAGAGAGTGCTCGCTTAACATCAATCGGCTGGTTTCGTTTGAAATATACAAGTTCCTAACCAAAGCTCATATAGTTTATACATCACTCTAATTAATAAATGGCAGACCCGCGTACATAAGATGATTAAAGCCATCACTCCGTTTTCGAACCGCCCTTGAGGCTAATTCCAAATAGTACACACTATTTTGAACACATACACGCCAACTTAAATTTCCATAGTCGAGTAGTCGAGAAGATGGTCATTACTATGTCTTTTTTCACGTACAAATGTCAATAAATATTTAATACAAATAAAGCGAACTCTTTCCGTAACCAGCAATAAGCACTGAATCATCCACAAAATAAGCAGTAAGAAATAAGGATAAATTTAGGACATTATTCTGGACTTGAAGTAGGCCAAGGTGTATGTGTTAACTTTACTTAAAGAAGACAAGTCGTGTACCACAAGGCTCCGCACTTGGTCCTTTGTCCAATATTATCTGCATTATATCCCAGGGATTGAACATGTACTATTTGGCGATGATCATAATCCACTTCTTGATTCACCCAGCAGACATTTTGGACATCCACAGTTGGAAGCTTGAGACTGGTTTGCCAATAACTGATGCGTTTATATTTTAAGAACTCACTTGAGGTAGTGAAGCCACTAGTGGAATCGCTTGACCGAGTCAAGAGTATCAGATCCCATGTTCGATTGGGGAAACGGTTGAATTTGCAGGTCATGGAAAAACATTCACAGCAGCATCTTGCAGGAATCTTTAGTATTTTGTATGTATTACTGAGTTTTATGGTTTAATTACTTAGTTCGTATTTACTAAGATCTAGTAATTATATATTACATTCGAGATATTTTTAAAATTGGGAATTTTAAATTGTCAATAATATGCTACCAAAAGTGCTGGGCAAAGGTAACACAATATGTATATTTATACCAGCTACAGCTCGGTAAACAAGCATCGTATCTGAATGTAAAACAAAGCGCAATATAAATCGAGTTTTCATGTAGTATTTTATCGTTACTGAGGCTTAAAGGCTTTTCAAATACGATGTATAAATACTGCACAGAAGAAAATCATAAAAATCATGGATAACAATTACACGACGGTGTGAAGAATAACTGCAACACAGAAACATCACTTTTATAGCAGTATCCGAAACACAAACTCAAATAAAAATGTATTACTTTCATCATCGTATTATAGATATTTACGGTTGGGTTGGTTGGCCTCTGGATAAAATCGTTACAATAGCGGATGGTGAAGTTAATAAAATATGGAAATAATTCAATGGAATTTCCAGGATTAAGGTATTCATATTCTGAAAATATAAAAAAAACTGATTAAATAGAAAAACAAAAAAATAGAAAAATATTTCATACTTCATTTCCTTCCCCCCTGCGGGGCTGTCCGCTCCAATTAGTTAAGTGAATCGAGGAGAAATTGAAAAAAATTCAAAAAACCTCTTGGGTACGGCCCCTTTGGGGCCGCATGCGGTTGAATGTTTTTCGTCAAATGTCAAAAACATATCAAAGTGGCGTTTGGGAATGGGTACGGCCTCTTCGGGGTCGTCTTTGGATGAATAACACGTTTATTCGTTGATTTTCCAAAAAACTGTCAAAAATGACGTTTAAATGTCATAGTGAAGGAAGGGTCCTATCGAAGAACCGAAAATGGGTTCGGGGTCCTGAAGCCACCCGAATTCCGAAACTGATATCGTTTCTACCCTAGGACCAAAACAAAAAAATTAAAGTTCACCTGATCGACTATAAGCTGCAATTTGTCGGGCGGACTATAAATTTCAAGATAAAAATATGCGAAATTGCAACAAATTTTGGCCGCTAAAAAATTTATTGTCCGGATGCTGGGATATTAAGGGTTACATTTTGAAGGGACCCGACAGGAATGACGGGTCTAGCTTCTTTTAAAGTCCGGTCAAAAAAATCTTCCGGTTAAAGAAGTTAAAGCCCCCAGAAAAGTACCGTTTGTCAGTAAAATCGACCTTTTTAAAAAATTCATATCTCGAGTAGGTAATACCCAAGATGGACCTAAGAAAAAAAAAGGAGTTCTTCATTTATCCTTCTTCTTTGTCGCCGTCAAGGTCCGGATTAGAGTTCGCAGATTTTAATAGATATAGAGTAGTTTTCTTTGAATTCGCTATATCGTCACAACCGATTAATTGATTTAACTCGCCGTGGTCTTAATATGCAGAAGGAAATTCATTATTTCGGAATATGTTAATAGTTTCGCATTTTTAACCACTTTTAATTAAAAAGAAAAGACACAAAAGAAAGCCTATCTCCAATCGTGTCCGCCATCTGAAATTTTGATATTTCGGCCTATTTGACTTATGGCCTTTATAGACGATTTAACCAGCTAACTATAGATGTCAAATTTGTATCGACCGAATTCTAAAAATGTGGCAAAGAAAATTAGAAACTAAAGCTTTTTCTGGCCCACCCGGTATAGAAAATGCTAAAAAATAATTATATTCAGTTAAAAAATACGAAATGTTTTCATACACACACTGTACAAACAAATTTTTCTAATTTTAATATTGAATTCAACAAATTCCACAGCTTTCCCTTTGTCCTTGCACCATTATGAAAAAAAAAAAAAAATTTATAATTATCATTTTGAAGTCCTGAAACTTCTTATAGACTTTAACTTTAGTCGGAGACGTCTCTAAAACCTTAACCATAACATGTTGGAGATGCTTAGTATGGCTACAGCATCGAGTTTAAACTAACAATATTTGATTGATGACTCTTGGAATATTACACAGGCAACAGACAATAGCATTTTGGCCTGGCTTTTGGCTTAGATGATCGCTAATACACGAATACCCCAAACGAGTACAGGTTGGAATGAAAACACGGGCTATAACCGTTAATAAAAACACTAAAATTTATTCAATTTGTACTGAAAAATATTGTGGGTGGGCTCCTGGCAACATTTTTTTTACAGAAAAGTATATACGGTGTGGGTTTTAATTCTAGGAAAATCATTCAGTTTAAACACTAGAAATCCGGGTTTAATTTATTCGAATAATTATCTAGCAAATAAAATCAATATTGGGTTTTTATTAGGTACAGTAATTACATAACCATTGATTCGGCTCAGTTTTTGCAATAATTCTAAAACCGTATGAGGTGAGGCCAAAAATTCCAACAAACAGTTTTGACAAGGTCGACACCGGTGTCTCTTTAAATAATTTTGTTTGTCCAATAGAAGATTAGAGAAAACTTACTGAGTAAGATAACAGAATGTTCACAAATATTTTCCAATGTTACAATGAGATTACAAATCTGAGGGAATATATTTTAAAGCGAATGCAGTCGTCTTACCAAAATACATGCTTTTATTACATTAAGTACACAATTTTTCTGCTACGCCGCCCGACCATTTTAATAATGTTTGGGTTAAAGCGAAAATATTGTATGGATAAAGCGTTGAGCTTAAAGGAAAATCTTGCTATTATATTACGTGAAAGTAAATACTACGCTACTGATAATCTTTTCTCCATTCTTTTAATGTTAGTGGGTAAAACGGTGTTAAGAATCGCACAACGATCTCACGATGTTTGAACACTTCCGTTTCGTGTTAACAGAAGATTTTAGCTCTGTCGGCAAATACACTTCCTTCCACACGTATCTAAAATACATTACACTATTCACTAAACCTTTTCCGAAATGGAAAATTGACAATCTATACGGATGCCAATAATATATAACAGTTTTGTGGACCTTACCGGGTACGATATATTCTCGTATCAATATCAGCTTTAAAATGTTTCAAGTATATTGTAAGAATAGTTTATTTGCTTTTACATAACCGGTTACTAGGGCTAAGACTAGTAATACCACTGATAACGTTTTGATTGATATCGCTCGTTAATTTTTATTAGTTTAAAAATTTTGTGGGAAACAATAGTAGGTATATAAATGACTTTGTTTAGGCTTTATAGTAGGTAATCATTTTTACCAAAATTCATCCAAGGAGCAAATAACGAATATCTTTGTTCATTTTCTCTTCATCGGATGACGTAAATCTTAGTTCGATATCTCATTTTATTGGGAAGATAAAGCCCTTCTAAGTGCATGGATTTGAAATTCCGGTACATCATCGCACATGAAAGTTCGTAACGAAAAAGAACTGTCTACCAAAATTCTCAAAAAATTCATATAGGTAGAGGAAAACATGACGAATTGAATGACGTAAGGCGCAGTTTGATATCTTGGTTCTCCGGGAAGAGCCTTTTAAGTGCACGGATTTCAAATTCCGGTACATCGCCGCACTTTAAAATTCATAACAAAAGAGAACTGTCCACCAAAATTCTCAAAAAATTCATAAATGTGGAGAAAAACAATGCGAATCGGATGGCGTAAATCGCAGTTAAATATCTCATTTCGTTGGGAAGAGGGAGCCTTCTAAGTGCACGGATTTTAAATTCTGGTGCATCGTGGCACATAAAAATTCGTAACGAAAAAGGACACTACCAAAATTCTCAAAAAATTCATAGAGGTAGAGAAAATATCACATATCAGATGACGAAAGTTAGAGTTCAATATCTTGTTTCGTTGGGTATATAGAGCCTTCTGAGTTCATAGATTTTAAATTCCGGTACATCGCCGTACATAAAAATTCGTAACGAGAAAGCACTTGCTGCCAAAATTCTCAAAAAATTCATAAAGATAGAGAAAGCCTTGATGAATTGGATGACATAAATCGCAGTTCGATATCTTGTTTCGTCAGAAAGATAGAGCATTCTGAGTGTAGAGATTTTAAATTCCGGTATGTCGTCCCATATTAAAATTCGTAACAAAAAAGGACTCTACCAAAATTCTCAAAAAATTCATAGTGATAGAGAAAAACATCACGAATCGGAACGTGTAAATCGCAGTTCAATATCTCGTTTTATTGGGAAGATAGAGCCTTCTGAAAGTGCACGGATTTTAAAATCTGGAAAATCGTGGCACATAAAAATTCGTAACGAAAATGAATACTCTACCAAAATATTCATACTGGTAGAGGAATATATGACATATCGGATGACGTAAATGTCAGTTCGATATCTAGTTTCGTTGGGAGGATAGAGCCTTCTATGTGGACGGATTTTAAATTCCGGTACACCGTCGCACATAAAAATTTGTAACGAAAAGGAACTCTCTGCCAAAATTCTCAAAAAATTCATAGAGGTAGAGAAAGACATGACGAATTGAATGGCGTAAATCGCAGTTCAATATTTCACTTCGTTGGGAAGTTAGAGCCTTCTAAGTGCACGGATTTTAAATTCCGGTACATTGTAGCACATTAAAATTAATAACGAAAGGGAACTGTCTACTAAAATTCTCAAAAAATTTATAGAGGTAGAGAAAAACATGATGAATTAGATGGCGTAAGTCGCAGTTTGATTTCTTGTTTCGTCGGGAAGATAAAACCTTCTAAGTGTACAGATTTTAACTTCCGGTACATCGTCGCACTTTAAAATTCATAACGAAAGAAAACTGTCTACCAAAATTCTCAAAAAATTCATAAATGTAGAGAAAAAACATGGCGAATTGGATGGCGAATCGTAGTTCAATATCTCGTTTTATTGGGAAGATAGAGCCTTATAAGTGAACGAATTTTAAACTCTGGTACATCTTGGCACATAAAAATTTGTAACGAAAATTCTCAAAAAATTCAAAGTGGTAGAGGAAAACATGACTGATTGGATCACGCAAATCATATTTCGATATCTCGTTACGTTGGGATGATACAGCCTTCTACGTGTACAAATTTTCAATTCCGGTACATTATCGCACATAAAAATTCGTAACGAAAAAGAACACTCTACCAAAATTCTCAAAAAATTCGTAATGGTAGAGGAAAATGACGCAAATCATATTTCGATATCTCGTTACGTTGGGATGATACGTATACAAATTTTAAATTCCGGTACATTATCGCACATAAAAATTCGTAGCGAAATAGAACACTCTACCAAAATTCTTAAAAAATTCATAGTGATAGAGGAAAACATGACGAATCGGATGGCGCGTAAATCGTAGTTCGACATCTCCTTTCGTGGGGTAGTTAGAGCCTTCTAAGTGCGCAGGTTTTAAATGTTAGTACATCGTGCACATTCAAATTCTTAACGAAAAAGAACTGTCAACCAAGATTTTCAAAAAATTCATAGAGATAGAGAAAACATCACATATCGGAGGGTGTAGGTTGCAGTTCAATTTGTTGTTTCGTTGGGTAGATAGAGCCTTCAAAATGCACAGATTTTAAATTCTGGTACATCGTGGAACATAAAAATTCGTAACGATACCAAAATTCTCAAAAAATTCATAGAGATAGAGAAAACAACACATATTGAATGAGGTAAATTGCAGTTCAATATCTTGTTTCGTTGGGTAGATAGAGTCTTCTGAGTGCACGGATCTATTTTAAATTCTGGTACATCGTCGCACATAAGAATTCTCAACGAAAAAGAACTGTACCAAAATTCTCAAAAAATTCGTAGTGGTAGAGAAAAACATAACGAATCGGATTATGTAAATTGCTGTTCAATATCTTGTTTTATTGAGGAGATAGAGCCTTCTACGTGCACAGATTTTAAATTCCGGTGCATCATCGCACATAAAAATTCGCAACGAAAAGTAACTGTCTACCAAAATTTTTAAAAAATTCATAGAGTTAGAGAAAAACATTATGAATTGGATGACGTAAGTCACAGTTCGATTTCTTGTTAGTCGGGAAGATAAAGACTTCTAAGTGTACCTACAGATTTTAAATTCCGGTACATCGTCGCACATTAAAATTCATAACGTAGAAGAACTGTCTACCAAATATCTCAAAAAAATCATAGTGGTAGAGGAAAATATGGCGAAACGGGTGGTTCTCAAAAAATTCTTGGAGATAGGGAAACAGACAACTATCTATTTAATTTCGCTGTGAATTTGATGTCTTCTAAATTTATGAATTATTAAATTGCTTGCAATAGTAGACGCACCATTAGTAATAAACCACGAATTATGACGTAAATGACATTAATAAATTCAAATGAATATTGCGATGAAAATTGTTTATTAAAATGTTGTGTGGGTATAACAATGAACATGCATAATAATATCTAGTATACACTGGTTACACCTAAGGAATGTAATTAAAATTAGATACCTAACAAACTATATGAAAAAATATTTATATACACCCATGGACAAAATTATCAAATAATTTAAGTTGAAACTAATTATTCTTAATTTTTATAACATTTTGCATTAACATTTTCTGCTAATGAAAACAATATTCTTTACTTAAAATGTGTGAAATAAACTATTTCTTTCTTGTGTAATGCGTTTCTTTCATTAAAATTTATAAATACAAAAGAATTGGGAAAATTTAAAATATTCGACAATTTTGTCCATGAGTGTAGTTAATGCGTATTAATTATTCTTCTCAGGATCTGAAAATATTATTTTGCTATTTGTCGTTAATACCACAAGTAATATTCCTCGCTGTAGTAACCTATAAAACTATACATCTAAGTATTCTCATTAGATTTTGATCCGTTTTTAATTAATTTATTAACCCACGGATCGTCTGAAGCCAATTGCACATAGTTTCCGCTGTAGCACCGAAACATGCAGAAATATTCTATTCAAGTTTTTGCTTTGCCCTTCTAGGGGTTAAAAGCATATGTTAAATTTTAGGCAAAGCCACATACCGATAATAGTACTTGTGAATTTTTAATTGATGAAAGACAATTTTCAACTCTGACGCGTAAATAAATTGAAAATTTCTGAAAACCCAAAGTGATGACAGCTTCTACTTTTTGTTGGAGTGACACTGCTAAAGTGGAATAGTGAAACTTTATTAATTACCGAATAGATTTTAGAGAGCGAGAGAAGTGTTCAGCTTTTGAATTCTTTCGGCAGTTTATGCAAAGAAATCCTGGTTTGGGAAGTTAATCATGGGATTATACCAAAGTAAACAGTCATGTTAATTATCCACGTTCGATATCATTCCTGCCCTGTAATATTAAATAGATGTATGCGTTACTCCTTTTAATGGGTGCCATCGATTTACCTATTTAAATTTTATGAGTATAAACTTACTTACATTAAACGTTCTCGGCTTAGTATTATGTCCAGTATTGAAGAAAAATTTTTCATTTACCTAAAAATCAAATCTAGTAAAAAATAAAAGTAACCTTTCCTAGCATTTGATATTCTGCGGTGTTGTCTTTGGGAAATCTGCCATGATGAAATCGCTCTGTTGTGCATAAGTTAAGAAACAAGAAAGTTTTTAGAGTTTAACTAAATTCGAGAAAAAACACTGCATAATAATGCCTTGTCTATGACAGTGGAGCAATTAATAAAACGTTCAGCCATAATACTTTAATATAGGGTGTGTATCCCTGTGCAGATAAATTTGATACCAAAAAAACTTGTATTTAGTACATTATCCTAATGATGATTAATTGATTTACTAACTGGCAAAAATGGAGATTCCCAATGTAATTAACTGAAATTATACTTTACATAAGCAGTAGGTATGTAATTATAACAATTATTTTAATTACGCCTACGTTACAAATTGGATGGAACACAGAAATTCACATACATGCTTTATATTCATTTTATTTGTCCGACGTATTTATTTATTCATTTATGGATAAAGGAACCCTACGCTATTGGTTTCACTTTGTATTTCAGTTGGTAAGTTAATTGAAATATGCTAAGAAAATAAAATCCATGTCCAGGTCGGTTCCGAAATAATTTTCTAATTGGAGAGCCTATGGTACCTCTAAGGGAAGAAATAATTTGCTTGTTTTGCATAATGTCACATATTGGACTTTTGGGCTGTCTTAGGATTTGTCGTGTTCCACTCTTAGGTCCTTCATTGATTTTCTGTCTAAAATTTGTTTGACTTGACGTAACGGTTCGTTATTTACGTTTTCTTCAAATTTTTCCGTCAAAAATTACGAATTATACGTAACTGAACGTGGTGACGTTAAGAACGAAAATAAATCCGAAAAAAATATAAAATCACGGATTAACTATTAGATATCGCAATGGTCGATGGCAACACATCTCTTATTAATCACGCAATTGCTAATGAAATCACGCTGGGGTTCCCCTTGCCATGATATTCTCTTCTAGCTGTACGTTGTGATGCGTGCTTGTGTCCGCCATCCGGCAGTCCTCACGCAACCGCTAATATCTGATTATTGCAGCGTGGAGTTCTTTCCAACTGATCCTCATCGTTTTAATGTGTTTCAAGAAGTGACAAATTCTAATTGAAATTCCTAAGCCTTCGTCTAACTAACCACTTTCGTAATGACGCTTACTATGCGTAACAATTTTAATTGGCTTCAAACAATGATATTTTAGCAGTCGGAAAATAATTCAGTTTCAGTAGCGGAGATTAAAAAAAGAGGACTAGTTAAATTATTTTTGTTCCTATGGAAATATCGCTAGCGAATTTTAAAAATAAATCATAAACCAGTTGGAGAACTCCAAGTCAGGTGGAAAAATGCGGATAATCAATATTTTTTTATATGAGAAAATGGGATTTAACTTTGCCTATATCCGCATTTTTTTATAGTTCCTTTGTTTATGAACCAACTATTTTGAAATTTGGAACATATATACAGGGTGTTAAGAAAAAGTAGGTCAAACCCTTAACCACAGATTCTTTGGACGATAATAATGCGATTTTTATAGTGTGATTTTAATTTTGGCGCGTAGTTTTCCTTATACAGGGTGTTAAAGTTTAAATTTTGAAAATTATTTTTATTAATAACTCAGTTATTTTTTAAGATTCTTACCTGAAATATTGCACAGACTTTTATTTTACACAGATGCACTTTTTGTGTAATTTTGGTAAAAAAGTCAAAGCGCAAACGCGGAAAAGGGGGGTAGTGGTACCCATTCAAAATGGCCGACCTCCGGTTACGACGGAAATAACGTCAAATTTGATTTTTTAAATAGAACACTCTGTATATCTTGTTATTCTTGGAATCTATGGACCAAATTCTATCTCATCATGTTGCGAAATTTTAATTTTTTTCAAAAATAATTTTAAAATCTTTAAATGATTTAATTTTTTAGTGTTAAATGTAAATAGAACTAGACATCATATACCTATCTTCGTATTCGAAATAAAATGTTCTATCTCATGTTGCGGATGGTCCATACACATTTAAAAAAATTACTTTTTTTTATCAAAAACCAACACTTTAAAATTTAACGGCCCACAATACACTTAACTTACTACTAAGAATTTTTGTGAATAACAGAATGGAGATAGATACATTTTTCCCAAGTCACAGTTTTCTAGATTAAAAAATAAAATTAAAATCCGAAAATACCGCCTACGGAATAATTTAGTTATAAAACCTACTTTCTTATTTTAAGTAAAATCGTGTTTATTAAGGGCCTACTTGTGGTTTTCATTTTTCCACATTTTTAAGCCATTTTTTAAGCAAATGCCAACTTGTGACATATCGCTGAAATCAGAAATTCATAACAAACCAGAAAATGCAAGAATATATAGAATAAAAAAAGAAAGAAATTATACCAAACTCAGGCTTTAGTAACCTATTATCCAGTACCTATCCTCGTTCCATATTTCAACAGTCTATTTTTCATAGTAACCGAATTATTTCGCTCGCAATTTTTTCGAGGCCACCCGAAATAGTAGATATTGTATCAAGTATGATAAAAAATAATAAAAAAGTGCTTTAGTGCTATTTAAAAATAAAATTTGTGTCGGCTAGGCTAGCTATTTTGGAAAATCCCTGAGGCGCCTTTTTATTTAAAAAAATACAGTTCATTAAAGAATTGAGGTATAAAACGGAAAAAATATATAACAAGAAAGCAACGGCATTACCCTATCATGATTCGGTATCAACAGTCTCAATTTCATTAAACTTTAATCGCACTTTAGCAGAGTTTGAGTTTATAGTGTATTATGAGCATACCAAATATTTTAAATGAAATATATGTATGTCTTCCCCTGCATTTCGAATTAACATGTAGAGTCGTATTTGCTTGTTAATGATAGTGGTGCCTGATTCATATTTCACGCTAAGGCTGTCTTCATTAGTGGTTAATATATTTTACTAACCTCTCTGTCTATAAGCCACGCAGTATATATCCATTGTTTAGCATATTCCCGATATTTGACTGTGGATATTCACGCAGATCTTACGTTTGCTCTTTGTTCGTAAATAACGTGCACGAAAGCAGGTCAAGATGATTCTCTCTCTAACACTGTGCCATTAACGCTCGTAACACTGCAAAGCCCAAGTAAAAAGTACAAATTATCATATTTAATTTTCAAAATTAATAAAATTTGCAACCAACTAAGACCTCCTCCTTCCATGTAGCATACGTTGTATGTAAACGGATGTCAAATATAAGAAGAGAAAGAAAAAGGAATCAATATTCTGTGGGATAATTTATTTTTTCTGTAAATGTTAATATCATTTCTTAACAATTTTCCCAGGTATGCCTTTGGGCAAACGCGACGAGCACCCAGATAGATTCGAATACACAAAGTTCATGCTAATGTATTGTGTACGTACTCTATGCTGGGGGTCGCGAGGTAAATGCTAAGAGTCGAGATGGAGTCACCAGCAGAATCGGCCGGAATGTAATATGCGACTTATACTTTACTCCGTAAATCTCATGTACGCTATAAAGACAATATTAAGTCTGCACTGAGCAGCTAGATTGTATTATAAATGTTTATAATGTATCACGTGATAAGATTGATACTTAGGGCGGCAGTCCCGTAATTATCGCCTCAAAGTTAGCTGAATTTTTAGGGTTGTCCATGTCCTACATCTAGCTTTACGATAAACGCCACTGACAGACCCAAACATGATTTCATAACATCTAAGAAAATTATAAGGCCCTTAAATTATGAGTAAAAGCTTCGTATTGAGCTAGTAGCAAAACTTATACAACCAATATATAGTTCGAAAAGGCACTTGTTTATAAAACCATTTCATCGCTTAAGGGTCACAAGAAACAACAGTCATACAACAATTTGCCATTTCAGAGTAACATTTCCACAACACCTACAAAGTACCTTAAAGCCACTATATACAAGAAAGAGCTGAATTGCTGAATAGAACTCCACATTATATCAATTATGACTTATAATACATCAATTTTAGGACTGTATTGACTCAAACTCAACCATTATATTTTAAAGAGCAAATGCAAAAGTAGAATTCACTCGCCAATGAAATTTAACACAGAATAGAAACTGTACCGACTGTTATAGAATTATTTATCTTTTTGTTTTGTTATAGAACTATGTATCTTTTTATAGAACCGTTATATAGCTGTACGACTTTTATTTCAGCAAAATTCCCACTGCGTATTACTTTAAACAATTTATATCGTAATGCAGTTGCTACAAGCACTTTTAGTTATATAAAGATCATCACGGTTTTTTCTATAAAACGTCAGGTTATGTAATTATTATATTTAAGAATTTTTAATTACATAACCTTAACTGCCTTATAATCAGATGTAAAGGAATGTATAACACCTGATAATATACCATTAAAGGAATAAGCAATATGTTTTATAATGGTTCTATAACTAACATTTTTGTATAATAAGCATTAGATCGTATTTCTATATTACCTGCTGTAGTCTTATAACTATCGCCTCGAAGTTAACTGAATTTTTAGGGTTATTCATGATGTATGATCAATAAACTATTTACATATATTGGTTTTATAAGAAATTATCAGTAATTCTTAGTTACAGAACTATTTGTTTTGTAACGCATATATAGAGACTGAAGCAAATTATTAAAGAATAACACGGATTTGTTACATATATCATTTAGTTGTATAAAGGTTGTAACGTGTTTTAAATAATTTTATCTCATTATAAACCCGTTATATGGCTTTACAACTTTTACTTATATAAAATTACTATTACGTTTTAATTTAAAGAGCAATTTAGCGTACTGCAGTTATTTTATTATATACCTACGAGTCTTATTAATCGTATAAAGACCATCACCGTCTTTCCTATAAAACGTCAGGTTATATAGTTACATAATTATCAAGAATTGTTAATTACATGTGCTTAACTGCATTTATAACCAGGTAGAAAAGAATTTATAACACCTGATAATATAACATTAAAGGAATAATCAATAAGTTTTATAATGGTTCTATAACTAACATTTATCCGTTAATAAGTATTTATATCACAGATCGTATTTCTATATGACCTGCTACAGTTCTAGAACTATCGGCTCGAAACTAATTACAGGCATTGGTTTTATAAGGAATGTTCTACCGACTATTGTGAATTATTAAATAATAACTCGAATTTGTTGCATATATTATACATTTAATTATATAAAGACTATAACGCGTCTTTCATAGAACTATTTATCATGTTATAAACCCATTATATAGCTGCAAGATTTTTACTTGTAAAATTACCTCTGCAAAGAACAAGTCTGCTGACAAAGCCTCGGGGGCTTTGTCAGCAGACTTGTTCTGGGTCTGGTGCTGTGCTAATGGCTATATGCCACAGCCAATGAAAGGCTAAATAAAAAAAAAATAAAAAAAAAAGAACAAGTCAGCGAGTAATGCAGGTGTTATATACCTCCAAGTTTTTTAGCTGTATAAAGACCACCTCGGTATTTCCTATAAAATGTCAGGTTGGTTATGGAGTTATTATGTGTTATTGTATTGTTGTATAATCGATAACCAGAAGGTGATGAACAACCAGTTTCTTTAGTCGACTAATATTGAAAATGTTACAAGCATTATTCCACATAAAAAAAAATCGAACTGCGTAGATAGCTTGATCCCTGCTGTGAAGAGCAGCCGGAGATGTAGATTTAACCATATTAAGAGATTAAACCTTCATTTAAAAACCGTACAAGAAATAAATAATAAACAAAACTGAGATTTCGGAGAAATTAAATTTTCAAGAAAAGTTCATTTTTAAGTAGCAAAGTTGCAGGCTGCTTAAGGATCACTTGTTGAACGAGAATGTCGAGAATAAAATGGTATTACGTGATTAGACCGACAGGCTGACATATTTTACATAAAACTTTAAATTATTCGGAAAAGCTCTTGCGAAAAACAAGATTGTGCTAGCACGGATACGAAAATGTAAGAAAATTATATTACGATAATAGTTTATTATATTTTACGAATTGTTTTTGTGGAAGTAAATACTATATCGCTAAATATTAAAAACTGCAAATTCCCATCTAATATTTTGTCTTAAGTGCGACTTATTCTAAAAGTCCAGAGTTGCGACCAGTTTTTTCTATGCTAATTTTTGTTTGCGTGGTAAGGTTATTTTATGCGATACAAGTTTAAGTCAATCGAATTTTAGAATACCAAATATTTGAAAACCAGGTGTATAATATTATATAATGTATCTGCGCCGTGTAACCAATACTGTTTCTCAGGTTAGATGAACTAACAGTTGCCCTCTTAAAATAAGCTAATGAAATTGCTGCTTTCACTTTATTTTCAACAGACACAGCTCAGTCTTTTAAGTGCATGTATTCATCTTTCTGTTAAGGTACCTTTCATACGTTTAATGAATCTTGTTTAGTAGTTGATACTAAAATCATGGGCGTTCTAGGGCCACATTTTACTCTACAAACTTCAGAGAAGTAACAAAGGATTGCCCCTTCCCTCCCTTTAGTAAATTATCCTGAAATTATCCTCACCCCACGGGAAAATTATTTTCGCATTAAAACACTAATGAAACACTTTACACAGTAGTTGTTTCCTTATCCTTAGATACAACCTAATTTTACGTAAATTACTAGGATTCTTTAATTGTTTTAACAAATATAGCATTACAATCGGAATCAGGATTATGAACGCGACACACCGGCAAACATGTTTGCATATCTATGACTATTTTATTCTTACGTACTCGCAACGCATGTTGTACTGCAGCATAGTCTTCGTTGCATTAAACCCAAAAGTCGAGCAAGATCCTCCAAAGTGTACGAACCTCATATTCCTTGAAGCTATACTGTCCTGTTAAGATTCGTTGGTCTTTGATTCGGATGACTGCCTCTTTTCTGGTGCCCCCATCCAGTGCAAATGGTGCTTCCATCTTACAAGTTACTTCACCGATGGTACTATCGATTGTAGTACCATTCAGACATCCATATGGTGTCTATTTCAGTTGTAAACTGTTCCAAGATACTCTCTTACGTTTTAGAACTTACCTCGAGAGTCCAAATAGTTGCTTGGCTGTCATTGGTGATATGGTTTCTCCTATCATTGTATGAACTTCGTACTATGTCTTGTGCACAGACTTCTAAAGCATTGATTATTACTTGGATCACGGTTGCAGTACTACTTAGCTCCATGCTAATGTCCTTGGTTACTTCCGTACCAGTACTACTTGTCATATTGGGTAGGTTCTCTTCTATTTATTGAAATATTTACTACCTCCATTACTAGATGAAGACGAGGTAGACAGAATATCTCTTCCATGGCTATGGTATTGTTGGCATTGCTTCCATTATCCCTTGGCTTTGCAACTTGCTTAGTTTTCTCATCGCCTTCCATTTTTTGGTTTTGCACCATTAGACCGAATAAACGTAGGTTATCATTGATACCACAACCAGTGTACCATTCTTGGTTGTGGCATCAACTTCTTACTCACCAAGCCCTCGTTTCTTTGATTAACACCTTTGCTAGATGTTTGATATTCAATGGCAGTCCCAAATTTTTCACTTCATTGTTCACCTTTAATTAATCTGATATACAATTTCTTCAGGCTCTCATCTTATGTGAAAAACGTAGGTTAAAGGTTTCTTATTTATGATACTACTTTTTGGAATGCTCTGCTGTTTTATATGTTAGCTATTCGTTTCTGCTTTAAATTGTTTCTAAGTTGATGAACATTTTTTGTTCAACAATAATGTCGCGCTTAAAAAAATTATCGAATGCGTTTATTCAGTTGCACCACTAGGTTAAAGTCGACTCTTACTCCAAAGAACAAAATCCCGGGAATGGTGTGACATATTTATTTCAAGACTAAGATACGGTCTATAGGAATTAAAGATAGAGTTGGGGTCGTATTATGTGCTAAACAGGTCTGCTTCACTCCGCTCAAATAAACAGAGTTTATTTGAGAAAAAGTTATCATTTCTTTATTTCTCCGTTTGTGTGGGAGATATAAAAATTTACAAGCACTCTTTATTATAATTCTTGCTGACTTTGCCAAACATTTCTCAACAGGTTGCCATGAAACACATCCTACGACTGAAATCTTAAGGGCATATTATTCGTAGGTTTCCAGCTTTGATAAAATATATGAATAAGGGACTGTACTCATTCCACTATTATTTTCCAAATTAAATTCTAAATCTTATTTATATTTAAAATGTCTACAGAGTACAAATTGTATAAACGTTTTAGGACTCCAAAATTTTACATAGTATTTCCAATAAATAGCAGCTTTTGTAAAGTGCATCAAACAGATACGTTGATTTCGTCATGCATATTATTGTATGAGATGCTCGTACGGAGATAGAAAATTGCAAATACTGGATCGATTTTGAACAGACAATCAACAAGTAGATGTAGATTTACAATCCAGAAAACGAAGAAGGGATGAGACAAGTAATACTTCACACCCCGAGGCTTTGTCAGCAGGTATTAAATTTATCTGACCAAGTACCGAGAAACAAATTACACAAAACGGAATTTCACCCCCCATAACGTGTATTGAATTAACACATTTGGTTTTAGCTCAGAGGTTTCAGTAGTATTAAACGAGGCCCGAGCACTTTATAAATAAGCAATAGTTAATGGTCCGGCGCCCATGTGAAATTCATAGAGATACCTTAAATTCCCCTAAAACTTAATGTACTATTTGGCCACGACAATTACAGGAATACCAGCTACACCGCCATTGTAGCACATAAGTCGCTCAACTTATTTAATAACGCCATGTTTGAATATAATTTTTTGATATTTAAAATCATGGTAACCATTTGGGGACCTAGTAGGGTTCCCTTGGGTACCCTAACGCTAGCCAGGGCGTGCATAATTGGAAATCACGCCAATATAATTAGTTACTACCTAACTAATTAGTGTGTAGTGAATATTATTAAACAATTTGGAAAGAACTGTCGAAACTATTGAATTTTCAGCCACATTCTATATGTACACATTTTATTACAAAATTTGTACGAATGTAGCTATTTTATGTTATAATTAAATCAACTGATGTGTGTAACAAATTTGTTCAGAACGCTCCAGAAAAATTTACCTGCACTCTGTATGTACAGGGTGATTGGTTATAAATGCCACCCCCCTTAACTCCCTTATTTTTGAATTTAGAAAAAAAAGTTTCAAATAAAAGTTGTACAAGCTGATCTGAGGTTTGTAAGGGTGCTACACAAATTTATACAGGGTGTTCGAAGAAAGCGTGATTGACCAATGTTATGTTTTTTATTGGAACACCCTGTATATTATTGGATTTTCGAAATCTACGACTGATTGCGCTTCCGGCGATATAAATATGTTTTATTAATAAATTGAATCATTTACGTGTACAGATGAATGGTAAATGAGATATAAAACATAATATACAAGTATTAAATATTTATTTGGGTATTTTATGGACCATATTTGCAAATATATTTAATAAAATAAAACAGATTTCAAATGACGGATATGAATCTCGTTAAATGAGTTAAACCATTTATAAAAAAGTGTAAAAGTTCACAGGATATAAAATAAAACAGCTCCGGAACAAATTATCCACTTTCCTCGATAATTTTAAAAAATTCTAGACTTCCGTAAAATGTTTTGTTTAGTGAAAAATGAGACAGAACGCCCCTGCCTAAAATTATACCTTCTCTTAAGCGAGCGAGTGTGAATGAATGAGTAATTTTTCTCGAAGCCGGCAACCCTAAACTAGTAAACACAAACGGGTGAATTGAAAAGAACAATTCATATCGGAGAAAGGTAGAAGAAACTGCCCCCTAAGCTGCCCTACACCCTCTCCCACATCAGCGACCGTTTGAAAAGCTGAGAAGTCGATTAACGTCACGAGTAGGGAAGAGAAATAGAGCTTAAATTGCTGCACATCTAAGTTCCTTAGGAGAGAATCTTCTAAGGCAGAGTATTTTACACCACTGCCCGTATTCGTACCGTACGGGCTAGCGGGGGATCCCATTTGTTTCATTTCCTTCAAATAATTTCTTTTGAGGGGTATATAACCCTGAAACACCGTTTTATTAAACGCACCTAATAGTTATTACATTTTACTAATTGATATGTGGTGAAAAGTTTGCAAATATTATAGGCCAATAATTAAAAAAACATTTTGATGTTTTTTTTTAATTGACTACTTTTTGTTTTACTTAAATTTCAATATTTTTAGACTCAAATTTCTCTGTTGGAGACAAGTTTGAGTATTTTGGATGCCATAAGAAATGGGTACGAATGTTTTCCCTTTGTAAGTATTTCAACGTGACATGCGATAGTGAATCTTTAAATCTCTATGAGGGCTATCTTCAGCGTTCTGTATAAGCACAATATATGATAAATAGGTTTGAAAGGCGTTACATTCAGCATTTAAAAATGCACGTAGGCGCAGGATTGCGAAGAAGGTGAAGAAAAAATTGATACAAAAAGTCTAGAGATTAATACTGGATAACATTCTCGTACTTGACATAAAAATACACAGAGGACGTCTAATATAAGTGGCCTACCTAAAAGCCTCCGTCAATGTTATTGTTGGTAATAAATTTAAGTGAAATTTGTTAGAAGCAATATAACGCTTACATTTAAATTAAGAACGCTGCATTTCTACCGATTCATTTACTTACTATTAAATATGAGGAAAATGAATATTGATCGCTCCAGCGTCACACTTTTAAAGGAAAAGTACTAAATATTTTCAAATTCTCAGCGTTCAAAGATTACTGTGTTATAAAATGATACCTGTTTTCATTTTATCCCATACTGAGTTCGCGAAGGCCCGGATAAAAACAGAGTAGAAAGTTATTTTTGTAATACGATCAACACAGGGCCCTACATAATGCAATAAATGCTTATGCCTTTTTAATTTAATTTTTCCTGTGAAGTGGCACTGTACACCAATACAGCGGATCAGTTTCTTTTTATTGAAAATGTAAATAAATATATTTTAATTTACATTATATTACATAAACTGCTCAACAATGCGAATTCTTACACATTAAGCTGTTTTCGGATAGTAAAAATTTACACTTTTCGCAATAAGGAGAAGAGGAAATGAAGGAAGTGATTCAAAATAATGAAAATTTAGTGTTTCCAATTTTTTCTAAGCATAAATTCCTAGGCCAGAATAGAAAATAAAACTTAGTTGCTTCTTACATTGCTTGTATGTTAGATATCGGGTGAGCCTCCTTTCTATACATATTTATGTTATTTTCAGTAGCCTACATTGTATTGGACTTTTTATATTTCCCCTACTGGATTTAATTAAAAGCGTGCGATGAATGTTGCGTATCGAATTGGCGTTTTGTTGGTACCCGCATTTTTTACAATAAGGAAGGATGACCTTGATTGATTGACAGGGGAAATTGTATCTACAAATTGTTCAGATAAATTGTATTTTTTGTGGACTGCGTATCGCTATATGCATCGAGTATATTTTTCTGCTTTTATGTAAATGAGTTAAAGCTTATTGAAGCGAATTGAGTACTGGTAATTCTGTGTAAATTACTAGCGAGCTTAAAGTTTACATTCAAATGAAATAATTTGCACTTGGATGCACGCTCTCGATCCCAATTGCATTTGGTGGTGGGAAGTAAAAATTAGTTAATAATTGCACTTAGCTAGTTAAACTTAAATCGATATTGGAGTGGGTCTCACGAAATGTAAGCAAAAACGCAGATTAAGTGCATATTTTAATTCAAATAGCATCTTTATAGTTTAAAATTTTTAGTCAAGTTTTAAAAATAACGGAAAATTTGTATTGACACTTTAATATGAACATATGAGCATCAGATTGAAATTGCAATTAAGGAGTCAGTTTTTTACTCTTCCACTTTTAAATTGAATAAACGGTACGCGCTCATAATATTTCTCTCTGAGGCTAAACATATATCACAAAATTGAATAGTTATTGCGTAAATTGCGGCAGATTGAAATACAACCCGAATTTTAAATAAGCGCAATAAACAAACTAATAAATATTTGTTGTAGTTGTAATATTTGCTCTTTCAAAAAGAAATTTTGGCAAAAAAATTTTTCCCGATTTTACATCGAATTATTTAATTCATTCCAGGCCAGCGCCGCATTTTTTTTGAATTTTTTCAATTTTAAAGGAAAACCCCTAAATCTTCTTTTTTTAACCTGAAACTTTGTCAAACTTTCTGCCCGATATCTAGAAAAAAAATCCAAAAATATTACCATAGCAAAATATAACTTATACAGAGCATACGGTCAGCCTCGCAAAGCCAACTTAACCAATTGTTAAAAAATATAGCCCCTGAGGGGTCCTTTTGGATTAATCCATCTGGTGGGGCTTATTGCAATATTAAATTATTTGCTTTCTACATACGTAGTACTTGATTTTCATTAGTTAAATGTAGAATTTGCAAATAAGCTCTGTAAAGAGTTTTATGTATTTTTAAGACGTTATTTAGAGGACATAGATACACATTTTGGACTTCTGACTTCTTTGGATTTCATTTATATTTTTATTTATTCTAAAGAAGAAACCCTAGCTATATTTCTTCCTTCGATAAAGACCTGTCGGATTTATTTTTTTATTTTTTCAAATATAAACAAGAAATCTACAAGCCGCCCAATCTAGTCACAATATTAAATAGTTATTGCGTAAATTCCGGCACATCGAAGTACAACTCGAATTTTAAATAATCGCAATAAGAAACTGATAAATATTTGTTGTAGTGATTTTTATAGTGCATTTTTAAAGCCTTGCTTTAAGACGTTAGTTTGACTTTAAGGCAATTACATTTTCAGTATCGACTCTTAAGCCGAACAATGTTTTTAACGCCCAAACAATCAATTATCTACTACCATAACAAATTTGAAAAAGTTTCCGTAAGCATCTCCAAAACAAAAGAATGTTAACAAGTTCGATTATACCTCAATGACATTTGCGATTAATAATTTGTCCCTTCCTCCTGACCTTACCATAATTGTAAAAAGTGTACGTGATCCGAACATTATAATTATATAAGATGCGATGAGTAAATCAAATAAGATTTGTTAGTGAAAAGGTCCTTTTCATTATGAAACCATTTTGTAGATGCTAATATTTGGAGGATATGTTTTGTCTCCGTAATAGCTGGACTGGAGCAGTGGATTATGTAATGAGAGGGCGGGCCGCAGTTACGGGATGACTCGCAATCCCAAAATGGTATTTGGCAAATTTCCGAACAGGCGACTAAAATTAATTCCTCTGTTCTCAGACATCAATTTATACAATCCCTTCAGTGACATTTATAAGTCAGGAGTGTATTGTTATCCAGAAGTAACCGCGCGCAATGGGGCCTCGAGTAGTTAAAAGCTGTGCGGGAGGTACTCATCAAGTCGATCTCGGGGGAGCAGGCTCTTTATCTCTTTTGTTCGCTCGCTGCTCGCGTTCACCACCACCACGGTGCTGGTGTCACTGGTTCGGCTCAACAACCGTCCCGTTTACGGCTCGGAGAAATTTCAGATACATTTGTTAGCTCTCGCGCACATTTCCACACTTAACTTTCATTTTGAAAATACCACGAGGTTACCAGAAATTCATTACGATAAAAATGCGGAAAACCATCCCGAAAATAACAGAATCATTGGTGGAGTTTCATGTATAGATTTAAAAATGTATTATATAAGCTTTACAATATATAAGAAATATAAACCGACGTATTTACTGCATATATTTTTCCATCAAAGTAATCCCAGCGACCTCGTGTTGCGCTCTAGCAGCTTGCATATAAGTGTACACGCAAAAGCTATGCAACTTTAGGTGAGGGTTGTGTAGTTGATCCGTTAAATAGTCTATTAGATGTAGAATTAATTCTAAATCTTCAACAAAAAAAATTAATTGTTAAGGCAACATTTCCAGATTGGAGGTAACTTCGTCACTGAATCAGCAAAAGGTTATATCCAGTCGATACATCCAAAATGATTCAATTTGCCAACATCTGCAGTTTGACTCCAGTGGTTGAACTTCAATGGAACCCAATGGTTAAATCCTGCACCAGAAATGCTCAATGCCCAATCATAATGAGAGCATAAAATAATTGGTCATTGGTTAGATCTTTTCTGAAAAAGCAGCATCAGCAATAAGATAGTAAGCAGTTAGGGAGACAATTTATTACATAGGTACTGATATCTTCAATAGTCAATGGCCGGTCTTCATTACCGAATGGAAAAAAACAAGCAATGAAGCGATAATTATTTGCTATGGTTAGCACACAAGCAACCCTCTAACTAAGACATACCAAACCTACCCATATGTTACTATCCAAATTATTGAGAATTATTATCGTTCAATAGTACGGCTTTGAAATACCATTTTTGGCTTTAAAGCATTACCTTCCGAGAATAATTTTCCTTGAATATATTTGTGTTCTGATGGCGTCTTTTTGTCAAAGGAATCAGAGGTGCTACTTGTAAAAGTTCCTCGAACGGTTTTAATTATAGACCAGAAAGTAGGCTTCCCTTTGATGATACAGTTGGTGGAGGAGATTATAACGATGAATGTTTTTCTACAGAAATAATCAGTGAAGTGCCATAATATAAGCTGAGTCGTTACTCAGCAAGGCAGATTACTCCTGTGGTGAAACATCTTGCTCCTTTTATTAGTGGTTTTCTCTCTAAGCAGCACAATGGACGGCCAATGTTGCCCTTATTGTGATCCAATATCTGAAGGAGGATAGCCTAAAATGGTTGCCATAGCCATCTGTAAGTCCAGGTATGAGCTCAATAGGGCACTTATGGAATCAGTTAGATAAATGTGTAAAAAAGTTTTTGAAAGTTTTGACCAATTACCAACTGCTCTTGTGGAAGAATATTGCAAACTCAAGAAGCATTCCAGTGACAGTTGAAGGCAAAATAGTCTTTAATGGTTTCAGTAAATTGATTAATTGAATTGTTATCGGAATAAAAAGACTAAATGCTTTTCGAATAAAAAAGCGACTGGTTTGATAAAAGCACCTATAATATCTCGTTAGCACCTGTAATATTAACGATATGAGTTTCATAGCGATAAGGATTTTCCTTAACTGCACATTTTATAACCCGCCTCTGTTGTAAGTTCGTATGCTGGGCACTAGCTGTGTTGATGTTAACGCCTGTGTATATATAAACCGTGAGCTTTTGGGTTGATATTCGCAATGTATTTTAAATCAAGATAAAGTTCGTTCATTCAAGAACAGCGCTTTTCAATGAACTAAATGAATGGGCGACGAGTTAAAAAATTATCAGTGTATGGCACAAACGATGTAAGTTTTTCAGATGAAAATAGCGAGATTTTTGTTTGCTGATATTAATTATTGTAGGCCTAGGATAAAGCAGCATTATTGGCATATTTAGCATTATTTCTCAATCATGAAGAATTTTAATGGAGAAATAAATCAATAAATACATAATTTCCGTTTCTAATAAATCCAAACGTATAAAACAACTAGAAAATAAATAGTTATACGGCAATTTGTTGAGCATTACGCTAGTAAATATTTCAATAAATACGATATAATTATTTTCCCAGCGCATTCGCCAAAAATAGAAATGTTTGAAAATAAATGAATTTCAACCATCTATTCTTAGTCTCACAAAATTCCTGACATAAGAGAAATATTAAATAAGTGGCATTTCTTTCTCATTTGTATGGCTTAGATCAACAAAGCAAACATTTTTAAAGTTAAACGAATTGGATCGCTATCCTTACTTTTTTATATTATAACGACTTTAAATCGAGTGTGTATATTACAGTAATTGAAATAATTACTACAGAACAAGCACATTTACACTTTGCACATTTCACTGATCAGGACTGCATCATCAGGAAACAATTTAAACTAAAAACCTAATTTACTTAAATAATTTTACTTACACAAAAAAATAGACAGCCCAATGCATGAATGATTTTATATCAACGAAAATATTAAATTGTCTGCAGATAAACATATTGATTACCTATCATAAATACTCTTATCGTACGTTTTTTAGGACTGTCGTTCCGCACTTTCTTAATGGTTATAAATTATATTCATTATTTGAGAGTAACAATACATGCTAAGGTAAGTATAATAATTTATTGGGTTGTATGAAAGCCAACAAATTAAATTGGCCCTTTTGTATAGGTGTAATTTAGTTACAAGGTATGTTGTAACTAAGTCACACGAACATAAAAAATTAATTTAGTTTGCTCGACGTTTCGCAACACAACAAAGAAATGCCTGAACAGCTTCGAAGTATCTATTAATTGGAAAATTATGGCGGTAGTATTAATCGCATACTAGTAGAGTTTATTATAATAATTATATTGGTTGGTTACGAGAACCGGCCCAGGCTTATAGCTATTTTGTTTATGAACCAACTGTTTAGAAATTTGTAACATGTATATTGGTAAGACTTCCAATTTAGTGACGTGTACATTCAAAATCAAATTCGACTTTTTAAGTGAAACACCCTGTATATTGTATTATTTTTGGATTCTACAGACCAAATTCTATCTGAGCACGTTGCAAAATTTGCATTTTTGTCAAAAATAATTTTTAATTTTATTTTTTTCAATCTAGAAGGCTGTGACTTGGGAAAAATGTATCTATCTCCATTCTGTCATTCACACAAATAATAATTGTTTGTAGTAAGTTAATATTAAGTGTATATATATAATTTTAAAGTGTTTGGTTTTTGATAAAGAAGTCAGTTTTTTTAAATGAAACGTGTATGGACCATCCGCAACATTAGATAGAACATTTTGTTTCAAATATGACGATAGGTATATGATATGTCTAGTTTTAGTTCCATTTAACTAAAAAATCAAATAATTCAAAAATTTTGAAATTATTTAAAAAAAAAATAAAATTTCGCAACGTGATCAGATAAAATTTGGTCTGTAGATACAAAAATGATCAGATATACAGAGTGTTCTATTTTAAAAATCAAATTTGATGTCTTTTCCGTCGAAAGTGGAAGTCGGCCATTTTGACTGTATAGGTACGTCAGTAAATTGGAAAATAAATCTTATATATATGTTCCAAATGTCAAAATAGTTGGCTCATAAACGAAGGAGCCTGGGGCGGTTTTCGTGGCCACCCGATATACTAAAATTTTATTTTATTTAAAATATAATTATAAATTCTGTCTAAAAGTTATTTGTGACATCTTTCAGTTTTTTCTTTCTGTTCTTATTTATATAAATAAATTTCTTTCCTATAGTCACGTGTATGCCAGATGATTGAGTTCAACGGTAATTCTACGTGCTATCGATGGGCCGGTTTCTGGCTATTAGCCTTCATCAGCACAAAATATGCAGACCTACACATACCGCAACATTTTAATTTTGTCAAACTAATTTAGAACATACGTAAGGTAGTCATTTATAATTAGAGTCCTCTACTGTATTGTATGTTTTTTAAATATATATATACCGGGTAATCACAAAAGTATTGTTCACAAAATTACTCGGTTATTATGAAAGAGACGCTTCTGAAATTTGGAAAGGGGATAATAGGTCACTAAAGCCATAGAATCTGAATCGTGCGTAAAATACCGAAACCGAAAGTGACACCAACTTTCTTGTTTTAAAGGGAATAACCTGTAGTTTTGAGTTTTTAAAAATACAAAATTTGCGAGGAAGCGCATTTCTCTAATTAAGAAGAAGTTTGCGTACATTGAGTGATAAGAAACATGTCCTTAACGCATGGGCATGTTTCTTCCAACGCCTACTTTCTATAAGATTTAAGAATAAAATCCTGCAGGAGCCCACTTGTGTTTTTTCAGTTTTTTGACATTTCCGACATCATTCCTATATCATTTTAAATGAAAGCCAACTTGTGACATAGGTATCGCTGAAACCAGAATTTCATGACCAACAAGAAAATGTAAAAATATACAGGGCATTCTGTTTAAAATAAGCAACTTGGTGTCACTCCTGGTTATACCGGAACAAATATTTTGTGTACATTTATGTCAGATTCTGGCTTTAGTGACCTATTATCAATATTCGCAAGTTTAGAAGTATATTTTTCATAATAGTTATTTCGTAGGTATAATTAAAAATAGGAAATTACCAATTCTAAAAGCAGATACCATTTTCTGGCCTTTTCATGTGTTATTAATTTTGATATATAAATATACCTATAATTAGATGTCCGAATATCTAGAGCAAACTATAAAGAAGCGGGTAATAGATAAGAGCGTTCTGGTGAACGAATGAGAAGTGTAAAACGGACAGAAGTTGCGACTAACGATTTATAAGGCTGATATATCACTTCAATCCGCATATCCGCGATTCGTTTGTTGGTATTATAGAACACAGAACGCCGGCAACGGCAGAGCGTAATCCGCAGTCGTAGTGCAGTACGCCTGCAGATGGTCGCTAATTCCGACAGACTATAACTGGCCTTTCTCCCCATTAACGCCCAATTTTCCACCGCTATTTAATCCCGTGCTATACGTTCTGAACAGCGAAATAAATGAAGCACCGAACATTACACAAAACTATTTTAAAGTCAAATGAAAGTAAGTGGGAATTGTCAAAAGTAATTGAGTCACATAAACATGAGAGTGAAATAGTAAGAAATACGGAAAGTGTGACACATTCTCGAAGCTCATATTTCAAGAATGGGGGTAGAGGGTGGCGGCACTCTCTGAACTGCACGACGACACGAACTCGAACCTCTATATAAAGGGTTTGGTAGAGGTATATGCCATAGCCTAGGCGGCACAGCAGAATACGCCTAGCCCTAGACGCGTCCTTAAATCAGTCTGATTGCAAAAGGCGAAGGCGCTCACTCGTCGCACTCCGGGCCCCAGCCCGGCCCGTTACTTTTATAACTACTTGCCAAGACAATGTAATTAAATGGCATCCATTTGTAATTTCGGAGCGGCGTGCAGGGAATGTAAACTGCTGAACATGGAGAAGGTGTGACTGCGCGGCCCCGCTACAATCCCATCGGTACGCTAATAAAAACAAGCAGCTGCACTGTCAATACTTGCACCACTGAAGAATAATTAGCAGCAATAGCGAGTGATATTTGCATGTCGGGGACGGGGACAGGGCAAGTGGGTGGCGGGCGATGGGCATCGGACGGTCGCCGGGTCGGGATCAGAGGGCGCCGCCGGGGCCAGTATTCAAAAGCCATCATCTCCCATAGTCCACACCAACAACCAGCACTTGACTCAACAGTGGCCGTCACCAGTATACCAGCGGCAAACGGGGCCATGCTATCAGACGCAGGACGCGCTATGCACATCTAATTGACCTTGTGCTTATAAATGACCGTGCGGAAGCTGTCATCACCAATAATGTGTACTATCAGAAAGTCTACGTCGGCCTCGACTCGTCGCCAATGAGCTATGAGGGTTTGTATTCAAAAAACCCTTCATTAACACTCGGAAAATGATGGCATCGCTGTCAGTGACAGCCTGCCGAACTGCCACTACCGCCGCCGCCTCCGCCGCAGCCACCGCTCTTTCGGTCAATCATTCCATCATTAGCGTCCATGCCTCTGCTCCGTTTCGCTTATGCTAGACACATAGTTTAACTGGTCACAACAACGGCCATCGAACGCAGAGTGAACTACCGACATCGGAAAACCTTGATAAATGTCCGGAATTAATAACACAGATGATTAATGAAACGACTGCTGACCGATCAGGAACTAACTGCAGTTATAGATTACCATAGCCGAGGTCCAAACACATTTAAACCAGTGGTTCATCAATGCGAAACTAGTTTTTATTCAATTCCAGCCATGACACATTACATCATCATCTAAAAAAATTAAATGTCCTAACAGAAGTAATATAAACGATGTTACAGCCGGTGCGGTAGTATGGCCAACTTTTTTCTATCCTGTTCTCTCTCCTCCTCGGCGTTAAACTACCGCATGTTCACTGTAATAGCTTACTTCCCGCCGCCGCTACTAAGCACACACGCAGATGTCTCCAGTCTTACTCGGATGGGATGTCCAACAAAACCGTATGAACCAACTGACGTCAATTGTTCCAATAATTTTCATGCAATACTGAAATCTTTATGCAACTCAGTTATAGTCCGCTCTAACGGCGCTCTCTTCTCAAAGCAAACTCACTTACTATTTTCTCTATAATTTTCGACTTTTAACATATAATTCCGGCCAAATCGCTTATTTGATTGACTCTAAACGCAGGCTTCGTAAAACCAATCAACTTAGCTAAACCAGAGGAGCGCTTATTGTAAATTTGATTTATACCTTGGCGATTTATTGGTTGTAGATTCAAGAGCGATTAGCTGACAGAGTGCATGCAAATTGTAAATCGGCGCATGTGTTTATACGAGAACGGCAGCAAAAGAGAAAACATTCATGGCATGAGAATAATTAATGTTTGGGTAGTGTTAAGGGGAAACCTGGAATAGCCTGGAAGGTCGGGGTCGAAGGGTCCCGTCTGGCCCGTCGCGGCTACTCGACAGCGTTTACAAGAAATCAATTTTAACGAAGAGATGCCCTAAGCTAAATCCAAATAAAGGAATACGTTATTGGCGATAAGATAGACGAGCATGTTGACTGGGTTGAGGGCTCCATATCCCGATATCCCGCGTCCATACTCATCTCGACTTGACGCTTCAGAATTTCTGCAGCAGGCAGTTGCTAGTGCTGGATGGTCTGCATTCCACTTTACATTTTCTAAAGGCGCTGCTCTTGTAGGGAAAACAGGGCAGGGCGCTCGATCTGATATTAAATGTTATTTGTCATTTGGGAAGTTTATTGAACAACGGAAAATGAGCCTGGAATTACGAATTTTTTAAACGGCTTCTCCACCAAAATATTACGTTATGCGCCCTTCTCAGAAGAAACCGGCCCTTCTTCGGCGCATTATTAGTCGGTGACGCATCTCCAAATTGAGGCGGAATGTTACTTTAGCCGTTCGAACGACTTTCGGAATATTATCTGGACAGTCCGGATATGTTTTTTATTGGATCAATTTTTTTCTGTGGTGCAAAGAAGAGAGCCTATACTCTAATAATTGGCAATACATCTTTAGAGTTACTCTAAAGATGTATTGCCAATTAAGCTCATAGAGAATGTCATAAAAAATTTAAAAAGAATCTGATTACTGTGCACTATGCAGGTTTTGAGCAGTGTCCAACCTAGTTTTATTTTTTGTTTTGGACTTTCAAGAACGCTTTCTCAACCTCTTCTCAAGTCATAAAAGTGAATTTTTATATACCCACCATTGGTATCTTGGAAACTATAGGATATAGAGGATCGGTTAAATTAGACAAAATTTGCGCTATTTTATGCTCTACAATTTCCATTGGATATCTTGATTCGTTCGCGGTTTATCCTGAAAAAATTGAAAATCGTGATTTCAAAACAAAATTAATATCTTCTATACCTTTTATGCGAATTTACCGAAATTTGGCAAGGTTATATTTTTGACAACTACCAATTGAATGGCGTTGATAGAAATTTTCTAAGCCTTCTAGATTTTGAACAACGATAGTCAACTTTTTTTTCTTATGGCTGCCATATTGGATTTCTACACCATTGGTTAGAGAAAATAATTCTCTTTTCACCTATGTCATCAAAATAGACTGATTTTTTAAAAACATGTTGATGTTCGAATTAATGTAAAAATAATTTATAAAATCCAGTATGCTTTGGAAAAATAATTGCAAGCAACATTGTAATCCAAACGCTATTATTAAATTGTACACTCGTAGAAAATTACAGAGAGATGCCAGGTGATTTACACCCCTATTAAATATTACAAACAATTACTTTATTAAAGAGTCAAGAATACCAAGAATAAATAATACTATTTTTATTTTATAAATTGTTTGTAATATTTAATAGGAGTTTAAATAACCTGGCACTTTCTGAAAAACTTTTTGCAAGTCAAAAAATTGGTCTTTAATTATGTCTCAAGTGTACAAAGTTTGAATAAAAAATCTTTATTTGTTTAGGAGATAATGAATAAAGAGTAATAATTTTTTTAAAGTTTAACGCCCTGTATCTTGAAAACGAAACGTTTTATAGAAAAATGTTATAGGAAAGACACCTATTATTTTGATGATGTTCTATCGTTTACAGAAGTTATGAACGAAAAAACTGAAACACCCTGTATAGGATTGGTTAAATTAGACAAAAGTTGCGCTATTTTATACTTTACAATTTCCTGCCAAGAAATGCTGGATATCTTGATTCATTCGCGGTTTATCCTGAAAAAATTGAAAATCGTGATTTCAAAAAAAAAATAATATCTTCTATAATACCAATCATGCGAACTGTTATGCAGTTATGGGGTTCAGTCCGTATTTGAACCCCCTAAACTTGTACGCCAATGATCAAAAATTATAATTTATAATTTTAAAACTTCGATGTATTTCCTATAAAAAAGTAGGTACTCTTGATGAAATTCATTAGGAGGCTTTCTATGAGAGATATTTAGATTCTTTCTAATCAGGGGTATCCTTTGCACTTTCTATTGACAGGCTATTTGTTAAACAAATTAAAGAATTATTTTAATACATATTTATTTAAAATGATAAAAAATTAATAACTTTGAGCATTTATTGTAGATTATTAATTTTTTATCATTTTAAATAAATACCTATGTATTAAAATAATTAAAATTTGTTTAGCAAATAGCCTGTCAATAGAAAGTGCATAGGATACCCCTGATTAGAAAGAATCTAAATATCTCGAATAGAAAGCCTCCCAATGAATTTCACCAGGAGTATTTTTTTATAGGAAATACATCAAAATTTTTATAAAAATATAATGTCTGATCATTGGCGTAGAACCCCATAACTGCGCCACTGCCTTTCTCTGAAAAACTTTTTGCAAGTCAAAAAATTGGTATTTTATTATGTCTAAAGTGTACAAAGTTTAAATAAAAAATCTTTATTTGTTTAGGAGATAATGAATAAAGAGTAATAATTTGTTTAAAGTTTAACACCCTGTATCTTGAAAACTAAACGTTTTAGAGAAAAATATTATAGGAAAGACTCCTATTATTTTGATATGTTCTATCGTTTACATAAGTTATGAACGAAAAAACTGAAACACCCTGTATATCTTATAGTTTCCGAGGTACCAATGATGGGCTTCGAAAAATTTACCACCGTGTATAAGGTGGAAACGAATTCGGCGAAATTGCGTCATACAATATTAAAATTGTCAGTAAAAATGAATTATAGTTACAGAATCCGAATTAACATTACCAACATTTGTATACAATCGGATAACTAATAAAAATGACGAACAAACAAAAAGTGTCAATTTTGGATTAAAGTTAATGCGACTGATTTATCCCTGTTTGTGTTAATGGCATTCTAGCGCAACTAGTTAGTCTTTTAATTACAAATATGTGTAAACATATACCGGGAGGGAAGGGGGAAGTTCAATTATATTTGAGACTCTTTGGTATTTTTTTTCAAAAAATGCAAATGTAAAACAGAAAAGCAATAATTAAACTCCGATTAAAAGTTATAGAACCAAAACACCAACTTTCAACACATCATTATTAAAAACTAAATATTAAATAATTATTTAGAGGAAAAACTTTTGTTCCAAGTTGAACTCTCATTGAATTCACACAAAGTTAAAAATTAATTCCACATTAAAATGATTTTCGTCAAGAGTTGTTAATGGAAAATTATTGCCTCTTCTAACTAGCACGGCTTGACCAAATATATTATTATGTATTATATTATTATAGTATTTAGGACATATTATTATTTTAATATTTTAATGTAAAATTAATACACTTGCTAAGGAATATCTGATGACTAACGTCAGCGATTTACAGCACTGTGAAAACGTATAAGCTGTAAACTGAATTAAAATCGCTTAAGTGTTTCAGATCAGCGGAGTATTAAAAATGACGTAAAGTTTCACATTTAAATTCTTGAACAGTTTATATTTAAAGGTACAAAAGAAATTAATATTGTCCAACCCAGCCACTTATCTACTTATTAAAAAAAATATTTTTTCAACAGCAATTTTTTCATTGCTGCTGACGCTTTACTCGAATTTTTTTGGACTTTCAGTAAGTTGTCATATATACCCATATAGGGGCTAAGAAATCTAGGCGGTTGTTTCATATCTCTTTTTTGAGGGAATGTGCCGACGTTGTAAAACAATCTGCAGGGGGGGTTGTTTTTTAAACTGATGGGGGACAACTTAACTCATCCAAGAAACAGAGCATGCAGCGAGCAGGGAATATTGCCTCAAATGTTTTAAAATGTTGAACGTTCCTTCTCAGCAGGATATTGGTGAGAGACTAGGAACCACACTGAGTTGATTCTGAGGTTCGAGTTTGGCTGCCTGCATGCCTGCCTCCAGTTCCCGTTCTCGTCCGCCTGCGAGAAACAACAGATAACGTAACGCTTTTATAAAGTGAGCGATCGTGTGCTCCCGCACTTCACACCACCGCACACCATCCGAGTACATGCCACGAAACTAATGGCTTTTAATAAAAGCCTCGACTATAAAAATGTTGATTTATTATTAGTTTGGACAATTACTGTTCACAAATTTTTGCTTAAATTTGTAATATTATGGGAATGCATAATTAAAACATTTTTCATCATTAGTTGCCATAAGCCCTCCTGCAGTCCCCTATAACGCTAAAGATAGGTAAATGCCATCAGAATACTATCTCGCCACCTAACAAATTGTTGGATATCACGCTAACGCTTTTTAGAGAAACCGTAATTGTTTAGAAATCACACACTTTATCTTTTCACAAACATACTTGACGTTTAACCGAGGATCGCTTGTACTAAATTAAAATACCCACACCCGCACACATTTGGTGGCCTAGCCGGTTTCACAGTGCCACAATATTATACCCTCCAAATATACAATATAGCCATAAAGTAAATTGCATCCGCTTTTAGAATATTACTATTACTACTTAAGACTTTCAAATCTCTTAGCAACTGCATACGAACTGGCGTGTACGAGGATATATATGAATACTCATGTTGGTTTGTTATTTCTCTTTGAATCCCATTTGCAATTATTCGTTCATATACATGCAAATATATAAAATTCTGCAGTAATTAAGAATCTAGTAATTAAAACGAAAACTTTTTTGCATTAAATATGGCGGTACAATGAATTAGGAGTGTGGACTAATGCTCGCTTAATAATGTTATAAATTTTGAAAATTGGCCACACAAAGGCTTAGGTGCCAAGAAATAGTTTAAAAATATTTGTAACGAATTATTTTATGAAAAATATTTAAAGCATTTTTATTTTTATATTAAATTCTTATTCTATTGCAGATATGGCAATATTTATTACTTCCATTACTTCCATATTAATTGATCCTTGAGAAATTATCAAATGTATTCAATTTTACCAGAATATCTGGAAGGTTTCTCAAATAGTCGCACAAACCGACCGAGAGAAATTTTTTAAACCAGTTTTTTGTAAACTGCAAAATCGCGTTAAAATTTTATTTTATTCCATTTGTCCATCTCACCTGAAGAACTCCATATTCAAGAGATTTGAAGATTTACTATTTTTGGTAATAACTTTTTTCTTATCTATATATTGCTAGAAAAATTACTGGCATAACTTTAATAAGGATTTTTCATTCAAATATATTAAAACTTTTCATAATTAAATTAGTTAAAATTATACAAATTTATATGTCATGTACAATGGTTCACCTCTCGCCTACGCACTCTCGAATCTTCCTCAGTTTTTTATATCAACCTAAAATTTTTATTGATTTAATTTTGCCTAAAAAAATTACCTCGTCGAACATGGCCTACTGAAAACGGTAAAAAAATATGAAAATTTAAGAAACTGTTTAATTTCATTAAAAAATTTCATTAAGAAAAAATATCCAAAATTGCAAACTTAGCCTAAATACAAATCTTTGGGAATTATTCTGTCGACTAGTTTTCTCCTTCATATTACCTAACTGGAACTTTTACGTCACAAAGAAGTGTGTAAAAAGCAAAAATTATTAGGAGAATATTTTAAATTTTCATTTATTTATTGCCTTGGTTAAATTTAAACCCATGCATTCTACTTTGAAATTTGTTGGGAAACGTTTCTCTAATCTCGTTGCCTTGTTTCCGTCCGTAAGGACTTAAATTAGCCTGCTAGGTCTCCTGACCTGATTGCACCAGACTATATCCCCATAAGGTTCGCTCAAAAGCAGAAGAAAACCAGGAAATGAACAGAAAGTGCGATTCTTCCTGACGTGCTGCAAGAAATTTCGGTTATTTTCGGCTACCATTTGAAAGAATATATTGGAACATACAATTTTTCTAAAAGAATCTTATTATTTTTTCCAATCTAATATACCTACTGCTCCTCGCATAAGATATCCATTTTTTACGCATGTAAGTACTTGTATTATGTATATACCTAAGTATATATGGCGACACAAGTATGTTTAATTGTGGTAGGTAATCAAAACTCATTCATAATCGGAAAATTAAAAAATTAAGAGATTTATGATTTGCTTCTAAAACTCTTGCTACCAGATTAAATAAAATCAACTAAGTTCTCTCAGGAAAATCGATTCTTTCATAAGTTAGAGAGGGAGCGGTAATCTTTCATCAAAATTCCCAAGAAAATGAAACTACATATATACCAGGCATATACACCAATATATTTTAGGCAATATTAGAATTGATAATTAAATTTTATTTTAAAATATTTGAATAAGCAAATTATACGTAATTAAATAATAATAAATATTTCCCCTACTGTTTCAAAATCCTTGTATTTTACTTAAAACTGTCTAGCCTATACCTGCTTTTAAAAAAACTAAATTTTTCAAGTTAAGGAACTTAAATTATTTAAATATGTATTTTTAATAAAATGGCGAAGGAGCCAGTTATAAAATCAGATACAATAATATAATGAAATATTTAATAATAAATATGAGTTGTCCCTTTAATCTATTAATGCAGAAGGTACAGCGTCCCTACTTTCAGAACCAGTCACGTGCACACTATGTGTAATACACAAAACAAAATTATTGATTAGGTACGAAAGGTAACAGTAAAGAATTTAGTTTTAATTATAGAAACTATCCATTTCGGTCAAGGTATAAATATTGACCATGAATCGGTTTCTGGCTATTTGGCCTTTATCAGTGCACTTGAAATACCTAGAAATGGAGTGACGTTAAATGTAGCCATTTTTTATTTTATTTCTATATCCATCTTCAAGAAACTGAATGATGAGTGAACCTATTAGTTGTTTATAATATTTAGATAGAGTAATCCGTTCAACATTTCCTCAATAAAAATAGGTAAAGGCGTCTGCTAGAATACTCTTTTCTGTCATAATCGTCTTGATATGAATAATTTGAAATTTATAGAGAAAGGAGTCGTCTAGTCAATATTTTTTTTACAAAGTATTTCAACTTACCCTGCGAAAACTAACATACTTAAATATATATTTGCTTTAAATCGGCACTCAGGGTGATAGTTTTGAAGTGAGAGCACTGTATACATTAATAGTTCAAGAAAAAATCAAGCAAGGCCAAATTTCAACTAATAAACATTACCATGCATTAATTCTACCACTAAATATATCTCACACGTCAACAGATACATAATAAAGAATTTATCACGTTTGATTGCTTAGTAATTATTATTAATACGTTTAAAACTATTCAATTTTTATTTGGGTACGCCAACTTGTTATTTCTAAATCTAAAATATTTGAGCGTCACGTATCTCGAATTAGGGCAAACACAATATATTTTTAAATAGTTTTCCTTGTGTTGTAATAATGTATAAATGTTTTATGAATTTAACTTAATAGTTTAAAAGTCAAAAGCAATCCTCATACAGTTAAAATCCTTTAAGACTAATTTCACATTGAATATTAATAGAATTGTAGATACAGGGAGCAATTTCAAAGCTTCCTTGATCGAAAAATATTTTTAAACTGCAGCACCATGTGTAGTAAAAATGTTTTAATATTAAATTGCACCTGAAGAAGGCATTAACAATATAAAACTATTACCGCTTGCAGAATAAAAGTATATTTTTAATTTATGAGTTATCGGTTGTGGGAATGTTAACTGAAACACCTTGTACAATTTTTTGAAAAGCACGTCAAGAAATATACCGGTAATGCGCATCTAAAACAGATAAAATTGCAACATTATTCTAATAAATGGCGAAGGAGCCAGTTATAATGAATAAACAGAAAACCGGAGAACTATTTTGTTCTTAATATTTTGCCCAATTTAGACGATCTCTTTTTAAGATTATAGGTTACTTTTGTAAAAAAAATTATACATACAGCGTGTGCTATAAAACTGTACATTTCCCCTAATAAATAGAAATAATACTTAACATGAATAATGAATAATTTTAAGAGATGACGATGTTAGGTTTGCTGATGTACTACACAGGGTGCTACAAATTATTATTCAAGCAAAACTGATCACTAATATCGGAAACAAATTAAAATCAAACTTATGGTAAATCCCTGGTGGTGTGTTGCAGAGCAGTGCAATTATTTGCAAACCGGAAAGGTTCCGAATTTGATTCTTTAAATTTGATTTGGCTGATTGGTTGACTATAGTTCAATGTCCGTTAGATGAATTAATTATGGTATGAATTGAGAGCGAAACTGCTGCCGCAACAAGTCTTTGTTTCGTTTCGTTGTTTGAAAAATAATTTTTAGGAAAACCAATAACAAGGAACTTTAAAAATATTTAATAACAAGGGGCAAATATTGCGACGGCCATTATCTGAAAATAACGCAGCGCTGTTAACTTTCCGTTTAAAATTCTTAACGCTTTACGTAATTTAATATTAATTACATATTGTTAAATTACATTTAGATTTTGAACATTGAGCAGCATTAGACTTTTTATTAAGTAGGTATGTCAAATATGAAAAAATTACTCTTAACTTATTTCAACAATTTTTTTTTTTCATTATATTATTCTTAAAATAATCTTATCAGATAATTCAATGCTCCCTGGTATAATTTCAAGGAGTAGTTATTTTGTTTTCCAGTAATGTTCGTTTCAAAATATTTCTCTTTACCTAATTTGTATGTTATTGTAAAAATGTTGAGGTATTTTTTCATATTAATTATAAAAAGAAAGAAAAGAATTCATTTCCCCAATACCAAAAATCATATTTTCGTAGATATATTTTAATTTATTACTTATCACTGAATATTTCGTATCATGTAAGAATATTTAAGTAATGAATTTAAAAACTTGAAAGTTATTTGATGTATTTTTTAATAATGTTCCGAGACATGTGCCAATTTTTACAACAATGCAATATTAGGAATTGTGTAGTAATTATAAATATTTTAAAATTAATTAATAAAGGAAAGAAAATAGATAGATATTGATTAATTTATAAAATATATACTAATATACTTATACCGCTATCATACGAGGTTGATGTATTTTACGTTAACTTTTAACATTTTTATTGAAAATTAGCGCCATCTAGTTAAAATTGCATGCTACACATGGTCTATGCAGATTTTTTCCCAAATATAGCATACCATCTGGTATATTAAAATAAATTATATATTCAATTTTGCTTTTGTTAAAGTTTTTCTACGAGCTATTTAACGCGTACGTCCGTCAGTAATAAATTATCATGTGACTACATTTAACTTAATTTATCCTACAAAATAAGCGAAGACTCTGATACCTACACAAAATGTTTTGAAAGTTATTAAAATGCTTCCGATGTTAATATTACACTTTGCGCGCGAAAAACAAGCAAAACTTTTAAAGTATCATCAACTTTAAATTGAATTGGAAAGGAATATATTTACACCTCAGTATTTTCAACCGGTATAATATTATTTTACCGGTTTACAAGAGTATATATAAAACTTTTAAAACTGTTCAGCAAACTTCCTGACGAGAGCAACTTATAGAAAAATAGTAAAATGTCTGGCTGCAGGGTTTATGACCAACGCCAAAAAAAAAAAAAAAAAATCGTTGGTAACATAATCGTACCTATAAATGTGAATGAGAAGTTCCTTGTGAATGGTTTTGGAGATGCGCTTAACAGGTTACCGTAAAAGAAACACCGTAATCTGCCGCTTCCGAAGTCCCGGTGTCTAAGTCACCACAATGTCCCGCTACGAGTACCACGAGAACTGGTCATACACTGGAAGACCACCTCGTGCCGCGTGCCGCCGTTCGAAGGCCCGCGACCGACACCGAATCGGGCATCGAGCCTGTGGGAGCGGCGTTTCACCACGCCCCCAAACACTGAAACAAATGCGACGAGGAGTGAAGTAACTGTTGCTCTTGCAGAGCTACCCCGGAGCCTGAGGGATGCTCCCTCACGGAAATCTGCACAGGAATGCAATTTCATCAAAGCATACAACGCTGTTGTATTCTCAGTCCAGATCACAAGGCTCGGCCACACGGAAAACAAAGTTATAAGTCTCGGTTACGGTTTCATTACACTCACTAGTCTCAACTGGCACGCGTATTCGAGGACTCATACGTCCCAGCAGAACAGAGATTACGATATAAATCCATCTATCCCATCAGGTTGAATTTGCAAACGCTTACAGCAGTAATTTGACATTTAACACGATCTCGCCTTACTCTACATATTTGCCAAGGCAACAGTTGTATACAATTAGATAGCACACTCCAAGATGAGCCACCAATGCAATTGATACAGAGTCTTCATAAAGATCGTACACCACCCGACGATATTGGACACCAGGTGATTTGTCTTTGAATCAGGTCAGTTAGTGGTATCTCGCTATGTAATTTCTAAGGCTGCGTTTTCAATTAATCCCTCCGACAGTACGCTTCGCTAGAATGCACGACTAATTGGCCCTGAGATAAACGCAACACAGCGGAGCCAATGCAATGGTCAGCGCCAACAAACATTTAGTAATTTCCTGATTCATAGGCGTGCGCACTTGGTCTTGATTTGCGAGTTGGATTGCTGGTTTTAAATGCGACGAGCTTCCCGCCTGTTGAGTCGTTGAGGCAAGAAGCATTTTTTTCTTCGTGGTAAGTAATTATTGGCAAGAATAATAGTAGGCAATTATTTTCATTGGCCTTTATGCAAAAACAAGCTGTTTTTATTTGGATGGTTCATTTTTGGACAGCTCTCACTAAAGATGGATCATGGACGTTGGGCAAGGGATGGACGTAAGCCCGAGGGACTATATCAAAATTGTCTGCCCTAACATCTTTGTTATTATATACAGGGTTCTTCAAAAATCTGGAAACGACCGATTTTCACAAAAACTATACAGGCTTCAGAAAAAAATTGTTGGTATTGAAGTTTCTCAGTTTTTGGAAATCTACTAGATGATAAATTAATATCAACGATGATTTTTTTATTGAAGCATCAGAAAGACCATCAAATTCTGGCCATAAATCATTTGAACATTAAATCCTTGAAAAGGATAGTTACGGAAATATTCAACGTTATCTGACGACAGTCGATTTTCTGGAAAACTACACGTTCCACAAAAAAATGGTTCGTGTAAGAGTTTCCCAGTTTTTGGAAATCCACTAGTTAATATCAAATGTTCACTAGGTGTTTAGTTTCAAGGTCATTTGGAGATCATCTTGTGTTTTGAGGATCGAGGGATCAAGTTTTCATGAAAAATGTTTGAACAACAAAGGTCATGGTCCAAATTTCACGACTTTGATGCTAGTTTCGAGGTCAAAATTGACCCAATTGGATAACTTGGAGGAAACGAGTTTTCGTGAAAATTCAAAGTCGACCTCCAAATGACCTTAAACACTGATCTCAAGGCCAACTTTAAGGTTATGGTTCAATCCGCATGGGCGAGTTCGACAACTTTCATTTTAACTATTTTTCACAAAAACCCGGTCCTTCCAAGTTATTCAAGGGTGTCAATACTTTTCCCTAATCCAATATAATTCTGGCTTCTTTCTCAGAATTTTATAAAATTCTGACTTATGTTTGAATTTTATATAATTCCGACTTTTATCTCGGAATTTTATAAAATTCCAACTTCTATCTCGGAATTTTACAAAATTCCCACTTTTCTCTCGGAATTTTATTAAATTCTGAGATTTTGTCGAAACCAAAATACCAAAATAAAAATAAAATATGGATCAACATAATTTTATTTTATTAGTATCTTGGATAAGGAGGTAGGTAAAATAATAAATGTAAGTGGTGTGTTTTTTTTTAAGTAAACCGATAAATAAACTATTTTTTGAATTTAGCTTAAAGAAGGGATGTCAGAATAAAAAGTACATATTTCCATTTCAAGATGGCCGTCAAATGACCTTGAGACTAAACACCTACCGAAAATTTGATATTATTTTCTAGTAGATTTCCAAAAACTGGAAAACCATTTTTTTAAACGTGTAGTTTTCGAGACTTTTGGAGAACCCTGTATATACTTCACTCTGAAAACTTTAAATAAGTATACCTACTTGTTTAAATTCAATTTTATTGTGTTCGATTTTTCTGTCTCCTTTGCATCTGTTTAGGAATATTATTTGTGTTAAAATTATTTTTAATAACTTTTTGGTATCATAAATAAAACACCGGGTGCCCTTTTAAAATATTTGTAGCAGTTTATACAACTTAAATAAAAAAGTAAGTACTGACATCTTTGTTTCCAAAAAAAATCAGAAAATATAGAACAACAATGTCCAAATTTTGCACTTGGACCATGAATGATTTAAAAAATATTTTCAGTCATACAAGTCACCCCTGTTCAAAAATTATTGTCCTTAGACTAAGGAAATGAAGAAAGACCTGGTCCTTGGTTTAACGAACATTTATTTGAACTCAATGATTTGTTAGATACAACTTATTTTACTGATTAAGCCTGATTCTACTTATTGGATTATGTCAACTATCAAAACGCCAAACATGAGTTACTGAAAGTGTTTTGTTGCGTCCAAAAGGTGAATGCTAGACCCTATTCTTTCATGGAGTAAAACATTTCAAAAGACACAATTTGTCTCATCTGATGAACTTCAAATTGGTTACTTCTTCAAAGGTGCCACTGGCACTGTTGATGCAGTAAGAGCTACTGTTCCATTTTTTTGAGGTATAGACTAATTAGCTTGGAACAGTGGCCTACACGATCACCCGATTTAACGCCCCTAGATCAAAAACAGAAGCAATAGAAAGAACATTTCTCACTATAACTGCTGATCAGCTACAGAAAGTTGAAATTTCTTTCATATTTTGTCTAGGTCAATTGCAAATAATATATTTAATATAATCAAAGAATAATTTAAATCATACGTGTTGCAATTAACCTTTGACTATACACCAGAATGCTAATCAATACCAATCAGCGTAAACTTGGTTGCCTAATTCTTCGGTCACGTGGTTTACAGTCACTTGTAAGGCGCTGCATAAACGTGGCATGTGCAAGTATCGGAATTTAAATATCGAGCTGGGCTGCAGGCAGTTGAAGTTTCACAAAAAAGGATTACTGCCGCCTCCAGACGAAGCAGCGGGTCCAGAAGTAGAACTAGACGTGCACCCAGCGTGCAGCGGGCCACTGGGGCTGTATGGTAAGCGGTGAGCTGCGATGGTTTCGGGTTAGATCTGCGGGCGGCGAATAGTGGATGCTGGGAATGGGAAGCGGAAGACTAGCGACAGAAGGCAGCGGGGCAAGGCAACAATGCGGTTGCTAGAGATGCTTAATATACTGAGGCCGACGTAATGAACGTAAGATGAAACAGAAACAACAATAAACGTCCTTAACACCTCGTGATGAATAGCATAAAAGTAATATAGTAGACAAGTGTAGTAGGACTTAAGTCTCGCGGTGTAAGGCGTGATTATCGGTCGTGAGACATCAGGCATCAGTATCAGCTGAGGAAAGCAACAGTGGCTAAATGAAATAACGGCGGAGACGCCAAGTGACTAGAGAGTATTAAAAAGTAGCTTCGCCACTATTGAGCGACGTGCCAACGCCAACGGCAACCGAAAAAGGAAGGGTGGCGGGCTAGTGGTCGGCGGTGACTCAAATAACAATCAAAGACCGATTTTCGGAATGTTGGGTCACCGGGTTACTACTATAACTCAGTGGCTACTCTATCGCATTCGGCCAGACCACATTTAATCCCTTACAAGTCCCACCCCTCTACTCCGCCATATATTCTTATAAATAAATTTGTTACCGACTCCTTTATGGAATATAATGATATAAAGAAGAAATACGGTATATTTTACGATCGCAGAAACCTATAGCAACCCTATGACGACCAACGCATAAATGCTACATTCAAACTATTGGACACAGAGGCAAGATCGACAGCGAGCTACATAAGAAAAAGGGAGCAGACATTCAAGTATGTACAACATTGACAAACGCACGGTGCAGCTAGTATGCATATAAATTACAAGCGATTTTTTCCTGCCATAAAAATAACAATTTCCTTGCTATAAAGCAATTTTATTCTGCGTTCCGTGCACTCTCATAAAATAGAGCAATAATCGGAGGACTAAACAGCACACCATAGCTGCAAAATAAATATGTGAACACCATGATGACCGTCTAGTAACACTCTATCTTACAACCCAGAATAATGACTATCGTTTCGTATTACTGCGCCCTTGCATAAAATATGGCTTAGGGTTACACATCGACAGACCGATATGGCACCATCATTCTCACATACAGCGACAAAGTTATATGTTTCGTCGGGCAGCGCAGATATACTGGTGCACTCTCGTCGTTATCTCTGCAATTCCCAATACCAGGATACACATAATGAAAATCATGACTTGCCGCACCAGTCGCCGTAAGTCGCTAATTTCGAAAAATCTGCAGATTTGCCACGCAAATTAATGTTTAGCAACTGAAACGGAAAACGCAAAAACTTTGTCGAAATTTAAAACAACCGATTTTCAATTTCTCGATTTTAAGAGGCGATTTTAAGACAAAGCGTGCCAGATATCCAAATAATATTTGATACGAAACATCTAGTAATAAATACTCTAGTCAAGCCAGTCTTTTCCTCTGTCCCTCTAGCATAGCGGGCTTAACATTGCTGCTTTCGAAGGCAGTCACGTACGTACCGATGATTATAATCTAGAATCACAAACGCATTGCGCAAAATAAAATCGTTAATTGCAATAAGTTCTAGGTGGGGAATTTATTTTGAATTATAGGAAACTAGCTGTATCGGGCTTGGCAGAAATACCGACCGGTTTTTGGCTGTTTGGGCATCAGCACGGCGCAAGAAAAAAAACATAAAAATTTTTTTTTAATTATTTTTATACCTGTTAGAAAATGTTACCTACTACAGTTGAATTAATATTATAGTAGTAGAAATAATTATTTTTAATTTTTTTTTAGCAAGGGAAATTACATGTCTCATATCTCTATCTCCAATATCCAATGAGATATCGAGTTGCATTTTGTAAAAGCAATTTTCTTGTCCTTGTCTACCTCCATGAATTTTTTGAGAATTTTTAAAAGGATCTTTTTTCAAATTTTTAAAAATATTTTTTTTTTAATTTTCCCAGCAAGACTTTATCTTCACTATGAAATAGCAATGTGCCAGCGGGAATATTTCTGATTGGGAATATCCCGGAAAATTCCTGAACAAATTCCATTCGCCTTCTCATTGGCTACATTTTTGACAACACTTAAATTTCACGTGAGATTAATTGAATTTATCTTTATTATACAGTGTGGTCGTTTGATATAGAAACCTGGGAACATAAATTGCCCTGAATTGAATTTTTTAAATTATGGTTATTTGTCTCCTGGTAAACTTACTGTTAGGTATAGGTTCTGAAATCGCACAAGTATTTATAGATTTTCCATATTCTTTGCGAATGTTCATGGGTCGTTTCAGATAAAAACGTCAAGAATTAATTAAAAAGTAAAAATCATGCAGTTTTTAATGTTGATCAATTGATCAAAAAAATTGAGGCAGATCTTTTAGATATCAGAAACGAAAAACCGTCACCATTTATTTTTTTTTTTAAGTTCACTTCCGAGCAGGACCCAACACAAGCCATTTTCATATTCTTGTCTGACGAGCACTATTTTTTTAATCTATAACAGTTATTGAAATGATGGTAATTTTATTTTACCGTTGAGTAAGTGTGTTTTTGATACTAGATGTAAAAATTTAATTTTCATTTTAAAAATGAATAATGGCCCGCTAAAGATTCGATAATATTTGCAATTATCTGCGATTTTTAGTTGGATTCTGTGCCAATCCTGTTCCACTTAAAGAGCTGATTTTTTAAGGCATCAGTATTAACCCCTTACATTACGTGTTATGTGACTTTACTATGAAGTTACTATATATAGAGTGTCATTTTCTAGGAGAAAACAAAAATTGCGAAAACTGAAAATTTTGAAAATGTGAAATTTTTTTAAAATTGACAATTTTGACCCCTAAAAAAGTCATGTGGAGGAAAAAATAAAAATCTGAACTTTTCATAAAAATAATTTGAACTAAAAGCTATATTCAAAGCTATAAGTATATCTGGAAGTCAATAAAGCTCTATAGATTTCATTTCATCGTCAATACGAAATCGTTCGATATCCTTACATTAATTGTCAAAATATCTTGAACATGAAAATCATAATATAGCACTTATAGCAGCATAACTGGACTCACAGTACATAACAACTGCTATAAAAATATATATAAACTCCAGCTATGATAGCTCCGTAATAATAGTCTATTATACAAACTGAAATAATGACTGCTGAATCCCATTAGTGCTCAATTACGGAAGGTATAGCTTAGTGTTTCACAGAGACACACAGATATACCGTCGTCATCCACCCCGCAACGGCAAAGTCGCACGTTCCAACGGGCCGTTCTGGATGCCTTTGACGCAGAATATATGGCTGTGTGCCTCTGCTCCTGCCGACACCATTGCCGTTCCCAGAGACAGGCACACATAATGGAAATCGTGACTTGCCGCAGCGAACCACGCTTGAGTTATTCGTGTGTTTCTTTCACATCCTTCTTAATTCCCGCAATTTTGGCAATACAAACGTGAGGGGCAGGACTCAAGGATGACATGAGTTAATGAATTCCATAACATTGTCGGTCGAGGTGTGCTGGATCTCCAAAAAGTCCGACATTTTCCCCAGTAGTTCACTGGTGGTGGGATTTTACACACTAATTGTAGAACGTGTGCATGATTGAGTCCAAGGATTTCAAGGGATCGAAATAACCTTCTAGCAGTACCTTCCATTTTAATTCAGTAACCAGTTTGACAACCTATCCTAATGGGTGTACGGGACGTCGTGACTGAATTGAAAATAGCCTGCTCGTTCGCCAGATTTGGCAAACTTGAATTATTCTTTATTTTCCTTAACTGGCACGGCACATTTGGCAGTATGTCAGAAGTTATTTTTTAACCAAGCAGGGCGAGATCCTAGAAATTCAGGCTTAAAAATATTTTTGAGCTTTTACAACTGTCGTTGCATTGATTCAGAAATACATTATTTGTCCTACATGCAAAGGACTTAATTTATTTATTTAAGTTTCGTTTATTTAAGCACTAATGAACCTTTTCGATTTAGTCAAATGGAAATTGAGTGCCATTTTAAATACAAATAGGTACACAGAATAGACAGTACAGTTCCGATTTCCTATACTTTGCTAATTTAAACACGCTTTAACTATTAAATATATCAGGATTGCCTGCAGCTTTTATTCTGAAGGACTTTGAAGTTAAACCGTACTTAGTTGTCTTTGTGACGACATTTGCCAGAAAACTAACTTTTACGATTTATTTTCTATCGTCTATATACATTATTTTATATACAGTGTTTCCTCGGATTGAGTTCACGATAGGAAATACTCTTTTATTTTTTATTTTTTCGACAAAAAGTCTGTCTTGATAAAAACTCCTGCTTACTTTGAAAATAACATTTCTGCTAGGAGTATTAATATTTTCTGTACAGGGTGACCGGAGAAGCAATAATCTGGAAAACCCTTTTTATTTTAGATTTTTCGACAGAAAGTCTCTCTTCATAAAAACTCCTGCTTAGGTACTTAATAGCATTAAATAGCATTTCTGCTAAGAGTGCTAATATTTTCTCTACAGGGTAACCAGAAAAGTCCATAATCTGGAAAAAACATTTTATTTTCGATTTATTGATCGGTCAAGGTTGATGTAACTTTTATTTTGATTTAATATAAAGTAAAGTGGTATTAAAAAATAAACAAATTAATCTGAACACACAGGGCTTTCGAAAAATTACTGAAGTAAACTAATCTAAAACTAAAACTCCAAAGATCAACAAAATAAAAACAGTTGGGTCTAATTTATTATTTCAAACCACTTTATCTCTTATTCTGCTTTTAAATGAAAATAAAAGTTACGTTATTCTTGAGCGATTGTTTGTTATCAATAAATCGAAAATAATAAAGCTTTTTTCAGATTATAGACTTTTCCGGTCACCCTGTATAGAAAATATTAATATTCTTAGACTTTGGGTCGAAAAATTGAAAATAAAAAAGTTTTTCCAGATTATGGACCTTTCTGGTCGCCCTATACAGTATAAAATTGAAAAAACGAAAAGAAATAAATGTAACAGCCCCTGCGGTGCTGTATGCTTCGGTTAGTTAAGTGAATTGAAGAAAAAATTAAAAAAATTTTTTTGGTACAGCTTCTTCCGGTTAAAGAAGCTACGGCCCGGAAAAATACCGTTTATCGGTAAAATCGACCTTTTCAAAAAATTCGTATCTCGGGTAATATCCAAGATGGACCTAAAAAAAAGGAGTTCTCATTTATCCTTCTTTTTGGTCGCCGTTAAGGTCCGGATCCTCCAGGTCAAAATGAAAAGGCTCCGGGATATTTCTAAAGGGTAAATGTCTGGAAATTCTCTAAAATCCGAAAAAATCGCCTCTTTTTAAAAAATCGTAACTTTCTTAGGAAGCAAAATCGAGCAAAACGATTTCACTCGTCAATTTTCTAAATTTCATCTAGTTTTCAGAAAAAAATGTCCCGTTCGTCCATCTCGAAGGGGCCGCGAGTTATTAAGCTTGGAAGGGGGACGTGTTTTAAAAAATTTTAAAAATTGCGAAAACACGAACACTTCAAACGCTATTTCCAAACGAAAAACCGCCGCCGGGGAGGCCATTCTGGCAAGAAATCCAAGATAGAAGGTCCAACTTAGAACTACATCGTGTATCGCTCAGTCCCGCTGCGGTTTAAGGTTCAGGAAATACGAACGAAAAGAGGCGAAAAACTGCAAAAATTAGAGTGAGAGGGGCTCGCAGCATTTAATAGATATAGAATGGATATAGATATATTCTTTTTAAATCAGAATTTTATGATGAACATGAAAATGCAAAAATATACTGGGTGTTCCGTTGAAATAAAAAAGTTGGTGTCGCTTCCGGTTAGACCGGAAGTAGTATATTTTGTCACGATTATGACAAATTCTGACTTTTTTGACTATCCACTTTCAGAAATTATGGACGTAATATAATTAGCAATTATTCTTATTTTTTTTCGCATATAAGCAGCGGTCAGAATTTTATTATTGGTTACTGCAGGTTATAAAAATGGCATGGTGATAGAAACATTTCACTTGGATATACCTGCCGCATTATTAATCTCTCTACAATTGACATTCTGTTTATGAGATTTAAAAAACTAAATCAATTTTTTAAAAGTTACTCACCAAATACCACGAGGAATTAACTCTTATAACTAAAATAAATTCAATGTTGATTTCATTTCAACCACTTATCAGATATTATTCATCCATAAGTGACCCGAACCGAAATGTTTTAAAATCTCGAACTCTTACCAATTAAAATGTTATAAATTGATTGGTATAATTGTAGACAAACGCTTGCATTATTAAAACATTCTGCTAAGAATAATTAATCGGTAAATATTTACACTTATCTACAATTAGCATTAATCTATCTTTAGAAATAACCAAATTATTCCATAGGCAATATTTTACGAGGGCAGAATATGTACAAAATGCAAATATTGGAAAGTAGAGAAATCTACTTAGGATTCCTTGCTGATACCAGCAGAGTTATAGAATTCATTTCTTATCTTTGCTTCTAAACCTTTGAAAATTAGTTTGCCTTTAAACCAAGAATATAAAATCGTGTTTTTATTAACTTTTTTTAAAATTTGAACTATTGTGTAACTAAATATGAGTATAGGGTACCTACAGATTCCCCAATTTTAGTTATTACGAAAAGCAAGGCGATTCAGTATGAACCTAAGACAATGTTAAAATATTTCTCAATAATTAGCGCTTCCAGAATGATGTTTATTCAACGACACGGAAAACAGTGACCTTTAAATGTCATGTTATCGGACAGTGACGATCCAGATTGTTCCGATTTTAATTAGACCTGGCCTGTATGAGTCAATGAATTTTTCTTAAATGTAGCAAATCACGTTTGTTTTTAAAATTGAAGAAGCAGTATCGTAATTAACAGGGATTTGAGCATTTATAATTTTTAATTTATATATCATTGTCTCAAATATATGAATATAACACGACCGTTACCAAATTTTGATATACAGGGTGAGTCTCGGGGTGAGTCAACAAGATCGCCTCGGTTGGTATCTCGTTTAATATTTATTATTTTTGTATTTTTTAAACAGAAATTGTAAGAGAACAAGGAGACAATATTGTAAAATTATTTCCAATCATATAGTGTGTTTGACATGAGAGTGGCTTGAAATGCCACTCTCTTATCAAACACCCTATATGATTGGAAATAATTCTGTTTTCTTCTTCTTCTTCTTCTATTGTTCTTCTACAATTTCTGTGATGATGGTGAAAAAACGAAACTTATTCCTTGTTTGCGATTCTAATAAATTTAATGAGCTGTCCAGCTAACACGCTCTATTTCATGAAAAATGAATTTATGTTTTGTAGTAAATTTTATCACATACTTCAGTCAAAGCGCAAATAAACTCAAAACAAAGCTAGAAATGGATAATTTACTAAAGCGTCGCATATAAATAGTAACAAATATGTGTGACTGCTGATAATTTGGAACTAAATCCATACTGGCATCTAAAAATGCTCCATTCTCTTTATTTAACTGTTTATTCTGTTTTGTACGATTTTTCGAATAATATACAGATAGCTAGGGGAATATAAGACGGTATTTCTAAAAGGACTTTACTTTTCTTAAATTCTACAATTTTATTATGATTTAAAATATATATTTGTTAAGAAAATTGCATGATATTTAAATTAGCTGTGTATGAATTGTTACAGAATGTAGAATAATCGTCGACGAATATGTACCTATTATTATAATGAATCCTTTTATTTAGTCTGTTGTGCATGTCCGCTGGTAATAATAAAAAACTATATAAAATCGTATACAATATTAGAATATAATCAAAACTGTTTCTACCTTTGACGATATTTATAAGGAGAAAAATGGTAATTTTTGTATATTGCATTGCAAATACGAGGAAATACAATGCTATATATAAAAATCAATACTTTAAATTCAGCATTTAATAAATTCACACACTCATTCACTTAGAGATGAAACTTTGAAAGGGTTCTTAGATATGCAGAATACGATTCTGATTATCTAAACTATATGTCTAGATCTAATCAGTTTTGCGAAAATTTCGTTAATTTTTAATTATAGTAACAATTTTCTTCAATAATACTTACACCAAAGCTCTTTTAAAAATGCAACATTTTAATGACTTTCTCCTGCATAGAGCAAAGATTTGAAATGAGTATATCTATGCAGATTATGATTTTTGCAAAACTGAACACTCTGTACAGTCTGAGGAATCTAAAAGAAAAAAGTGTAAAACCACTCGATGAAACATTAAAAATCTTATTTCTATACTCAGAGAGTAAAAATATATGGCGGTTATAAATTTCGTAATTATCATCAAAACGTTTTTGAAGGTAAACAGTTTAGTCATAAAATAAAGTTTACATTGCTGTGTTTAATCTGTATCTGAAATTATATTCTGACATACATTCAAATATAACAGCCTGGGCACGGAATATGATGATTTTTTTATATTTTATGCATAATATGGGAGCATGATTATGCAAAATTATATTTATCAGACTAACGTACACTACGTGACATTTAAATTGCAGCGCCAAGTAGTAAGTAATGAATTTCAGTTCGTTAAAAAATATAAGTATTGATTTTTGTAAAAAAATATACATACCTCTTTACCTAACTTTTGAACTAGTTAGGTTAGGAATCGGGTCAAAACTGAGTTTGAATCAAACTGAATGAACATATATTAATAAACGAATTGGTTTATGAAAATCCAATGATAGCATCAAAGGAGGAACTATCAAGACGAGAAACAAAGACCACGACAAGAATTCAAAACATTTAACGAGGCAGAGTACCCGAAATCTCTTCAAATGATTTTAGTACCTATTACACCTTTTATTTTTGCCTCGTTCTATAATAGAAAGAAAGATCATCCTTCCATTTTTTAGATAGATCAATAAGAGTAAGGTTCATTTCCACCAATCTGTCTGTCTGTCTGTCCATTGACGCGAAGAAAATAATATTTATCATGTAATTGACACTAAAGAAACACTTGTTCATGGGTTCGTAAGCTTATTGTCATCAGAGTTTTTCTAGCTAGTTTAATTATTGATTTCTTGATCCTTTCTGGAATTGTATCTTTAATGCAATGAAGAATAAAACTGACTCAGTTGCCATCTTCTTTGAATACCAGAGGTCCTGTCACTCACCAGAATAGATCTTCAATCCGCACTGATAGAAGAACATGCAAACTCTCTTTCGATGAATATGGTGAATATAAAAATTGCCTTATTACACGATATATATCCGTGGTGTGTTCAGAAACTCCAGAAGAATTTAAATTTAATCCACACGGAATGGATGAGTTGCATGAGTTCTGATTTATCTGAGTGATAAAAGCTCATTTTTAGACGAAGGAAGGTAAATATGACCGAACATAAAAATCAAACATAATTTCCCCAAAACGTTTAAATTAGTATTCTGGGCGATCACATAATAACAATATTTTTCTTTGGTTGTGCTCTTTTCTGCTTATAATATGCGCCAGGAGATTTTCAATAGATTCTTGTATTGCTAGGAGGTTGATGGTTTCTAACAAAATCTTTGATAATTTCTCATCATATTTTTGGTCTCATTAAAAAGTTTTTTCCTTTCACCGTTCAAATTTTAAGTTCAATTCCCAAAAGTGTATTCCTTATTAAAAATTGAGCCTTTAAATCAATTCGTTCAAATCTTGGGAGTGAAAAGGAGGGAGACTTTAGTCGTGCACTGTATACTTTATTGGGTGCCTAACCAAGACTAAAACGATTATAGCTCGGCGCTCTTTTAATCAATAGTTTAAGCGAAAGTATGAATCTGTATGCTTAGTAGTAATCAAGTACAACCATGTTGCCAATAAAACCATTAGCAATGTACTTTGTTCCAAATGAATATGTTATTCCGGTTTAATTTATATTTGCTCTTGAAAGTTTTTGAAATGTTTGCATATACCTGATGATCAGTAGTTGGAAAGTAAGTAAATAAAACACTTGCATAAAGGAATTATATGCATAGATATTAATCCTCTGCCAATATTGAGTACAAATTTATATAATGTATCCTGAAATCCTTTCATCTGCTTTAGTGGGGTAGAAAACAAGATAAAATCAATATGATATTAATCTTAATAAAAACTCCTATATATTTTAGTTGAACTATCTGAAAGATTATTGAAATTCAGCAGTTGCTAGTGCCAGTAACCTATCTTATTCAACCCGTTATCCGTTAAATGCTGGCCAGCGCCTGAACAAGAATAGCGAGCGACCGAAAAGAGCTTCAGTTCAGAAAATATCATTACTATTCCGTCCACGAATACTGCCGAACCAGGCACCCTGTCATTCTTGTCTTTCTATATACTATACACCCTTTTTTGCTTGAAAAATAACAAAAAGTATAGCTCTCCTCGTCTTTTATGTTTTTTCAAGTTATTCTATATTACTTTACATACGGATTATCCGATTACGGTATTATACGTTTTATGTAAATTTACTGTAACAAAATAGCGTTTAGTTTCTTGGTACGTAAAGAAGATTACTCACTTATCTGCTATTAAAGTTATTTGTGGAAAATAATGGAACGTGTTTATTATGAATTTAAGGGCAACGTAAAGAAATAACCAATCCAAAATGGGTAAAGCTACAAAGGTGATCATTCTTAGCCTCACTGCCCTTGTCTCCAAAGAATCACCAGAAGGTGAAAATACAATTTCAAATCTAGAAACGAACGAAAATTAATTGTCTTTGGAACTAATCAACAAATTTTTCCTTTTCCAAGTGTTTCGCTAGGAAGTGGAACTCATCTAAATATATCTAAAGAAATGTTTACCAACCATTAAAATGTAGTGGAACGCCAACCGCAGTGCAGTGGGTCCAAAGTGATTTTTTTCTCCAACAGTCCACAGGGTGATATCTTAAACAAATTTTTCAAGAATTTCCAAAGAGGTTTGAATTTTCATAAAAATTCTTGAAAAATGAGGGGCAAAAATAGAAAATTTGGCTTGACAGATTGATAGATAATTTAAACAACGAAGATTTAAAAAAAAAAATTGTGATTTCTTAAGAATTACAGTCTGTAAAGTAACAATTACACAAAAAAATGTTCTTTAATGAAAATTCGAGCTCTTCCTTGGAAAATTTTGAAAAACCAGGCATAACAGATCAATAGGCGATTAAAAAAGGAAGATTTCAAAAAAGAAAAACTTTCCGATTGCTCAAGTTTGAAAAAAAAGTTACTTTGGGGCCACTTTGCGACGTGTACAGTGGCTCATAGTTGGTTGCATAACTATTGCTATGTAGTTATTATTAATAAATGTATTGTTGAATACTTTTATTGTTACGGTCGATTATTTTACTATTATTAATATTTTAACATAAACCTCTTATTTTTATTCAGTAGACATTTTAAATTTCGTGTGGCTTTAATTTTAGAGGATGCATCATCAGTTACCATCAGAGTATCTTCTTAGGTAGATGAGATGAGGCCAGGGGACAGGCCTTGAGTTTCCCTCACCTTTTATTTAATGAAAGTAGCCGCACTGTCGCGCGACCAGTTTGGTTATGGTGAAGAAGTGAAGTTAAAGTGTTATTGAACTAAAAACTAAGCGGTGTTATTCTAGATATAAATGCTCCGTAAATAAATGAGAAAATGCCTAGAAAATTATTGAAATTTCTGATATTATTCGATAATACGTCGTTACTTTACTTCCCTGGACAGTTCTTGTCTGGGAGAGTTCTAATTGAACTTCAAGATGACACACCTGCACTCGGTAAGAATATCTGATGAGCGCTGTCAACAAATAAACAGAAATCATCGTGGAATGTCATTTTTCTACAAGCAACGTAGTAGCTCATCTATGTGTTATAATACGTAACAATGCGACATCTTTTTTCATTTAAAATTTCAATATTTAAATAACCTATGTACATACAGTATAATGCCTATAACTACGGCGACCTAAATAAATATAAAACACTAGAGCCATATGAGAGAACCGTTTTACATGTTGCATGTACTTAATAACATAAACAATGCCAAATGCCTTATGTCAAAGATTACTTTGTTGAAAGAGCAATTTAGTGTGAGATGGGTCTGTGGCGTCTTTATTATTATATGTAGTTAAAAATTTGAAAATTTTAGGTATAGGAACATACTGATTTTACTCGAAAAACAATTACATTCTGCTTCATAAAATTGACGCAGAAAATTGGACAGCCGGCAAATAAAAACAAGAATTTTATAATAATTTTGAAATAACCAGCAGGGTATGCTCAAGCTAAATTCAGAAAAAACTTCCTACTTTAATGACTTATTCCTAATTTTCAAAATTGATGCATTTGTCATAAAGTTAAATACCTTCCAAACTGTCAATAGAAAGTAGGCATATCCCTATAGCACTAAAAGACAATTTTCCATGGAATCTAGATTTAAAATAAAAAATATATCAATGATTTGAAATAAGAAAGTTGAGGTATGTATCGTAAAACTGGAGCACCCTGTATAGTTCAAAACATTTTTAAATTGTTCAGCGACAAGAATTACGTGTTTTGTGAAATTTTCAGATTTTTTTACTATAATATTAATGACGCTACAGGCCGATCTCACACTATATCGTCACCCTGTATATCGTGAGTAGCGCCCCTGAGGCATCAATAATTTATTTTATAAATTAACACAAACTTACATCCTTGGAACACGTAAATTCAATTATCGTTTTATTCATTTCTTTAAGAAAACTTTAACTGAAATTAGTCATTCCTTGGCCAGTATATTAATTTAAATATTTCAAGGCACTTGCATGCTTTCTTTGAAATCTAATCTCCGCTAAAATCAATACACAAAATCATTACGAATTCAGAATGTCAGCTTAACGCAAACCAATATGTATCCGTTTAAGCAAAAATAGTGTCTTTGCTTTATTTACATCCTTCCTTTGTTTACATCCTTTCGCAGAAAATTGCTTTACCTATGTTTAACTCCTGTCCATCCTATGTCCGTTATTCCGTGCATGTTTTGTCAATGTGGATTTCTCTTTGTGATCATTTCTAACATTGTCTTGTGTGTTTGCCACAACGGCGTTTTAATTTTAATCACTGTTAAAAGGCTTGTCAGTCGTCATAGAGAATTTGTAATGTCGAATGTTGAGCCAATGGAATTTTGTAAAAAATCCGACCTCCCACATTGCAATAGATGTAAAAGCACGATGCCTTAAAGTCATGTTCTTTGTGTTTTCATTAAGCCATTAGGTTGCTAAATGTTGAAATATTATTAAATTCGCTTCTGTTAAATCTCATAAATCTGTAGGTAGTTAAATTCTTTCAGATTAACGTCTTGGATGCATTTTTGTCAAAATTTTTGAGTAAAGATGTCAGTTTTTCTCTTTTTGGTTTATTTTGTCTCTAAGGTAGGCAACCAGCTATTTGGAAAACGTTTAAAGAAATTGTAACAGTCCTCCTTGTTTAATAAAATAATAGCAGATTTTCTCTAATACTATTCGTTTCTTTTAATTCCATTTCCGATTTCTCATATTGCTCCTTTTTTCTAATATTTTCTATTTTCTCCAAATATTCAATGTTGATGAAAGTGAAAATCAAATTAAAATGAAGCAATATGAAATGGGCCTTAAAGAAACTAAAAGTATCAATTAGTAGTATAAAAATTATTTGATTAAGTGAGTAATTTACCAAATGGTGAGGATTTCATGTGCAATTTTTGCAGTAATTTGTCACGTTTAACACTGCCTTTTCAAAAATATTTTCATTATGGAAAGAGACACGGCTGCCGAATTTTTAATAATCTAAAAGAAATATTCCAATCTTCCAAAACATATTTTGTAAAATTTTAATACTTGTGCTGTTCATAGTAATAAATTAGTGAAAGAAAGGAAGAACCCCTCTTCCTTTCTAATGGACTCAAGATTGGTCTAAATATAACACATATCTGAGCATTATATAATTGGTGACATTTATATCTTTTTCGCAATTGCAAATCCAAGTTGATCAATTTATGTCACGTTAAATAATTTATTGGTAAATATTACTCCCACTACGTGGTAAAATGTTCACACATCGTTTTGACTGCCTGATCAGGATTTAAGATACTGGCCAACTTATCAATGAACACGAAAAGGATACCGTGAATCATACCATTTGCAATAATGAAGGTGTGTACTTATTAGAATTTGTGTATGCAAATTAAATAGACAAGGCAGAAGGGCACTGTTTTGACTTATGTCAAATATTTGGGCTGCTGGAGACAGCTACAGGATCCGTTACGCATCCATATTTTAAGTTAAATAACGGTACAGCTTTGAGTGAAAGATATTAATAGTTTATTCATCACTGCGGGCTATGGGACAGCGACACATTGGTTTTGCAGTGTAATCGATGACGCACATCCGATCCGTGGTGGGCTATAATAGTTGCCATACCATAAACTCGACAACGTGAAACTAAAATATATTGATAGATTGAAATATATTGTTGGCAAGAGATCAAGAAACCAACAAGGGGCCCATTTCCCAAGTTTGCCCATTGGCTCTAATGTTATTAAATCAACTGAAACTGCATTTAAAATTTTGAAACACCTCTAAGTACAGAACTTATTATATATTGACTAGTAACGAAAATTTTTGTTAGTGAACATCGAATATTTCAATGGGTAATGATTAAATCAATGGTCAGGAACTAAAAATATCGTCTATGCATTACAAATGACTCTTTTTCCTAAAATTGTCTTGTGATCAATACCGAAAGTTAACGCATCTCTGCGCAAAAAATGCCGTTGTTAAATACGCGAACCTAGTAAAGAGTCGATTAAGGAATGCCATTTAATGACTTCATTGACTGGTCATAGCCAGGGAATTTCGTAAGACACAAAATGCCTTGAACATGTTATTTGTCTCCATATCTGTATTAGCCTTGCCCACTTGAAACCACTACTTGTTAATGGAGTGTGGGATTCATCGTACCTACATAATATTATAAAAGAGAAACTGGATTCTTAATGGCAAGTTGTCCTAATTTGAAACTGTAATTAGCGCTTTTCGTTTAAAAAAATATATTTTATGAGCATATTACTTTAATCTTAACTTCAATTAAACTGCAAACTTACAAAGGGAGCAATGAAAGCAGTGGTGTACACATGTGAGAAACTACCCAAATTTCAGCCAGTGATAATATCCAATGACAAAACATAATTTTTCTGACTTTTTCAACAATTGTTATTTGCTACAGATCTATTTTTTATTTTTTTTTCTAGCTATATTTTTAAGCAAAATAAAAAGGTTTAAAAAGTAGAATGATCACCCTGTGCACAAGCACACAAATGAAGTGAACAGACTGATAATCTCGTGGCCAGAATTGGCCTCGCATTTTACCATTTGCATTGCGTATCTTCTTCATTATTTAATCTCAATGCTGTGATACAACACAATCCACTTATAACTTACAATCCGACGTACTTTAAACACCCTGTACAATTAATACAATGCTTTCTTGCATCAATAGAATCTAGTTGATACTAAGTAATTGCAAATTATTTCATTTCTGAGCCTTTAAAACTGGATTTTACAACTTAGTTTCTTTAAAGAATATCTCATTAATAGGTACAGGAGTGATACTTTACAAAATGCGATGTTGGCAAATGCAGCAAATGAAACTTATTTAATAAACTTGTTTTGCGTAAAAACATAATTTAAGGACTATAAAGTTCTAAGGAGAGAATTCCAATTTCAAAGTGACTGTCCTGGCATGTGGAGGAAGTCTACAAGCCTTATTTTGTTTTAGAATAAAAAGAAAATCACGATGGATATATACCGTTACTATCGTGATATTACTATCGCAATTTTAAAATATTTACGATGTTCTCCTTACATTCCAACCCTATACAAAGTAACTTAATTGGGCATTAAAAATAGACCATGCATATCAGCGACAGAATAACAGCGCAAAGGTTGCTTATTCGTTATTCGGACGGAGCCCATTGCTGAATACCAATTTGACAAGGAATTTGAGCGGGTATTTAAAGGGTGGAAATTAGCAAAAAATAAAATCGATATCAATTTAAAATCACTACGCCATAACGAACAGAATAGTTTCAAGTTTACGCTGCAACTTAAAGAAGTAAAACGTGTTCGTAAAATAAAAGTCGTCTGTGTCTAAAATATAAAATTTCATCACACTGGCGGCAACACACATTCTCAGATATGATAATAATAATAATAATAAGCGTTTTTGTAAAATAATCGAATATTTAGGGAATGATTGTAGGCCCAAGCTTTTCATGTCCTTATGGAGGCAAGTCGCCCTATTTTGAATAGTAACAATGAGTGGATTTTGGCAATTTTTTTGCTTAAGTCATTTTTGAACAATTGTTTTTCTGCTTGATATCTACACGAATGCAATATATGTTTTCTGTGATGAAGCAATAGTTTAAAATTGTTCATTAAAGTGTTAATTCGATATTTGGAATCAGTTTTAAACGTAAATTTTAGCGAAAAATGAGCACACCTTGTTTAGTAGATAAATGGGTTAGGCGATTGAAATCCACTTTGTAACGTATCGCATTTTATTAATACCTTACACACTTTTTAAATGGTACAATTTTATAGCGTTTAATGAACCATGTGTACTTCCATTAGGGGATTCTTTTTAAGAGATTGACCCAGTTTCAGAGAAAAATTAGCAGTCAAAGCTGTACGTAATTTAATTTAACGGCGTGTACATTATAACAAAGTGTAAAACTATGTGAGATATATACATTTACTAATTGTTTTGTGCAATCAATAGATGTCTGTAAATTGTGAAATGTCGGCGTTTTGTAAATTTATGTGCTCACTACCAACGCCAGAACTCAGTTTAAAAATGAAACCTTTACAACAGTAACACCACGGAACACATCCATGGATACTGCAGATACATATTTTTAATATTGCTCTTTTGATATTAGAAATCATATTTGCGTTTGGAATTACTTCATAAACCTCAAACAGATGAAACCCAAATATGAGAATACTCATATTTCATAATCAAAAGTTAGTTGACCCATCAGAAAACTAATACAGCTCATAATTCCTCGCTTCAAAAGGAAAATTCGCATATATAATACCGAGGATATTAATGTTGAAAGTATCCCTAGAACTTAATAATTTAACTACATAAATGATACAACTTTTAAACGTGATTATTAAGCGTTATTTTATTCTCCAAAAAGCACTTCCTATAATTAACATATTAAAAAGTTGTAGAATTTATGTGCATACATAATATACAGGGTGTTTCAGGAGGAGGGGGAACTATTTTAAGAACGTATTCTAAAGATCACAATAAGAAAAAAATGCCTGTAAATAAGTTCGAAAGTGCTTCCTTTTCGAGATACAGGGTGTCAAAAAAAAGAAATAAAAATACGATTTTTTTGCAAACAAATAACTAAACTGGGGCACAATTGAAGTGGATATTGAAGAACGATGAAATTTAACACAAATGTAAGCGCCTGGATAATCACCCTGTCGTGTTGCACCAGTTTCATGCTTTTTGGCATTCATCAGCATAAGCTGGGTGAATCCGCAAGTCACTTCAACACGACTGAAATGACGTTCCTGGTCATGTAAGGTATTTCCCTGATCGCTTATAGACCACCAAATATATGAGCAAGGAACAAACTCCATATACCGATACTTACTGTAATCAATCATTTGGAATAGCGTGAGACAACAGTGAAGGAATTCTAAGTAGACTTCTCTACTTTCCAACAAAGGGCAGGATATGTACAGAAGTATTTATATGATATTATGAAAGACTTTTGAAACTTGGTGCGTGGATAATAGATCCCTGAAATTAGAATATAACATAATGGTACATAAAGTATTACTTCCGGTTTAACGTGACACATAGAATAGAACATCCTGTATATTTTTGCATTTTCTTGTTCCACATAAAATTCTGAGTTTAGTGACGTGTCACAAGTTGGCATTTGTTTAAAAAATGATATCGAAAATGTGGAAGAACTGAAAAACACAATTGCTGGATTTTATTTTTGAATTATTTTTGAAAAAGTAGGCGTTGGATCGAGGCATGAGTTTGTTTTTTGTCACTCCTTGTACACAACGTTTTTCTTAATTAGAGAACTGTGTTTTTCACGTAGATTTTGAATTTTCAGAATTTCCGGGAAACAATTCAATTTTTGAGCAAATTTTAAACAGCTAAACTGTATCAGAGTCCTCGAAATAATATAGAACTTCTGATTCAACCATTTCTAACGCCGCCACTTTTTATTTTGCATAAGTATGTTAATTATAGTTAGCTTTCTCATTGCACTGGAATATTAAAAGTATATGAGAAATGACGTTAAAATATGTGTTACATTCAATGCAATATTTAAACAGTACATTTAAACGTCTTTTTCCGGCAATAAAATGGATTATTAGTGCCATTAGATCATTCACCAGAGTGGCACATGTACAAAAAAGATGTTTCAAAAAATAAGAAAATAAAACTGCTTATAAATATTTCTTTGTGGTATTGTTTTTAAAATTCATCAAATATAATTTTGTTTTATTTTTGTTTAAGGCTCAACTTAAATTATTTCTTCAGGTTTCCATAGAATTTGATTCCTCAAACAGAATCTGGAAAGCGTTCCCCATTAATAGCGGTTATCACCTCCTCTAGCGCTTAGTACTGCTCGAATCCTCAGGATTAAACCCACCTCCTCTTGTGGAATAGAAGTCCAAACATTTTAAGGCTCAAGAACATGTTGGTGGTCAAAATAGAAACCTTTACCTACGTATCTGTCTTCATTGGGCGACTGAGCAGGCATTGAAACTGATATTTGATTAGTTTCTAAATACGTTTTACCCTAATAGCCACATAAGGACGTACATTGTCACGCGTAAGAAGTTTATACCAACATTAGATTTCTGAAGAATGTCCACATAACGAGCTGCTGTCAAAAGTTCTGCATCAAAATGGTATCCATTCTACCGTCCCGTCTACCTAGTCTATAGCTATGCACTTCCTGCACAGATTCTTGGTACTCTCAGTTGTCTCTACACAAATTGTGTCATGTTGGTTGTGGTTTATCTGTGAACAAACTGAAACGCAAGATTGGTGTTCTTCAGTTTAGAAGAAACTGCACTTTCATCGCGACTACCTCTTCGTTTACTTGCTGAATTGGGTTCTTGTAGCTTTGTTTCCTTCAATTGTATTGGGATTGGGATCAAATTTAGTACCTTTGAAACGGCGGCTGTCGGATTACGTCGAGCAATTTGAACCATGAAGTTATCCTCTGCTGGAGTTGTTCTTCACGATGGGACTAAATGTCGTCCACTCGCATCTGCATATTCATGACATTGTGTTCATAAATGCGAAATCACACTTTGGGGTATCTCCAGAGCTTGCGCTCATCAACCCGTCGTGAGTCAACGTTTCATCCCGATTCAAATGATTTTTGTGCATGATCAAAACCAGAAACTAGGAATTATTCCAACTATTTGTATCTTGAAAATTAAAAACTAAAATTTAAATATAGCAGAAATATGTCAAACTTAAGAAATACTGCAAAAGATTTACGCATTGTCCAACAAGTACAAAACATATTTGTGTGTGTAAAGGCTCTACCTAGTGCTACGTTTGCGATTTATTTGTTCTATATTAATGCAGAATTCTTTCAGGTCTCCATTTCCACGTTGTTGGAGAAGGGGTAGTTCGAGTTCGTACGCCCCGTCAAGAGAGGGTGTACGATCGGGAAAACTATATAGATTTCAGAATGAGACTGCTTGGCGAACCAGGTATGAATAGAAAATCGTTACATTAAAAAAATCAATTTTGTTCAATTAGTTTTATTTTAAATAATCAATCACGAACTTTATTTTCTCCACAAATTGTATTTAAATAAATACAGTTTGCGAAATATAAATATATTTCTTATCGTTGTTCTATCGATACAAGTGCTGAATAGATTTTTTCATTTTATGAGCTTAATAGGGGGTGCCTGAGTAATAAATGTGTACAGAAAAGAAACTGAAGAGTTTGAAGCATGGAATCATTAGATGATTCTGTTTTTATCTAACGCATATGAGACTCGGTTCTAGTGTTCTTGTTCTGTGCACATTTGGTTTTGCCATTCCTAAGTCTTATGGGCCCCAACTGCATAAGTAGTTTTGCAAAATTTATCGACTATTTAAAAATGTATTTATTATTATCACTATCATTTGTAAATATTTATTTAGGTTTTAAGCAAATTCCTTGCTACTTCTATCATTTAGTATAATCTACATCACTAAAATTTAATGATTCTTTATCTTGGAAATACCTAATTATCAGGCTATATATATTGTAATAAAATAATCCGGAATTATTACCGTTAGTCTTCACCTTAGGAAACCCAATACTGTAGGCGTATTCAACATTAATTAATTTATTGTTTTAATAAAACTTTTTAAGGCCAGGGACCATCAATGTTGTCACCAGGAATTCATAGTTTCCCGTTTAAACTGGGTTTGCCACTAGGGTTACCATCGACTTTCCTAGGAAAACATGGCTGGGTCCAATACTTTTGCAAAACTGCGCTTAGGGAACCAAATGGACTAACACATAAAAACCAACAAGTCTTTATAGTAATGAATCCCATAGATTTAAATTTAGAACCGTCGATATTAGGAGTGAGTACAACAACATTCGACCTATTCTTTCCTCTCTTCTCTTGTGCTAATTTCTTCTTTTTTCTGTATACTATCTAATTTAGAACATTTCGGGACAGGAAACGTTTAGGTGTGAAGTTGAACATAAATTTGGAGTCAGTTGTGTTGGATCTGGAGCGGTTGTTTGTAAAGTTACCTTGGATAGAGGAGGATATGTACCTGGAGAAAGCATAGGTAAGAGGCGCAAACAAGATATTACATGATCGGTATATTTTTTTCTTATACCACGCATCAGATGCACAAGGAGAAAGTGAAACAAAAATCTTGATCAAATAACTTACAGCTTTTGGTTATGAGCCTGTCAAATTTGAAACATTTTCATTTATTCTCTTGGTTCTGTTTAAAGTACCTACGGTAGAAAAATTTACTCATACCATCGGGCAGCTGCATTCAATTTTTTGGTGCAATCAAGAATCAATCAAGACACTTACTTTATCGGAATTTGATAACAATATGTGTCGCTCGCTTGAAGTCATGATGCTATGAAACTGAAATATTAGAGCTACAGAAAATTTACCTCTAGTTATTTTATGAGGTAAATTATTTAATAAATTTTAGTTTTTATTTCTTTAAAAACGAACAAAATCTAAGGTAACGTCCTTTTGGTACATTAGAAAAGTCATAAGGTAATTGGCAACGCTTTTAAAAATTCAAATATCTCTTCCCACTGGAAAATTATGCGATCTTAAAGATCGACCAATCAGGAGCCATATTTCTTTTTTCCATGAGTGAGTAAAGTGGAGGGTACTAGTATGCCTCCTTTACTACTAACGTCGAAATCGAGCGTTTTCTGGACCTTACATGGCGAACTTTAACGGCACATGCAAATGTCTGACTTGATAGTAAAAGTTGTTGAAACCATATCTGTAGATAATTGTATGCCATGCCCTGGGGTCTTACTCGATCTTGCTTGATTTTCGAGATATTTCAGATATTTGAGTAGAAACTATTTATTGGTGCATAAATCGGCCTTTACAAACAACGTATTAAGTTTTATTGCATTTTAGGTGTGTCGGCAAGTGTTTATAACAGAAGTAGAGTAACAATTAAGAGTACAAGGGCGGCCTTAACAGAAAGCATAACATATATGACCAGAGGAAAGGTTGTTCAGTCTGAGAAAAGGGAATTAGCATCCCTTTCTAGGGGCAAAATAAGACCTGGCGAAAAAGATGAATGGGTTAATGAACAGCTCTATATACCTCCGCTACCGCCAACAAATCTAAGGGGGTGCCATTTAATTAAAATACAGTACGATGTTTATGTAAGTATTTTGAGTATAACGCCGCTAGGGGTTGACGCTGAGGAGAAGGCCGACCGAAACACGAACTGCCTTTAGTCCAAATTGCTTTTTAAAAATTTAATTTGCTATCTTTGGAAACAACTTTTTACAGTTTTTTTAGTGTTGTTTCAGATAATATTACATATATATTTTTAGTTTATTGTCGAACCGAAGAGTTTGCAAAAAGAAGTTAAGCTTCAACTGCCGATCATGATGGCCACCTACCCTTTACGATCAGAGGACGACAATAGCGCCTATAAATCGGGGACTCATTACCCTTCAACACTGCCTATTTTTAGACCGTGGCTTGAAGATAAACCTGCTCAAGAGTGATCTGTATATTTTATATTTTTTATTTAAAATGTAATAATAACACATTCACTTATCGTCGATGGTTAAGTAAGATAATAAAATATTAAATGATAACTGACAATAATTGTTGACAGTAAAATTATGTGAAATGTGTGTAGCTGCTACTCATATGTGTCTATGATTATATTGTATTGAAAAACTGGTGCTGAAAGTGGTACCGTGATATTTATATTGCCATAACTGACAAATAAAAATTTGTTTTTATTTTTATTGTACATAAACATTCTTTTAATAAATACGTAACATATATGTATTGTTTATTTCCTTAATTTATTTTATCAGAGCCATAGTTGAAAATGAAAATTTGAATTTAATAAACAAGTATATTCATAGATAATGTTCAGAAATGTTCTCATTTCGATAAAAAAATTTACTTAGCTCCACAGGAACTTTTTTCGTTATTATGACGTAAGAAATATGCTCCTGCATTTGTACCATGAATTTTTAAAATACCTTGCTTTTACATCTGTAAATTTAAGGTAAAAAGAAATGCAATAGCCAAAGGATATAAACGAGTGGTAAACGAGAGCAACACAATATACCACGAACAGTGGCACTGCAATAATTTGTTGATGGGCATTCCTTTAATGCTTTCACCTTTCTCACAAAAATTAAATGCAACCTGCATATGTAATTAAAAAATAATAAAGCTGATGCATCATGTGATACAGTTTCAGGTTGGTCTTATATGTATGCAACTACAAAGTCATCCCTTAGCTCCAGGCAATGGGCTTGTGACACGTTTCTTGCAATCGGTAAAAATTTATAAAACACTACCACGTAAATCCACAGTATGATAACTCGGACATCGGACAAATATCATGTCAATAAAATTACAAATGTAAAACGAATTATAATTTTGACACTCCTCTGGCAATTAATTCAGTACCTCCCTGGTATTTCTGTTATCATAATACTCCTGGTATAATTTCAGTAGTATTAAAATGCAGTTTAATAGAGAACGAATTATAATTTTGGTACTCCTGCGGTTATATTAATTAAATACCTCCTGGTTGTTCTGTTTTCCTAATACTACACATATCAAAAATTTGCGCTAGAAATAGATGTGTTAAATAAAGATAAAATAATTTACCAAATCTCATGCAGAGGACTGCAGATTGTTGGAACGGGATTAAATTATTTCAATATTTGCCCATCGTCCAAATCCTATCGCCTTCTAACAGAGTATATTGCGTATAAAATTCAAAACTTCTGATAGTAAAACTCGTACCTAGTGGCCTGCTAATGTTACCCTAATTGAGATTATAATATATAATATAATAGTAGGAATAAAAATATAAAATAGTCGTAAGTGGACTTGCTAGCCTTAAAATTCAGCACCACTAGGGCAGTTGTCAGTACGCCCCTGTTCTAAATTCTGTTATCTATGGCGCATTCTGACCTATCTGATTTGATTATAAATTATAATTGTTCCTTAAGTATTAAATTTTTTAAGCAGCGACTGAATTATATATATTATAAGGATTATTAAGTCAGTATCTGTACTTTTTTTTAATCTTACCATTTAGATTGCGTATGCTGATGATTTATATTATTTATTTGTTTTATAGTCGAAGGTATACGGTGCAAATAAAGGTAAGATATATTAGAAACATGCAATATCAACAGTCACACTTATAAAATATAGATTCTAAGCCGACCCTGTCTTTTCGTGGGAAATACCAAATCCTGAGAAGTTTTAAGTAGTATTAAGTACATATTTAACAAATATATAATATAGAAACATTAATATGCAAATAAAAATAAATAAATTCTGTATGTATATTTCTATATTTATAAATTAATTTTGGCGATTTCTCGCCGCACAGTACAGCGCCATCTATTATTAGACATCTTGATATCCAACTACATCTTGTTCCCAACAGATGACGACACGAGAATCATATAAACTTATCATAATGACTACTAGATGGCACTTAGCGGATCAATACATACAAATCCTCAATAAAATTTTATTGTTACATATGTTTAATGGTTGATTGGAATATTCTTTATTATTTCAATCAACAGTTTAATACAATACAATTTTTTAATAAACAAGTGGATTAATTTAATTTTTAAAACATGTTCTACATGTTACGTTTGTTCTAAGAATACCTAGGTATTTTAGAAATGATAAAAAAAGTCCTTGTAAATAAATTGTATTAAGTCGTAGGTGTGGGCATTTATAATATGGGCGATGGGGTAGAATGCTTATTAATATTAAATGATAACTTTTGACAAGAATCGTTATTATAATAATTATTGTCATATTGCTAAATGTTATAATAAATACTAGGAAATCTTACTTATGATTGTGTGATAATTAGATTATTAAAATTGATTAAAAGTAGGTATCAGAATCCTTTCGACATATTTATTTCTGCTCGTCAACACTATAAGATGAAAATGTTGGTAATCTACTCTACTTTTTAAATTTGGAGCTCTCTTGTTAGTGAAGCACTATTGGTTGATTTTCCGCAGTGTGTAAACCAATAACATCAAAGACTACGAAGTGGCACTGTGCAGTTTTCCTTGTGGCGCATATATATGAAAAAATGTGTAGTTCCACTGCTCAACTGTACATCACGTACCTCTTTCCCTTTGTACAAACGGGTATGATAGGTTTAGGTTCGTAGGCTCGAACGCTGGTAGGGTTCTTAACCTAAAAATGGGGGCATATTATTGTTGGTGACAGTGAATTGTGTACATGGTGCGGAAAATAAAAAAAATCGTGATATTTTGGAACATTGTGTGTGATTTTGCATGTAATTAAAAGGTTTAAATTTTCTTATGATTTTCGCTGTAAACCATCTTTGTTGTGTTACTATTCATACAATCGATAGCTGGTGGGGGAATACATGTAGTTGAAATGGATTTACTTTTGCGGAGTCTCGTGTAAAAAATAGTGTTGAAATAATGTTATTAACAAAATGTAGATACTTTCGTGCCGTTTTATTTTATTTATCAGTGACTTAAATAAATACTAGTTCTTATCGAGCCAAGTTCGACAGCACTCCCGTTCTGTATAATAAAATCAGCAATTCAAACAATCAGGTAAACTTCATTCTCGAAAGTAAAGTAACTTTTCCGCAATCTCCGACTTATATATTACCATTCGAAATATACGTCCAAAAAATGTCTAAATAAGAAGATCCAAATAATTGACATGTTAAAATGGTGCGGCGGGATAAACTGAAATAATTATTTCAGGATTTTATGATGTAAAATTACGTCAAAATGACCACAAAAGTAGAAAAACAGATGAATGGTAATAATGGTATTAAAAGCCATCCTGGAAGTTCAAAAAGTTCTCCAGTAAAATGCAATGACCACTACTCACAATTTAAAGAAGAAACATTTCAATTTGAAGTTCCTCCAGAGGCCCCAGTTTTTTACCCTACAGAAGAAGAATTTCAAGACCCTTTAGCCTACATAGCCAAAATCAGACCTATAGCCGAAAATACAGGAATTTGTAAAATAAAACCACCAGCAGTAAGTATTTTTGTTTGCAAAAAATATTCAGGGAGCTACTTTTTATTCCAATAAACATAGCTGTCATATCAAATGCAGGAGACATGTTCTTTTAATTACACTCTACATCATTGGTCTCCATTATCTCAAATGAATTATTTTTTATTACATATATTAAAATTTAAATAATTGCACTTCTGTTACCTACAAATTAAAATACAAGGAAATTAAATAAAAAGTTCTAAATGTTTCCAAATTATAATAGCATTAATGAAATATGGAATCCTTATCACCTTATAAAATAATCAACCGTGTGTAATTTTTCGAGTAAGGAAGACGTTTACCGTTAGATACGCACTTTTTTTTATACCCATGTACCTGTAATATTTTTAATGGTTTTTATCCAAGACAAATGATGAAATGTAAAAATTCCCATATTCTGAATATTGCCACAGAAATGTTATAGATATAGAGTCATTTATCAATTTGAATTGCACATTAATTGATGTCTTTATCTTATGTAACAACTATCAACGGACATATTACAGATAAACTACTATGACAAAGAAATGGTAAAATATTTTTGATTTTGTTACAACGAATATATGTATTAACCTACTCAAATTAAAAAAAATGCCCTTATTAAAGGCCAAGAACTATTACTGCACTACCATATACGTACTTGTTTCATTTACAGCACTGGCAACCACCGTTTGCTGTAGATGTGGATAAATTAAGATTCACACCTAGAATACAAAGGTTAAATGAGTTGGAAGTAAGTAAATTGAATTTCACATTGTGGCCGTCAATAAAATTACTGTGTTACAGGCAAAAACTCGCGTCAAATTAAACTTCCTAGACCAGATTGCAAAATTTTGGGAACTGCAAGGTTCGTCTCTTAAAATTCCTATGGTAGAACGACGAGCGTTGGACTTATACACATTACACAGAGTTGTGCAAATAGAAGGTAATATAGTATAAAATAAAATAAATTGAAGCTATAATATAGTACTTACAACTTACGAGTTTCCTTGTCTATTCAAGGTGGTTTCGACTGCGTTACAAAAGATAGAAAATGGTCAAGAATTTCACAGAGAATGGGGTATCAAGTAGGGAAAAGTATCGGAACAATATTAAAAACACATTATGAAAGATTACTTTATCCATTTGATGTATTCAAACAAGGAAAGGCTGTCAGCATAGTAAGTGGATTATTAGAGAAACTTTTTAATTTATTATATTTTATGTTAAACTGAAATTTTTTAATTTTAGAAAATTGAACATGGTTCGGAAGACACTGAAAAGGCTGATAAAGACTACAAGCCGCACGGTATTGTAAGTCGAATGCAAATTAAGCCACCTCCTGAGAAAAATGCAAGGCGCTCCAAGCGTTTTGAAAATGATGAAAGCAAGACTGAAGTAAGTACGGATAGTCAAGTATTCACCTATAAAAATTAAACGTAGGTAAATATTATGTTTCAGAATTTAGCACTTAAGATAAAGGAAGAGAAAACTGAAGATGACGAAGTTGGAAATAAGGAACTTAGACGTCTGCAGTTTTATGGTGCAGGTCCAAAAATGGCTGGTTATGATGACAAAAAAGATAGCAAGCCTCGAAGCAAGAATATTAAATATGATTTCGATCCAGTAAGTTTAAAAGTAATTATGCTATTTATATGTTTTTACTTCAATTTCAGGTTAGAATTTAGCTTGCCAAGTGTTAATTAACATGTTTGGTGATGGAAATGCATGTATTTTTATTTTGCTGTAATTTTAATGCTGGATATGCTGTAAGAATAATTAATTATAAAAACTCCAATGATACAAGGGGTGTAAAATTACATATTTTTTGTAAAACTTTAATTTTGGATAATTATCGAATAAAATTTATTTAAAATTCATTTTTTTTAAATTAATTTTGCATGAGCATATTTCTTTTTTTAAATTTCTTTTTAGCATACGTATTGGTGCTTGCAGAATACGAATCTCAAGTTAAAATTTTAAATACACTCATTTTTTAAGACACTTCGTCTCAAAATACCCCAACAATACATTTTTACACAACTGAAAATTATTTTTTACTGATCCAATATCCACATTCTACATTTGCGTTTTTTAACTTTAAATAACAGAATGTGTCAGCTTATGTGGACTTGCCTAATTTGTCTTTCTTCACAACATGCATACACAGCTTAATTTTTAAGTGTAGTCGTTTAAAAATGCATTTTTTTTTAATTACATCTTTAAAAATTCCGTTTGTAGTATTGAAAAAATGTAAAGCAACCCTAAATTTATTTTGAAATTCATATTCTTTAGGAATAAATAAATATGTTAAAAAGAATTTTAAGAATTAAGAGACAAATTTTACCGTAACTTCTTGTCGGACGGTTTTTATTACTTGTGCCTACTCTCGCTAAATTTTTTGCAGTAATAATGACTAATATTAAAGATAATGGAGGCATAATTGAGTTTTACAAAACAGGTCGCCCCTCAGTAAGATAGTTATTAAAACATTTTTATAAATTTGTAGTTAGCCAAATATGTCTGCCATAATTGCAATCGTGGCGATGCTGAAGAATATATGCTATTATGTGATGGATGCGACGATAGTTACCATACATTTTGCCTTATGCCACCTCTATCAGAAATTCCCAAGGGAGACTGGCGTTGCCCTAAATGTGTAGCTGAAGAAGTATCCAAGCCAATGGAAGCATTTGGTTTTGAACAAGCTCAACGTGAATACACTCTCCAACAATTTGGAGAAATGGCAGATCAATTCAAGTCTGAATACTTCAATATGCCCGTACATGTAAGTAATAAAGCATTGGAAACATTTCAAGGAACATCTATCTGTATTCTAATAAAAAACTTTGAAGGAGCGCGATTTTAGGGTACTAATTAATTGTTCTCATTTTACCAAAAATCTTATCTTTCTGATTGGTAATTGATAATGAAAAATAAATGATTGAAAAAAAAATTAAAGTTAAAGAAATATTGTTCAGAATTTTGTTCCTTGTTATGATTAAAATTATGTGAAGTAACACGATATACGATATGTATTTTTGAAGATGGTGCCAACCGGTACCGTTGAGAGGGAATTTTGGAGGATTGTGTCATCTATAGATGAAGACGTTACAGTGGAATATGGAGCCGATTTGCATACTATGGACCATGGCTCCGGTTTTCCGACCAAGTCATCCTCCAACCTTTTTCCCGGAGATAAAGAATATGCTGAGTCCAGCTGGAATTTAAACAACTTGCCTGTATTAGAGGGATCTGTGCTTGGATATATAAATGCTGATATATCAGGAATGAAGGTATAATTGCCTTTCCATTTTCCGACCGTAAAAATAAATTCCGATTTGTCCTCAGGTTCCTTGGATGTATGTGGGAATGTGTTTTGCGACATTTTGTTGGCACAATGAAGACCACTGGAGTTATTCCATAAACTACTTGCACTGGGGTGAGGCTAAAACTTGGTACGGAGTACCAGGCAGTAAAGCTGAATCATTTGAGGAAACAATGAAGTCGGCTGCCCCAGAACTGTTTCATTCGCAACCTGATTTATTGCATCAGTTGGTGACAATCATGAATCCAAATATCTTAATGAATGCCGGTGTGCCTGTATATAGAACGGATCAACATGCTGGGGAATTCGTCATCACCTTTCCAAGAGCTTACCATGCCGGATTTAATCAAGGGTAAATAAATGTTCAATTCCGAGGTGTTCAAATTTTAAATTTCTAAATTTGTTCCAGCTATAATTTTGCAGAAGCAGTGAATTTCGCCCCAGCAGATTGGCTGCGAATGGGCCGAGAATGCGTGCTACATTACTCACATCTGAGACGCTTCTGTGTATTTTCCCACGATGAATTGGTCTGTAAGATGGCTCTAGATCCAGAAAAATTAGATTTAACCATCGCAGCTGCCACTTACCAGGACATGCTTGTTATGGTAGATACCGAAAAGAGATTAAGAAAAACTTTATTAGATTGGGTAAGTGCGAAATAATATCAATTAACGGTGCCTTGTTTGTCGTTTTAATAACCCATTCTGGATACGCATGGAAAATTCCTCAAATCTGCTTTGTCGAGTACATATCTGTCATTACTATAATAATAATAATACATAATAATAATCATTATTTCCCAAAGTAAAAACATTTTTGGCATAATGATAAGAATAGGTTATAAATTTTACAATGCCTTATTTAAGGCGTAGGGAAAGGAGAAAATTATAAATAAATAAATAATGAGTAACATAATTTTTTATGCAGCTGTGAATCAAGTGGAATGAAATTCTGATTAGCTGTAAAATGTGTGTTAATGTAGAAATGCCTTTAAAGATATGGAATTTTTTTCTGTTACGGTATAAGGGAGATATTACAAATTTTTATTCCAGAGTAAAGCGGCTCTTTTCAATTTGTTTCATGATTGTAATTAGGTAGTAATGGAATATTTTAATATTTTTATTTCTAATACTATATTAATGGTAACTTGCTGGTGTTGAAAAAGTATGCCGTCTATTATAAATCATTATGGACAATTTATTATAAAGATTAATTATTGTGAAAATTTTTAACTGGTTGAAACGATGTCTACATTTTGTTTGACTTGCCAAACTGTGCGTATAGCTCTTTTTTGTGTTAATAGTATGGTTTCGTTTAACTATACAGTGTGTCCCACTTTTCATGGAGCCACACTCATATCTCGCTCATCTGATTTCCGAATATTTTGAAATTTTGGTGATGAATATTGAATATACACCTACAAAGTGGGTCTTTAGACGTAACCACATTTGATTTTATTCAGTGATGTCCGATTCTAGGATGGAAAAAGGGTGTCGATTTTCAAAAACAAAGTATTAGCGATTTTTTTAGAAAAACACTATTAGATATTCTTAATTAGCACCTTTAGAAAATTTTTGTTCAAGATTACATTGTAGTGGGTTCAAAGGTGTTTGAGATAGGTGCCGTCAAAAAAACAAATTTTTTGTTCAGAATGACGTATTGTACTAGTTTGAATTGATTTTACAACAAAATAATTATTTATTTAATAGGGCAAAAATTTTTAATTTGTACTACAAGACGTTATTCTAAACAAAAAATGAAGAATACATTTTTCTCATTTGAGAATGCGTTTTACAGATAAAAATTATTTTTAGTTGACGGCTCCTATCTCAAACACCTTTAAATCTACTACGATGTAATATTGTACGAAAGGATTCCTAAAGGTGCTGATTAAGAATATCGTTACTAGTTTTTTTCTAAAAAAATCGCTAATACTTTTTTCTTGAAAATCGACCCTCTTTTTTGATCCTAGAATCGGTCGCCGCTAACTAAAATCAAATGTGGTTACGTCTAAAGATTCCCTATATATTCACCACCAAAATTTCAAAATATTCGGATATCAGATGAGCGAGATAATATGGGGGTGCCTCCATGAAAAGTGGGACAGACTGTATATAGATCACTTGATTATTTTCAATATGTTTCTGCGTATTGGGAAAATTCATATTTTTTGTTTCACACTTAAATGTGTCTTTCATCGATGGCCATTTTATTCCAAAAATTTAATTGAACAATGTATATTACATCTAACAAGATTATTTTAAGTTCTCTAATGTTAACGTACTTTAGAAGATTGAATGAAGTACTCCTGTCTAATAATATATTTAGTATATGAAATTTAAAAATTTTAAAAATCTCGTAGCGTTTATCTTTTTAATGTTTATAATTAGATGTAATTGGATAATGAAGCTGAACGCAAGTTACTTTTTAGAGTGCACCTTTATTATAGTTACGTAAATAGAATGATTTTTTTAAATAAATAAATAAATAAACATGTAGTGCAATGTCCAATTTGTCAATAATCACTATAAACATTACAATAACGTGTAGCACATCCTGTTTAATAACAATTTGGAAGATCGCAATTATGGAAATGGAATAGAATATTGCAATTGAAATAGAATTAAATATTGCAATTGACGTGTTTATAATAAAGACCTTTTGCTTATGAAATACACAGAAAAAGGTGCCAAAAGTCATTACTTTAAAACTAAAACTTTAAACCTTAAATATGTATACAGGGTGGGGCAATAGTGCGTCGGACCTCGATATCTCGAGTTCTACGATAGCTAGAAATTTTTTTAAAAATTGCAAGTAAACTAGATAAAAAAGTCTATAACTGGAAATTATTTTCGAACATACAGGGCGAGCCAAGACGAAATTACAGGACCAAGTGCCTTTTTTTTAAAAGGAATGCTATGTATATCAGTACATTTTTTGAAGCCTCTTTCTAGGCTCTATTCATTCCCATATTAGCATTGAATATCTCCCAACCACTTGGATGTAATGAATTTTTTTGTTGAAATAATGCAATCTGCAGATGGATATTAAAAAAATCCCCACAGTCACAATTATGGGTTTTAAGAAAAACTTATGTGAATACCAGTTACGAGACATCTCATTGTAGTGAGATGGGGTCATGCGTACAATTGCCGGTCTTCGATCTTCGGAGCAAAGCAGCGGTGGTCGGAGCCGGGGAATGGATGGGTGACCGTATCTCATTACATTACCGAGGATAGTGCAGCGGGCTAGATCGCCCTTGAGTGGCACAAGGCGACTAGTTACTGCCTATCTCTCCTGGGTTCGAGTCCCAGCTCCGGCAGATGGCAATGTCGGAGGGAATGGGTGTATGTGGTGTGTCCTGGTTAAGTGTCAGAATAGCTCTAAGCTAAACTTCGCCAGGACGTTAATATAAATAAGACGATTAAAAAAAAATAAAAAAAAAATAAAAAAAAAATCTAATTAATGTTTTTGAATCATTTTCATTTCCTAAAACTGTACAGGAAGGCCAAGAATTATTTTTAAATTAAGAACTTTTTAAATTGAATTTTCTCAATTTTTTCAAATGGAACACCCTGTATATTTTACAAAAAATTTTCGTTTTTCATTTCTACATCACATCGTTGAAAAATATTTGAAAAAATTGAGAAAATTCAATTTAAAAAGTTCTTAATTGAAAAATAATTTTTAGCCACCCTGTACAGTTTTAGGAAATGAAAATGATTCAAAAACATTAAATAGATGTCTCGTAACTGGTATTCACATAAGTTTTTCTTAAAACCCATAATTGTGACTGTGGTGATTTTTTTAATATCCATCTGCACAGATTGCATTATTTCAACAAAAAAATTCATTACATCCCAGTGGTTGGGAGATATTCAATAGGAATGAATAGAGCCTAGAAAGAGGCTTCAAAAAATGTACTGATATACATATAGCATTGCATTTAAAAAAAAGGCACTTGGTCCTGTTATTTCGTCTTGGCTCGCCCTGTATGTTCGAAAATAATTTCCAGTTATAGACTTTTTTATCTACTTTACTTGCAATTTTTTAAAAAATTTCTAGCTATCGTAGAACTCGAGATATCGAGGTCCGACGTTCTATTGCCCCACCCTGTGTATAGGCACATACTGTGTGTTTCAATATATTTTTATGTTAGTCACATATCATTATCATTATTTCAGTTAGTATAAGAGATATATACACACTTTACCCACACTGTATATTATGTTAAATTATTTTTTTACTCTAAAGTTGTGCATCAAAAAGTATGCATCAAGCATTGAAGGCAGAAAACGCAAATATCCAGTCCCGAATGGGTTATAAATTTAAAAAAATCGTCATTTGTGCGGTTTTCTATAAGTGGTGAAGGTTGTGAAATTTCCATCCATATTTTTTGCCCATTAATTTAAGAGTCCGTCTCCAGAAATTTACTTAGATAAATTAAAGTAATAATTGATATAATTCAACTTATGTAGTACTTTAAACATATGTTTTATTGTTTATTTACAATTTTTATACATTGCCTCGTGTTATCTACATATCTATATTATTTATAGATTGTTTCACTCATTGAACGATTATAATTTAATAATTTAATATTTAATAATAAATGATTATTTTTAATAGTCTGGATTAACAGTTTAAGTTAATCAAAATAAACATCAGATGTTATTTTAAACAATCTGTGTTTCCATTGGTTAGTTTATTTTTTTGTGGTAAGGTAAAGAAAATAGCATATACTGCAGTTTAGGAATGGAAGAAGAAAGCAGTAAGATATTTTATGAGGGGTAAACCACAAACCAGAATGTCGGTAGTATTAGTAGAAATAAATGACTATTGTTGAGAATATACTTAGGGCCATTATAATTGATGATTATTAGTGTATTATTGGGGTTAATATCAGTGGTTGATATTTTTTATGCATATCTACAATAATTTTTTTCCTGTGATGATTTGCTAATAAATCAATTTTTTGATGGTTTTCAAGCAAAAATTTATAACTGTCTTCATTAAAAATTTACTTCGCACATCTAAGGGTATATCGTGTATTGGAAGTATTGTTTTTGTCTCAACCTGCCTCAAACGCATCACATCAAAGAGTATTACACACCAATACTGCCTCGAATCAAATAAAACATAATAATTTTTCTCCACAGTCTCTATGTAGTTTTTTAGATACCATTTCTATAAATGTATAAACTATGCTTTACCCAATGGCAATATTAATTTGTTCTCTCAATGTTTCAATTTATTTTTATTTATATGTAATAATTTTATTGTGGATTGATATACGTATTTACAATGAAGAAATTGCTGAGTATTAAGGTGGTTGCTAAGAAGATGACAATTACTGCGAAGAATGAGTGGGTATTGCGAGAAAATTATTAGTATTATTGGTACTACTTATCATTCGTTTGTAGTGCCCTGGGTTTACTATCCAACATTATGGTTAAGAGTACACTTTTTTGGTCAGCGGTTTACCTTTCAATTGTGTACTGAATTTGGTGTAGAACTAACAATTGTTTACAGGGCGTAACCAATGCAGAGCGTGAGGCCTTCGAACTTCTCCCAGATGATGAGAGACAATGTGAAATATGTAAAACAACTTGTTTTTTGTCAGCAATGACATGTAAATGCTCCTCAGAAATTCTAGTTTGCCTTAGACATTATAAAAACTTATGCGAATGCCCACCGCAAAATCGTACTTTGCGGTACCGATACACACTAGATGAATTGCCAGTTATGTTAAAGGCATTAAAATTAAAAGCAGAATCATTTGATCATTGGGTAGCTAGAGTAAAAGATGCATTGGATCCAAAAACACCAAAAACCCTCAATCTTTCTGACTTAAAAGCCTTATTGAGTGAGGCTGATGGAAAGAAATTCCCAAAATGTGACCTACTTCAAACTTTAACGAGTGCTGTAGAGGATGCTGAGAAATGTGCCAGTGTTATACACCAATTAGATCTCAACAAAATGCGTACGAGAACCAGAAACTCAAATGACACTAAATACAAACTTACCGTTGAAGAACTGACGTTATTTTGTGAGGAGATTGATAGTCTTGCTTGTATTTTAGAAGAAGCAAAAAGTATTAGAGAACTACTGCAGCAAACAAGAAAGTTTGAAGAAAAAAGTGAACATTTGTTACAACTGCCGTTAGCGGAATGCTCACTTTCTGAATTGGAAACTTGTAATTCACATGGAAATGGATTATGTATAGAATTACCTAATTTACGACTTATCGCAACTAGATTAAAACAAGTACAATGGCTTCGAGAGGTGGATACATATAAGAACAAAACGGACGTTATGGGCTTGGATGCTATTAAAAATCTTATACAAGATGGGATTCTGTTACCGCCACATCCAGAAATGGAAGAGGAATTATCCAAATTACAAGGTATATTGCAGACAAGCGAAGAGTGGGAAGAACAGGCTGCCGAGGTTCTGAAATCTGACGACAATAACGTCTTGATCCAGGTTGACAAATTACTTAAAGAAGCCTCCAAAATTTCCTGCTTTTTACCTACCGAAGGTCACCTATTTGAAGCAATGAAAAAAGCCAGGGACTGGTTAAGGCTGCTGGAAGAAATGAATTCTGCAGAATATTATCCCTACTTCAGTGCAATGGAAGAATTAATCAAGAAAGGACGTGGACTAGCTCTTCATCTAGTAGAAGTAGATAGAATGAATGATTATCTTGTTTTAGCAACTGGTTGGAAAGAAAAGACGAGTCGAGCATTTCTACGCAAGAATTCATCATGTTCACTTATGGAAGCTTTGTCACCGAGAGTCACAATGCCTAATGCGATAAAAAATAACAAAAAATGCAAGAGTACAGATGAAGACCTAAATACAATAGCATTGACCAACGCAATGGATCCGGCTGCGGTAGTAGCTGTGTTTAAAGATGCGGAGGACACAGAAATGTCTATGTTAAAAAAATTACGTGTAGCAAATGTATCTAAAAGTTTAGACCCCAATGAAGGTAATACTTTTTGTGTGTGCACAAGAGGTGTATTTGGAGTAATGATGCAATGTGAATTATGTAAAGATTGGTTTCATTCAACATGCACCCAACTTCCAAAAGTAGCGACCACGAAATACAAAGGAAATTTCACAAATGTTGCGTTACATTTGGGCTTTAAAGACTGTAAATTTCTGTGTCCAAACTGCCAACGTACAAAACGACCCCGGTTAGATGTTATTTTAGGATTATTAATGTCATTACAGAAATTGTATGTTAGGGTTCCTGAGGGTGAAGCGTTGCAGTGCCTGACCGAACGTGCAATGAATTGGCAAGATCGAGCTAGACAATTGTTACAACACCCAGAACTTGAGAAGGCCAAAAATAAACTTGCATTATTTAGTCAAAAGTACAATGAAGCTGCTGCAAGACAAAGAACAGAGAAAATTATATCAACAGAATTAAAGAGAGCATCGAAAAATCCCGAACTGCATCAAAGAGTACAAGAAATAACTCCATTCAGTGGTGTTACAGAGGAAGGTGTAACATGCGACAGTGGTATTAATGACTCTGATGAGGCCTCCAGAGAATCCAAGGATTCCGATGACCGCATGGGAGAACATGCCTACTCTTTACATCTACCAAAGGTTGGAGATGGAGAGGATTATATCTTAGAAATCAACTCAGATGTCAGACAGCAATTAGAAGAACTTCTTACCGAAGGGGATTTATTAGAGGTTTACCTGGACGAGACTTTCGCTTTGTGGAAGCTGATGCAAGCATCGCGGGATCCAGAAAGAGAGGCCATACTAATTGATTTTGATGTAAGTTTCTTTATATATTTACCATTATAATTAGTTTATACTTACAGGGTGTTACTGCTCCATTTCGCTGTTTTAATATTTGTCACTTAACATTGTACAGGGTTAACGCCACTATTTTATTTATTTTTCCCCTAGAGAAGTAATATACTTAATAAAACGTTTGTACTTGTTATTTCACTCTTTCGTTAAGAATTTAACACTTACTTATTTTTTCGTATTATTAATTTTTGACTGTAAATAAATAGGCGTTCATCTTTTGTTTTGTATATTAAAAACAAATAGCGAGTTCCGCGTAAATAAAAATCAGTATACGAGACCTACATAATATTTAAGCGATTAGCTTTGACAGCGTTCATATATTGTTTTTTTTTTTGCAAAATATTTTAATTTGATATGGGTTTGTACAAGTTTTTGAACAATACAACGGGAAAATATAGCGGCATTAATGATATTTGAAATATAGGTTTTTAATGCGAAAAAAATATTTTGTAGGCACATATGAAAAATACTCCCAAAAAAAGGGGGCGCAAGCGCCTTTCGGAGGAAATAGATTTAGGCAAAAAATTGATTAAGACAGTGAAACTTGAAGGGGAAAAGAAGATACGGGGGCGTAAAATCAAAGATAACAAGGAAGCTGGCCATAAGAAACGAGGTAAGCGAAGAGTTCGGCGTTGCCAGTCTACTGCATCTGACAGTGACGACGACGAAGATGATGAAACTTGTGCGGCAAATGGTTGCCAGAAACCTACAGGACAGAACGTAGATTGGGTACAGTGCGATGGGGGCTGTGAACAGTGGTTTCACATGGCTTGTGTTGGTTTATCAGCAGAGGACATAAATGAGGATGAGGATTATATTTGTATAACTTGTTCAAGAACGACAACATATGAAAATTTGAATGATAGTAGATCGAGTAGTCCGAGATCTCCAGATTCAACTCAGCCTTCCACTTCCAAAGACATTTCATAGTGCAAACCATTAGTCACGTGTTCATTGCAGTTTTTTTACAATGGACAATTTAAAAAAGTATTTTAGTATATAGATTATGTATACACAGTTCAGTTGTGATAATTTAAGCATAAGGAATGTAAAATATTTTTATTGTATCACTCTGTATATTTTTTTTGTCTAAAAAATTATTTATCTTCATTAAATTATGTGCATTGTATATATTACCAAATCATGTTGAAATCTATTAGGTACAAAGCGCAAAGTATGAGAATTATTTCTGTTTCAAGGGAGAATAACCAACAAACATAAATGTTTAGTTGACTACTTTTGGGTTTTATATGTGTATCACCATGTATATATTTCTTATAATCCAAGTCTTGCCGTGTATTTATTGACTTTCGGAGTTTGTGTATTGAGTCTAGAAAAGCATTAGACAATAGTGATATCATCCCTTCATATTATATACAATAAACTGGTAGATACGAGTTGCATGACTGCCTAGACGGTACCTTATACTTTTTATTAATGTATACTACAAAGCCTCATTTAAATCATGTTTGACAATTGCAAATGAATTTATTTACTAATTTAACAGTTACACACTGCTGGACAGTTCCTTTCATGGCGTCTGAACGTTACAGACTTATTCGGCCTTGAATAAAAGAATGAACAACCGTTTGTGATTATTGTTAACTAGAAATTTATGTTTTTTGGTAAGTCCCCTTGAATAATTCTTTTTTCAAAATGTTTCATGTAGATGTATTGACAATGTAATGAAATTGTTAAGTGCAGTTTGTATAAAACTTGTATTACTAAGGTAATTTGTCAAAATTTTGAAAATTAACACTAATTGTATAGAATGTGAACTAGGTTGGATGAACAGAGTACCAACTAGAGATTTACAATTAAGTACTTTGGCCAGAAGTCTCTTCATATAATTTTATATATTCATATTTTTATCAGCTACAGGCTGACGATTAAGTGTGGAAAATCTCAATATTGGAACATGGACTAAACTATTGTTGGCATCTTAGAAGTTTAGCGAAAAAAATTGCCATTACAAAACTTGAACTAGTTATGATATTTTCCAAATTTGCTTTTTGTATTTTAGGATGTCTGAAATTTTGTGTGCTCCAGTGAGATCGAGGCAAAATATCAAGTCTACCCTTACTAATATAATGTAATTCCCTGTGTTTTGTTGTTTACTTGACTTTGGTGTCATAGTTATTTAATTTTACATTCTATACTTTGCTTTATATTATGAATATTAATAATTTCACTTTATTAAGTTTTCTTTTTTTTTAGTTATCATGGTTATGTCATTTTGATTTCTTTTTACATATATATATATTTTTTTGTTTTACTTATACGTATACTTAATATAATGTGGTGTAACGTTTTTAAGATATTATGTTTCTAATTAATTCCAGTGTCTTTTTTCCCCCATTACAAACCAGTTGGTCCATTAAAGGTTCTTTTTATTAAATTAGTGCAATTGTTTATGTTTAGAGCAAATTTTTTTATTATGTGTAACTGCATTATTTGCTCTATAATAATATAAATCACCTTGGCAGTGGCTGACAAAATTTAATTTAACCATGTCTTAGGATTGGAGCAAAAAAATGGCAATCGACAGTCTCTTGAAAGAGCAAATTTCACTCGCAATATTCCCCCGCTAAACTACATTTAATCTTGCTAGTCATGTCTTAAGAGCAAAGGCTAAGTTTTATGCTTCAGTGTTAAGATGTGGCTAACCTAAATTTAATCGGCTGCTTTACCTACAAAAAAAAAAATTGTGAAAGTTAAAATTTTACCATGATTTTTTGTGCATAAACTAAAGTCTTTTTGTATATGATATTTACTTTGTGAAAAGACAAAGGAGATTAATATTATTTATCATGTCGTAGTAGAACATCTAATTGTCAGTGTATTATATTAAGTTTTTTTCCCGGTATGGTCACAAAATTTGCCCTTTCATATTTTATTTAGGAACGAATAGTCATAATTAGAGAAAATATTTTAAAATTCTACATTTAATACAGTACATTGTTAGAAGTACCTTTATTTTTTATATTTTCTTTATGTGTTATTTTAATAATATAATTTAATTTTGAAATAAGTCATTGTTTTGAATTTTTGTCAATAAATACTTTTGCATATGCTTTTCTTTCATTTTATGTTAGGGGAAACCGTGTGCTGTCTTTCTAAATGTTGCCTCTGAAAGATGGCGCTGCAGTTAAATGACAGGTGTTAGAAAAAAATTATTAAAGAGAGAAAAAAATATCAACGCAATAAGAGTAGTAGTTTATTATCTCGACAAAGAAAATAAATAAATCTGCAGATTATCAACGAAAATGGAGCTCAGTAGTATAGTGCTATTAACTTGCAACTGATGCCTAGCAAAGTTGTCGTTTACAAATACTGTGCAAGAAATAGTTTAATAATATGAGCCATTTTTGTTTTTTTTATATATATAATTTGAGGCTAATAGCGAATGCCTTTATTTCTCATTTGAATAATCTAAATCATGTCACTGTGGCAATATCCTTCCTTGTGACAAGAGCCACCCTAGCTACAGGGCTAAATATAGGCTTATAGTCCCGGGGCGCCAGACTTTGGGGCGGTAATTTTGCTCGCACTCAAATTCATCCGTCCCGCTTCTTCTCCTGTGTATTTTGTTATGAAGAGGGGCACATTATTGTTGGTAGCCCACGGTCGCCAAGTATCTTAAGACGGTCCTGCTTGCGACACCATTGCAAATAGGTAAGCGAATTCAAAGCACATATCTCCATTGTGACCCAGTGAGAATAATACAGTATACAGCATAAATAACTAACTATCTTTAGTTTTATTTCTCAAACTACTATGAATTTTTTTCACTGTGAAATAGTGCCATATTTGATTAGCAAATTTTTTATTTTAAAATTGGCGGCACCATTCATTTTTGAAACTGTTTATCAAATTTCACATATTATATTGGTATGATTTTCTTGGATTCCTTTTTATTTATTTTTATGTGGCAAGAAATTAAAAATGGAATACGGTTGCAAACTCGTTGCAAATCCATTTAAGAGGTTTCCAAATACAGTGGCGTAAGTTTTTAAATAAAATATTGCTAGTCAAATTTGTCATTTTTGACAATGAAAAAATTTCATAGGCAATCTAAATTAAATTAATTAATTAATGGTTACCAAAAAAAAGTAAAAAATAATTAAAGCTCAGCTGTGTAATGTGTAAATAATTTTTTATAGAAATTTAATTTTAAGTTAAAGCAGTTAAAAAGCTTATTTTTTTGTGGACTCCAGAGCACGTACCAAGTACATAGTATTGCGATTTTAAACCATTGCATATTTTTTTAAATTATCATATACTGTATTTCCTAAAAATAAACGCTTGACCATATGTGGTATATAATTTGGACTACAAGTAAACATCATTATTTGTGCTCGAGATTATATCATCCAAGAAAAGCATAAACAGTTTACTTACACTGACCTTATACTAAAGGACTGTAACTAAAAATCCACATATGGCGCTTGAGATGGCATTGGTTTTAAAAAGGAAATAATAAAACAACAAAATGCTGTTATAACTACATTTATTTTATTATTTAAACTACAAATTAATTAATTAGTATGATTAGTATTTAGCAAAGCAGTTGCCTTGTGCTTAAACACCATTTTACCTTTTAACAAATTTATAAATTATATATAGAACTTAACATCTTGAGCTATGCTTATTTATACTAAATCATACCAGATATTTTAAATTTTAGCTACCCCTAAAATCAAGTTATGAAGGTGATATTATGAAATCACAACAAACAACTTAAGTAAAAAAATAATTTATTAACACAATCTTTTATAATACTAAAAAACAATTTACAAAACTTTCTTTACATCTTGTCCGTAAACTATATTATATACAAATAAAATAAAATATAATTTAGGTGAACTCGTTTTACCATAACATAGATAATTTGGCCATTCTTATCTATATTGTGGCAATACTAATACAGTAAAAAATACACTTACACCCTACCACAGTTCATTCACAGAATTCTGTAACAAGCTAATTATTATTATTTACATTAAGTTATAGCAAATATCTTAAATACAAAATTAAACATATTTTCACATTTGTACTAAAACGTACACGTGCTATTTATCGATTTAATTTAAAAACTAATTAGGTAAAGTATCATATAAAATATCTTTTGCCGATTGTGACAGATGTTCTGGAAATCGTATATCGAAGTTGACTATGAGATCTCCACGACGAGAAGGTTCCTTAGGGAGAGGTAGACCATAGCCTTGTATACGTCTTACAGTGTTTGGTTTAATTATTTCTTGCGTATAATGAAGAGGTATCGATTTTCCAGACATTGTAGGTACTTCAATGGTACATCCGCATAGAGCCTATAAACAAAAAGACCAAGATTAGTATACATATTTTACAAAATAGGAAATTGTGAAAACTATAAATTGATACTTTTGTAAAAATTATTCTTCCTATAAATAACTTCAGTATGTTATTTTGGGTTTCAGACGTCAGAGTAGGTCAAGTAATAGTAGCTAATTTTAGACATTACTGAAATCCTAAATTTAATCAAAATGGCAGGCAAAAGATAAAAATTTTGAGGAAATGGCAATGTTTCATAATTTCATTGCTTACCTGTTTTAAAGAAATTTTAGCAGTATATCTGATGTCGCTGCCTTCACGTTTGAACAAAGGATGGGGTTTATCTCTAATTATAAAAACTATATCAGCAGGAATTTTATTTCGTCCTTGGTCACCCTCTCGTTGGAATGTAATTTTAGTGCCAGCTTTCCATCCAGGTTTAACATTGATGGTCAAAACCTTGTCTTCTTTTTTGGTAGTTCCATCGGGTTGCAGAACCTTCCTACTAATTTTCATTTTTTTCTGACAACCTTTAGTGATATCTTCTAAAGATACGTATAAATCATGCTCAATAGGTGGGTCTTGTATTTTATCTTTATTTCTGTTGGGACTGCTATGGAAATTGAATGAATGGCTACGGAAAGCTCCACCTGGTCCTCCAGGTCTTGGTGGACCTCCAACTCCAAGAGAAGCAAATGGGTCATCAACATCCATCTCATCATCATGCAAACCGAACATTCTGTTGTTTCCAAAATCGAAGAATGCTGAGAATGGACTCGAATTTCCGAAGAATTGAGCAAATGTGGCTCTTGGATCTCCATGGTAGGTGTAAGAGAAATTACCAGGGTTTCCATTTCCTGTTCCTCCAGGGACACCTCCTTTTAGACCCTCCTCGCCATAAGTATCGTAGATGTCACGCTTCTTTTTATCTGATAGGACCTCATAAGCTTCTGCAACCTCTTTGAATTTTTCCTCAGCTCCAGCACTTTTGTTCTTATCTGGATGGTACTTTAAAGCTAATTTTCTGTACGCCTTTTTGATATCGTCGTCACTAGCACCTTTTGATAGTCCTAAAATCTTGTAATAATCTTTCCCCATTTTCACTTTCGTTCACTTAATTTATTAAAAAGAAAAAGTTATTAACACAGATGTTAATTCTTCCAAACGTCAAATAAGGAGTTCACACAAAAACACTCGGATACGTCCGTTCGATTTCACAGCAAAATGCTCACTCCCTTGCGCGGCGATCATCTCGCCTTATATATTTAAAGGTTATACTCGAGAACACTCACGACTTTTCTGGAATGTACTGGAATTGCACCGGCGTAACGTGTGTCGGCCTAACGTAATTCTATTGATATCTAGCTTATGCTAAAATATTATCAAGAAGAAATTACTTCGGCACGATTTACGAGATTTCTGGCTCACATACAAATATTTTCAGCTCATAAAAATACGAATTTTGAATATTAGTAATTTCATTAAATAATAGCAAATCTACTGCACTGGATTCTGCTTCTTTTCTAATGTTTGGAGAACAGCGGGAATTTTAAATATTATTCTAGAATGCGTGGGTTGTGCCTCCACTTTTTTACGCTGAAACATATTGTTTATTGATTATTTTTGCAACATTTTAGAACTCATTTCTAATTTAACTATGAAATAGATCAGACAAATATTAATTTAAAAAGAAACATTACCGTTTAATAAAAATATTTAATGGCGGCCTTAATTTTAAATTTTTATACCTATTTTTAGTTAGACAGAATAAAGTTTCTTTAAATAAAATGTTGTAAAATGTAATTTTCCTAATGCCTTCAAAACATTTGGTAGGTATATGGATGAGACCATATAGGACCACCGTTTTGTAATGTAATGTGTGATGCAAATATAAAGTATCAACCCAAGCAAATTTTTACAAGGACGCTGATAAATTGGGACAGAAAATATATATTATGCACTATAAATAGATCAAATTTATGTTATCATTTTTATATGTATGTGTATATCTATATATATATATTTTTTTTTCGTAAAGGAACAACTACTCCCACAGGAAGACGTTGTAAAATGTGACAAATAAATCAAATCAGATGAGCTCCTACCAAATAAAGCAAAAAGTCAATGTAAATACAATGTTTAGCCCACGAGTAATTTCTCAAAAATATTTGAATTATTGGAAAGTTGCCTAAAGTCAAGACTGCAGAATAAAATATCAGTTTTTACGCATGTAAATACAATGTTTTGGAATATTTTACCGATATAATTATTTAAAGTTCCCGCTGTCTACCAACCAATAGAAATGAAAAACACATTATTAATGTTGGGATGTTGGTATCGACTCACTTTTCACTTGACATTTGACATGTGAAAAGGTGGACATTGAGTAGTGGGTTACAGTAAATATTAATGGGGAGCGGCTTTTCTCTTTAAATCTGCGTTTATTTTGTATATAGACATTAAATTAATTTTTGTAAATCTGTGCCACACGAAATGGATTTAAATTTTTCTGTATTTCAAGAGCCCCGAGGGGTGATGAGAGTTCTACAATTTGTAAGTTAATTAAACTAATTATAAATTATAAAATATACCTATTATCTTTATTGTAAGTTGTAAATAATATCGATAATTATTATTTAAACCGTTTTTAAAAACAAACCCAGGTAAATGCAAAGTTGAAAGATGCTACGCTTTTCTGTGCTGTTATATCTGACCACAACATTTATTTTTTAGATATTTTCAATTTGTGCATTTGCAACAATAACTGGATATACTGGCTATATGCAGTTCAGCTGCCTGGGATTTAACCAAACAAGGGAATTTAGTTACCCATTTGATTTTGTGGAGAATAGAAATTTTATACAGAATTCATCTTCGTGTGCCATGGCCGTTGTTGGAATTTCTTCTTCAGATGCACAATTTTTTGTTACAACTGGCGTATTAGCTATGTTATACTGTATTGCAATAGTGCTCATCTATACAAAATTTGATCAAATGTACAAAACTAACAGTAAAATTCCATTGTATGTAAGTATAGGGCGATAATTTAGAAGTAGTCCCGAATTAATAGTAATAGTATATTGACTAGATAGACAAAGAATGGGGTAAAAACTATGCTCTTACGCAAACCACATTTACCACCACAAATGAAGAATATCGTGGAGAGTTGGTTGTCATTTGAAAGTCTTATCGAGTCTATCGATTTTATATACTGTCACTAATTCAAGGCTATCTATGTATTATTTTATTATTTATAAATTATTTTAAGGATTTTCTAATCACTGTCGTTTTTGGAGTACTTTGGCTGTCCAGCAGTGCTGCATGGGCAAACGGTTTAAGTGGTTTGAAGCAGACTTTAACGTTTCATGATACTTCAGAAGGTTGTAAAGAATGTAAATTAACAACATCAGATTATTCAACGCTTAATATTTCTGTGGTAAGTATATAAGAACCGTCATAAGAACCTACACAGATTAATTAGAGGAATAAAAACATAATTAAGAATGTTACTATGTATATTATTTCCATTTTACATATGCCTAATGTTTCCAAAAATCGTGCACTTGAAAAAGCTGTTTCTATTAGCTTTTTAAACACTCTTATCTACTCTTTGGTTTTTTAAAGAGTAGATAAGATAAGAGACCATTCCGAAAATTTATTACTTTGCTTTTTACCGACTTGGATATCGTCGGATAGCATTTCCAATATAATCATTGGACTGATCAACAATTTGTTTCTGCCTCTCTATGAATTAGTACCACGTCATGGTATTCATGCATATACTTATTTCATATTGTGACTTCCATAATAATTATCCTGTCGCTTAGATATGCAAACCAATACGCTAGATCACAATGGGTACGCTGTTGTGACATGTACAGGGTTAGTTTTATTAATGTAAACCCTGTCCCTTTTCTTTTGAATTAACCGATGCAAAAGGTTTAACTGGTTTTGCATCTTTTTTATGTAACTTCCATATTATATGCTAACAGTTTTGTTGTATGGTAGGTATACAGGGTAAACAAAAAGTATTTATTTTCTGTTTCTATTTCTGTTCTATTTACTGTTATCCTTTCAAGGGAATGCGTCAATTCATCACCTAGCAGGCGAAATGGTTAAATAATAAATAAGTAAATAAATAAATATTTTATATGCGCGGAAGCTTATATAATTTTGTTATTTTTAAAAATAATAAAAAATACTATAAAGGTACCAATAAGGTTCAGAATGATCTCCATTTTATTTATTTGCTTGTACTTAACACATTGGAAAGAACAGGAATTGTCTCATTTAGCCACAAATAGACTATACAATATCTACAAAAAAACATTACTATCAAACATAATTTTATTTTCAGATTTTTGGCTTTTTAAATTTTTTTCTCTGGGCAGCAGACCTATGGTTTGTCTACAAGGAAACTTCATGGTTTCAAGGAATTCAATCACATGATACGGAAGGAGTTTAAATTTTCAAAAAATTACCATTATTTTTTTCTTTAATTCATTTAAACTAGTCAGTCTGCACAATTTTAAGTTACATACATGAATTTTATGTAGGTACTCAAAATAATTTGTTTTAATTCAATAATTATATAATTATTTAATTTGTGTCATAGAGTGCATCAGTTCACTTGTATGTGATAATTATCTACAAAGGTCACATTAAAAAGTCTTTGAATTCAATCTTACGGACTAAGTAATTGCTTACACAGTCATCTATTACTGGCTCCATTACCAGTAGTTTAAGTTTGATTAAAACTGAAACTAGGTATAAACAATCAGCTACTTTACAAATGGAAATATTTAAGAAATTAAGTTTAAAAGTTAAGCAGACTAATTTTAATTTTGCCTCTTTTAAGTAATTTGTCAGTATGACAAAATCACATTTTACAGTACGAATTTTAATTTGGAATGTACCATATCTGCACCATAAATATGTACATATTCAAACCAAAAACATCTATTAAGTGGTTTTAGAAGTTAAGAAAATTAAAAATCATCACTGATATTTAGAGGGATTTTTAATACTCGAAGTATTTATTTTATACAAAATCAAAAATTAAATGATCTTTATTTTATTACTTCTAGTTTGAAAAAAAGGTCTTATTCGATAATTATATATTAATAATATTATTCCATTTTAAAATTATGGTTTGTATTCCATCCATTAGGTATACTTAATTAAATCTCTTTTATTAATAGTTATTTATTTTTGCACCAAATTATAATAATTGATATTATATGTGCTTTATAATTTAATACTGATCTGAGTCAGAAATTATATTCATAATATTTATATTTGTTATACCTACCTATTTTTTTATATGAAAAAATTATAATCACGTCTATATATCCTAGGTGCACTTAACAATTGTTTCTGGTACCTGTTTGTATCAGGTCAGTTAAACATGGGTTTGTTAATTTACATTTTTAATCTCTAATAAAATAGCTACATACTTTTAAGTTATTTCTTTATTATTCATTGTTATAAAAAGCTATATGTTTTTTTGGAATAAACATTTTTAACAATTTTTTTTACCATTATTAGCACAAGTACTAGAATTACGTAAGTTTAACTAACTTATAATTAAAACAGTATTACATATTAGATGTAGAACTTTAGTTACGTACTATGTTAGTTTGGTATAGCCATACGTTATGTTGTTGTCCCTAAGGCAATAATTATTTACCTGCACTGCCATGTCAATTAAATGAGTCTGTACTTTAACGGATGCTATTTTTACAAAAACGTACTTTAGTCAAACATGTTTTCTCAGAATGGTTAAACAGCACATAGGTTAATTTTCAAGCATAGAGATTAACTTTCTTCTTGATTAGTTACACTTTAGACGTAGAACAAGTTGTTTCTATAGATGTTTCTGTAGACCTATAACCTGCTCCATTATGAAGGATGAGAGGGCGGTGAATAATAATGAACTGCGACTACATTTGCTTGATGCATACGAGAAAATACTTCTCTTTTATCGTATTAAATTCAGCTGAATTTGTGGGTATGCTGGAAGGTAGAAAATTCAAACAATTTGTTATTATTTGAATAGCTGCTCTGTGGAAGTATTTTGTACAGTATGCACTTGTCGAAATAATGTATGTTAAAGTATGTGTCATCAATTATATTAATCTAGTGTCTACTGTCTACGTAAGAAGTTTGTTACCTATATATAAATTTTATTTATATAAACGTAGCCCACTGTAACAAAAAATAATGTTTGTAATTTATTTTATGTGTTTGCCAGTAAATAAATCGTAGATTGTTAAATATGTTTAAATTTATGTTTTTGTGTTCATATCCAAATAAAATATAGATAAATAGTAGAGCAACTCTTTGTTTTTCTACTATGTATTGCGTGTTGCGTGTAAAGTAAACGTGGGTTATTTGACATAGTTAAATAAGCGACTTGTAGATGGCATGTATAAAGGCAATGACACAGAATTATTAATTCTGTGGCAATGACCAAAAATTGTGTCAGTCATAGGCAAGGCCACTTTGTGGCCTTCTATATCATAATAAAATAAGGCTACCTGTGGCGTGCCTAGAAATATAAATAACTAACTACAAAAACAAAACAACAGACTAATTACATGTGCACCAATCCTACTTGAGATTGAAAATAATTTGGGGGGGGGGGAGGCAGGTACTGCTTGCTGATCTAACAATGTCCCACAGTACACAGTACAGTCCACAGAATATATGTATATCTATGTAAAATAAGAGATTGATGATTGATTGATAAGCTTCCACTCTGCTCAAATCTAATTGATTGACTTAGCAACAAATCCACCCTTCTGGTCTATGTGTTAAGCATAGCTGGCATTTGCAAGAAGGGCGAGTTCATTGCCAAACACTTCTTCATCTCTTCCAGTGTGGCTGCAAATCCTGAATCCTGCCATCAGTTTACGGATTGGTGCTTGTACTGTGCATTTTACGATATTTGCAAATTTGTTCCAGCGTTTACTGGCTTTGGTTTGGGATTTCCTGAGCCTTCTGGGTTTAGGTGTAAGTGGTCATTTCAACAAAAGTTGGTAGTCCACCAATTAGTTATATATTTGCGGTTGCGGAAAAGTTTCGAAATATTTTTATCTCGAATTATATAGAATAAGATATTAAGCTTGCTAATTCGACCCACTTGCGTTCTCTAGAAGCGAAGTTGAGAAAGAAACTATAAATGCGTATGTGGCACCTGCGAAGAACATCAGTGTTTAATATCAATAAGAGTAACTTTAGCTAGAAACCAGAAACTCCTTTTCAGTAATTGAGAAAGGAGCAAAAGCACAGCATCGCCCTCTGGCAATGACTACCCGCATTTTATATATTTATGGCTTCAAAAATAGCCATGTTTTCCACGTCTTGTAGTTCATATGTCATTGCTATTATAATAAAATAATAAACACTACTTTTCGATATAAATATTCATAAGCAGTTATATTTAGATTAAATGCTAATTTTATTATTTTATTTGTTACAAAACCAAGAAAATATTACAAACTAGTTTTTAAATTTCAAATATGTTACAACATATTTTTCAAGTGAACAGTGCAAAACTGAAACAAAACAGTGTAAAAATCGGTAGCCGTAATTGGAGACGCTTCTTTCAATAAATCAACATAAACACGACAAGAATAGGTTATGTTTCTATCTCGTGATGTAATCCTTTTAAAAGTAATACAGTGTAAATATTTATTTATTGATATTTGTCCAAATCTCCATTATATGAACCATTATTGAAATTATTCGATTAATCTTGCGGGGAGGTAGGGAGTTGTTGTGATAAGTGTTAAAAATAAAGTAATAGCTGTCTGTCAAATCACTGATAGGTTTGTTATAAATAACAAGTTTATTTGCCAAGCATTTAAACATATTGTAATTAGTTTTTGTCTGTGAACAATGTTTTTTATGTTTTAGTTGAACATTGTGTCATGTGAAGAGTACATTCATATAATGGAATTTGATTCCCAAAGTCAGTGTTCTGATGAAGGAGTTGAATTATCAATATCAGGTATGCTTTTAATATTTTTTAGCCAATATCTTAATACTTCTGTAAATTTCCTACCTCTTTAAATGGTCATTGATTTTATGTTTACATACGCTCTGCTTATCTTAATTGTGTTTATTAAATTGACAGACTTAATTGCCATCTATTTCTATTGATAATTAAAATATTGTAATTCTGCAGATAACAGTATTGTATTGGCTTTTGCCAATAATCTATTATCTCAATTATAAACAGAATTATAATTCATATGTAAATGAAAATATAAGTTCGTAGTTCAAAATGTATCGTTCTATGTCATATTCGCAGAAAATGTTATTAAAAAGTGCTACAAAGAATTTTTTTTTAGAAAATGGAGATCTGTACCCAGGAGACTACCCTTACTTGGAAGATCCTTCATTTTTGGAAGCTAAAACTGTTTATTTATTAATGCAAAGAAATGTACCAGTCTCTAGAGCCTCAAGGCTTGAGTGGCTTTTAGATCATTTAAATACAACAATTACTACTCCTAGTCAAAAATTAGTAAGTATAAATAAAATAGGTATAAGTATCTAAGTAAAAATAACATTTTTTCAAGCATATATTTATTTACATTGTAATCTCTTCTCACATCCCACTATATATTTACATGAACTATAAATTATTTTCATAAAGGATATGTTACACAGATAATTGATAATACTAATATATTATTGTATCCTATGTTGTAATTGTACTGAATTTAAAAAGTAAATCTTTACATTATTTCCAAGGTTATTTCTGTATTTCATTATCATTGTAGTTTAAACTATCACTTATACATGTCGATTATCCACATATCTAAAACATCAAAATAACTAGCTCATAAATTAAAATGTAACCGAGTAACCAGGGACATACTAAGATTATCGTACACATAAGTTAACTAGCAAATAGGACATGGTAACATTATGAACATTCATTCACAAGTTTTAAGTATTATCGAAAACAATGTAAAAAGTCATATAAGATCATTTTATAACGCTCATTTAAATTTAAAAATGAACTTGTTCTAAGTAGTTTTCAATACCTTTACGATATACTCGTGAGGATATTTAATTCCAGTAGTGCCCAGATCTGCATGCAGTTAACTTTGTAAATTTTTAGAACGAGTCTTCTAATAATCTTGAAGTTATATCTGCAATACCGAGAGAGCAAAATTTAACAAAATGCAATCGTTATTTAATTACATATCGTACAGAGGTAAAATTCTTAGCACACAATTACCGTTTCGTATACTGCCTGGATATGAGTCCATCTCAGGCGAACGTGGACATACAGAAAGGTGAAATACTTTTTGATGAGATACTTAATTGCTTTAAAGCTAGTATGGAAGGTCTATGTAGACAGGTAAGAAAAATAAATTATACCTATTAGAATTAACTATATTATGTTATTATGTTTATTAACACTTCAGATTGATTTTTTTCGAACTATACAACTCGGTCCTTTGATTTAAGGCTATTTTACCAGATCTAGGTAACAGGTGCTCAGGCTCAGACTGTACCCCAGTCAAGGCGGTTTGCGACTCTGTCCACATTTAGACTAGGGTTGCCAACTATGGGTGGGTTAAATCCGGGATTAACTAGTCATGGGCGAAAAAATAGCTCCGCACTACACAGGCGATTTTTTTTTAATTTTAAAGTCAAACGTTTTAAATACAAAGTTAGATATTTCGATACGGTTGATTTATTTTTAAAGAAATTTTAATTTTGAATATTGCTTTTTTTAAATGATATTTTTCTATCAGGTTTTTTTTAAGTTAATAACATTTACCAAATAAAAAAACAATTTTAATAACTGATCGGTCAAAAAAGACTTTATTCATAAGAAAACGAAATAACAATAATAATATATTAACATAATCATATTCTCAAACATAAAAAATACATATATCTCTAAAATAAAACAATAATCTTACAGGAACATAACTAAAAATATATGCAATGTGTCCCACTTTGAGAACGAGTAGCGTAATACAATACAATTAATAAAGGAACTCATTTTTTAAAAGAATATTTTGATTGACTCCTAACTGCTTTCAAGAGAACTTTATCTTTTTCTATGAAACTCTCAAATTCCTTACAAGTCATGTCGAAATTGAGTTTCACTTGAAGTTCATTTTTTAAAACATTTTCACTAAGTTTATTTCGTTCGTCCCGCCAAACTAAACCCATTAAACTGAACACACGTTCACAATACGCATTTGAAACGGGAATACTTAATATAAATGAAATTAATTTGAATAGTTCCTTACAGTTTGATCTTTCAAAGAAATAATTCCATTTTTCGGGAACACTCAACGAATCATTAAAAAAAGTTTGTTCCTTTTCTTCTTCAAGAATTTTTTTTAAAATACAGAAATCATTGTATAATTCATCAGTATTAATATCTAATTTTAAACTTTGGGATAATTCTTCTACATTGTTCCAGTTTATCTTATTATTAGAAAAGTTAAAAATTGCAAAAGATTTGTATGGAGAATTGTTAAAATCATAAAATTTTTCGATATATGTTAAACATTTTTCAAAAAAATGATCCGATTGTTTCAAAAACAATTGTTTTTCTGTATTATCTAGATTTTGGAAGATTCGTTGTGCGGAATGTCCGAAAAATGAGTCCCTTTTACGATTTTCAAGTAGTACCTTTATGTTTGTCATTATGTCATGTAATTCAGTTGAGGTAACTGTTTTATTTTCAAGTTTTAAAATACTATTATGAAATATGCCCATGATATTATGTAAGAAATAAAGAATACAGAGATGAAGTGAATTACTATCGTCTTTTTCAAATGTTTTCCAGAGAAAATAACTAACATTTTCTTCACCTTCGCTTAAGAAATACGATTTGATTGCTAACCAATTCAACAGAAGTCTCTCAAGAGCGGGATAGAGTGTCAACCAACGAGTAGGAACATGTCTCAAAAGTTCTTTGTATTCTTGATTGACAAATTCAAAAAACGATTTCAAACAATCAACTTTTTTAGCAGAGCTTGAAAATTCATTGTAAATTTTTATTATGAATAGTTCAATATCAAAATTGAATGCTTTATTTGCTTGTTTTATGCAGTTATTCAAAACATGACATTGACAATTTGATTTTATTATTGCGGGATTTTCATCAAACAATTTTTTATAAACAGATACATTTTTACCATAATTTACGGCCGCATTATCAGCTGAATAGCTGGAAATATTTTTCATGTTAAAATTGTACCTAACTAAAATGTCTTTTATTCTATCGAATATAGCTTGGCTGGTCTCATGTGGATCTACATAGAAATCCAGCAATCCATGACGAATTCCACTACCAATTTTGAAATATCTCACTGTTAGAGGATATAATTTTACATTACCTTTGTTTGATGCGTCAGAACTTATTGAGAAATATATACTATTTTTCAAATCTTCCAACAGAATTTCGAGTGATTTTGGTCCCAAAACAGATTCCACTATACTTGTCTGTTTAGTTCTTCCACAAGTCATTTTGTGAGCTATTTTGGAATCATGAAAAATTATTGAATTTAATTTGGCTGCACAGTCTTGGGTCAAATAAGACAGGTGGTGATTAATAGTATGATACGTAAATGTTGCCTCAGCTACAGCAATTTGATCTGCTTCGCTGTCGTCCTTTTTGTTAATCATAAACGATTGAATACCCTTAGAAATAGTTTTTGCTTTCTTAATTTTCAAATGATTATTGCTTCGTTCATGAATTTCCAACGCTCGTTTTCCCTCATATTTAATAGTAAAATCTTTATTACATAAGACACATATGACTGTTTCACTATCTTTCTTTTTCACCCATTCAAATATGTTCAGCCATTCGTCGTGGAATGAACAAAACTTCTTCATTTTTTTCTGTTTTGGAGTTCTATCTCCATCCCTGTCTATCTCGTCATTCTCGTCTCCGTAATTAACACCATATTTTTTATTCCTACTACCACTGGCCATTATTCGTTTATTATTAATACAATAATAAAAAAGATAAACGTGTCACGATATTGTCACAAGTCTACCCGAGACCAACGATCAACCAACACCGAACAGAACCACAGCAAGCTGCAATACTGAGAAACGCAGTACAGCGTTTAAAGTTTACCAGATCACGTGATTGTAAATAATAAAAAGAGAGCATCGTCTGCGATCTGAGACGCTGCCTAAACTAAACGATAGTGGGAACGTCTAAGTCGTGATCAGCGACGGCCACCGTAGATCTAAGATCTAAGTCACTTTTTACATTTGATTTGCCCTCTAACGCCGCGAGCCGCCTAGCTGACCTATTCATTAAAAGAATCCGGGATATTCCCGGGTCCCGGGCAGCAATAATATTTCCCACAAACCAAAGTAGACATTCCGGGATAATCCCGCCCAATCCCGGGCAGTTGGCAACCCTAATTTAGACAACTCTCGGGGTTTACGCTGAGCCCGAGCCCAAGCATGAGTAATCTGGGCGTAGTTTTAAGAATCAGAAATAAAATTTACTCGTACCCGAATCTTGTTTTCTTATACTTTTTTTTTTGTTTTTATTTTTCTTTAGAATTTAATTATAATCTTCCACCAGTTCTGGTGGAAGATTACATTTGGAAACAAAAACGTTTCAAAATATTTGTTTTGTGATTTACATGTTTTTGTATGTTTTTATATATGTATTATACAGGGTGTTTCATCGTGAAGTGTATATATCTTAACCATGGATGCAGGACACTTGGGCGGTTTCGAATCACCCATTGTTAGTGGGCCCAGCATGCTTCATTACCAAGATACTGAGTGTTTTCTCGATTTTTTCTAAATCTTTTTATAGCCACAACTTTTGAACCACTCATTATACAAAATTTTGTGTTGGTACGAGTACTTCACTTAATTTAGTCAAATATTTGCCCTATTAACCAAACTTGAAATCCTGGTCCGTCTTTATAAAAAACTGACAATTTCTTATATTCCAAAATCAACTGGTTCATTTACTTCACTAATCTAACTTTTTACTTTTGCAATATTCATATTATAAAAAATTTCAGATATTGACGAGATACACAAAATTTAAGATGTTAAGAATAATTTTTTTACTAATCATGATAATTTTAAAGGACGTCGTGAAGACAACTTAATTGTCGAAAAATAAGGGTCGTCCTCATATAGATCTACCACATTTTAATTATTAGTTCATCTCTGTATATATATATATATATATATATATTTTTTTTAATGGCTTTCGGTCAAGGACCATACAGCCATCTGTATATTTTCTTGTTGGCTTTGACCATATAATAATAATAAACACGCCATAGAAATTAGATCCTTAATCCGCAATGTTTTTAGTTTACGGTACCTGGGGGTCCATTAGTATTCCAGCCATGTATTTATCTGACTGTTATAGTAAATACTCCTTTTTTTATGAGTCCTGCTCAACAAGTGTTAGTGAAAGGCGTGCAAGTAACTTCGAGTAACTTAAGTGAAATCATAGATTGTGTTGAAAAACATTTTCATTTATTAGAGGGAAAAATTGCAGATGCCGCAGCAGTGGCGTTGGATCAAATAGAATTTCAAAAGGTAAGTCTCGCATAACGGAACATATCGACCTTTTTAAATTCAAAAACTACAAAAAATCAGTAGAATATTTCAACCTACTACTGAGAAAAGTTGGATTTTCATTATAATAAAAAAGAAAGTTTCTGATCGCTCAGAGATTATACAGAGTGGTCTCAAAAGTGAAACTTTGCTTTTTAGATTGGAGAGTACTTATTGTATTAAATTGTTGGAGAATCACCCTAATTATAGTTTCATTATAAGGAAATAATTCACATTTAAAATTTTTTCAAAATAAGTGAGTTTTTAACAATTTTTGTATTTATAGTTTTCCATTTTTTGCACCTCGGATGACATATTTCAAAATGGATAATTACCCAATAAAAGTAAGATTCCACTTTTGGACCACCCTGTATAACCAATTGTTGGTACATACGAATTTAATGAATAGTGACTGTACACTGCGATCACAATATATATCATGGAGAAATTGTGTTTAGTGTAAAGTATCCTTATTTTTAAAATATTGGAAATTTGGTAAGGTTACTTATATTGTGATCACACTGTATAACATACCTTTTACAAGAACTTATATTTATATAAATTCTTATAAGAAAAAACATGTAACATAAATAAAGGACAGCCAGTTAAAAAAAAGTGGTTAACGTTATTTATCCATGCCCCTGGATGTTAGCCCGTTCCTGTCCTTATCTACACCTTTCTAATTTTTAGGCTCAAATTGACGGTTTAGTTGGTGGTTTGTTTGATCTTCCTGAATCACAAAAGTTGTTTTCAAAAATTCCCATGGTTTCACCAGATGTAAATTTTGTTAATATGTTACGCTATTCAATGTTGGCTATTTCATTACTTCCCGAAAATAGCTTAAGTCGTAAGTGGCTTTATATATTGTTAGTAATCGATTTTAAAAAGAATATATTTTTACAGATATTCTAGTCATTACTGATGGGATAGTTGCAATGCCTGATTCGAATATAATGGAATCACTTTTATTTCAGCTACATTATGATAGTATAGCAATATCTTTTTTGAAAGTAGGATCTAGTTTTCACCCTCATTCAAGTGCCGGGTATGTTTCGTATACCGACTTGCTTTATTTTTTTGCTCATTCTACTCTGGGAACATGCTTGGAGAGCTTTGTCCATGTTGTAAGTAATATTCCAGTAATTTTAACTATTATTCCAAGAAATATGGAATCATATACGATAAGACTTTAATAAAATTTTTTGTAGAAGCACGAACCATCCATGCAATTAAACGTTTATCATGAACTATTTTTATTATGGTCTTTTCATAGTGGAAACAAATACACTTATCCAAAAGTTTTTGATAATACTTTATGGATGTCGACGTAAGTAATTTGTAAAGACAAAATTACAAGTGTACTTACAACAGTTTTAAATTTATTGTTTTAATAGTTTACTTCGTTTTTTTTAGAAACGAAACATTTTGTAGTCATAAGGTGCCATCTATAGTTTCCAAAAGACAGACTGACGAAAATACTAGTGCTTCCATATTACTTTTATTGTCGAGACGTATGAGAGAAGGTTTCACAGTAGATGTATGTAAAAGATGTATTTATTTACTTTTTTATATTAATATTAATTTTCTTTTCTAGAATATTTTTTATATGAACGGTAATTTAGAAATAAAGCTAATTCTTCAGTGGAAGGCCAAAATCTATATACATTATAAAGTTGGGTCGCAATGGCCGATAACTAAAAATCTGACTCACTTTGAAGTATATATATCCGGTAAGTATTTTGACGTTTTAAATTTGTAAAAATTTATTTGTTATACGGTACAGCAATAATAATTTTATGTATATTTCTGCTTAGTGATACAAGCGTAATTTATATACGGAACAATAATGTGTTTGTCCTTATGAAGTATTAGTTATACAGTGTGGACAAAAATTTAATAACTATAAAAGTTAGTGCTTTTCCCAAAATCAAAAATACACCTAGAATATTTAAAAAACTTCTTATCACATGTGAAGAAAGATGCAAAATTATGAATTTAAATAGATGGTTGTAATTAATTTGAGTTTTAATTTTTTTTAATTTTTAAATAATATGAAAGTATATCAAGTTTGTAAACAATTTTTTCCTAATTGTTTAAACATAGTTTGAAAGAATGCCCAGTTTTTAATAGCTAAAGAAATTGAAACATATTAATCCGAATGTTGAAAGGATGGTAGAACACATCATTTTCGTTTTTACCAAATAATTAATTTTCATCACTTTCTGAAGAATCATCAAATCTGAACTAGGTTAATTAGGATGTCTAGTGGTTAACTTAATACATGTCAATTTATTACTTTATTACTATAATGTATTAAAACATATCCTTCGGCTTCTTTTCAATTAACGTCAGCCTCGGAATTATATCAGCTTAAACATATTTTAGCTCCATATGAATTCCTTCATGATATAACTTGCATGGTCAAAAAAGAATCAAAATCTCTATACAGACAAGCTATAATTGAGAGGTTCTGGATGAGATTGTCTCAGTTGTCATCTGGGGATTTAGGATTAGCTCAGCAATTAAGCTCTTTTCAATACAATAAAGACTGGTATACTCTCCCAGAGAGTGTTCGGAATGGAATACCCGTATATGCCTTGAACATTACTAATTGTTCTGATGCCACTAGATTAATTTTAACGCCAAGGTAAGTTATACAAATTTAAGGACTCGCTTAAGTTATATAACGCTTGCTTTATTTTTAGAGATCCATCTTGTCTAAAATTTGTGAACATGTGGCAGCCTATTTGCCAGATGGAGACAAATAACTGGAGAAAATGGTTTCACACGCATAAAGTTTCTCTTATTTTAAAACATGATTGTCCATTACCAAAATATTTACATTTGCCAAATTCATCTCAAAGATACCAGGTAGTTCAATGCAGGCAAGCTGCTACTGCCCTATACGGAATGTTGGCAGATTGGGCGTCTTTTGTGTTGATAGACAATCATACTTACTTAAGACTATTATATAAAGAGCAGGATAAGCCGCCATTATGGTTTTGTATAGTCCGAGTGTCCTCTAAATTTCCTTGCGCGGTTCTTAACATTGGCTTTTCTACTGATACACCAGGCCGCATGAGATATGAAGTAAGATCAGTCTGACGCTTACTGCATTATTTATTTATTAGCATGCATGTTTTAGATATGTGAAGATTTAAAAATGGAACTATCGTCTTTGTCATATTTATCTAGTCCTCTAAAGACGAAGGAAAATTATTGCTGTATGTTACTACAAAAACCTCTTGAAAAAATACTAATAAGGTATTCTTATTTGTTTGATTTTTTTAAAGTTTTTATTTCCTAGGGCAGCTTTTTAAATAAATATATTGTCGTTTTGTTATACAATACATTTTTTTTTACTATTCTTTTTATAGTTTTAACATTTTATGTGTAATATATTGTTGCAATAAAAATGAAAATTTTAAAAACTATAAAATATACTTCTTTCTTTGCGCTTTGTTTTTCTGTATATATTTTTCCTTTTGTAGATACGAACGTATTCCAAATAATTTTACGACTGTGATATTTCCCGACGGTACACAACCCCCGCATTCAACATTAAACTTACCTTCGCCTGTAACGGGATCCTTATTTACAACATTATCACGATACTTGTATCATAAACGTTGGATATGGAGCGCAACGCACCCCATAAATCCCAAGCTACCTGATCAATCAATATCCAGGATCTTAAATACTTTGACTAGGTATTTATATTATCTTTCGGAATATTCTAAACTTTCTGAATTATATTCCGGAAGTTTTGATTTTATTTCTCCAGTAACTTTTTCGTAGAATGAGGATACGAGAGGGGTTTAGCTTTGCCCATTCCTCTGCCGGAATAATAACCATGGTGCTGGAACTCTGGATGGAGCCGAATGCAACATGCGTAGTCCAGTACGTTTTGTTTCCTCCGCACTGTGCTTGGTTAAGTGATGATTTGTACAGTGGATCTGAGGAAGAAAACGAGCAATCTGATATTGAAGCAGAAATGCAGATAGTCACAGAAGTCTGGATTGAACCTCAATATGGAAGAGTTATTCCTAGTAACCCTCGAATAAGTTATATCGATAACAAACATTATTATGAAATAGCAGATGTGGTAAGCCACTTACCGTACGCATTGAATTTACTTTTGCCTAACTATTTCATATGTGCTTTTTAGATATGCAAAGTAGATTTACAGTGTATAAATGCCATGTTAACGATGGAGCATTTAAGTTTAATGTGCCAAGAAAGAACCATAATTGATAGTGTTCAGGTTAATCTTTCACTAAATCAGTTTAATTATGGGAATGCAAATGGCAGTCGAAAGAGCTTAACACGTAGGAATAGCAGAAATAATTTTTTAGATTCACCGTCTGTACCTGAAAGAGGGTGAGTAGTACGGCCTTATACTGTTTGATTGAATATAACTTACAACTTACTTCCAAATTATTGATCGCTAACGATATGCAGACGGCATGTTCAGAGATAACTGAAAATTAGTATTAGACCGGGTGCTTACATAAAAAATTTGTCTTGAGAGCAAAGTACCTTTATTTTAAGGTATCATACAAATTCATCCACGGATCCATTTTTCTCACTTTTCACAGAATGTAGATGCTGTATTACTGATTCGCTGTTTAATTTTATCGTATATTCTTCATCTACGATGAAATAGGAGTTTTCCAATTCGTCCAGTTATTAGTATTATCATTAATTTCAATTTCCCCTTAGTTTGCAGGCCATACCGGTCAAAGATTCTTTATATTTAACAAGAAGTTTTAGGTTAATATGGTTCAGTAGCACTCATTTCAAAAGACGCGTGAACCAATCGACTTAGCGAGTCGAAACAGGACTCGTCCTGAGCCACAAGGTTCAAAGACAACAACCCTTTCCTGCTGCGATGTGTACTTGTTTACAGTACGGGTGGCTCGGTTTTTCAATAGCCACACCTCGTAATTATAATATTCTTTTGTAGATCTCAGTGGTACCCTATTATAACTCCACGAATTGAACACATTCCATTTAATTTTGACCCAATAAGTATACTACCTCTGTGCCAACAAACAGAATTATTGTTTTCGATGTTTATCGAGGCAAAAGAGAAACTGTTAATGCCAGAGTGCCAGGTAGATAAGGCGAATAGAATACTGTTAGATAATTTTTCGGAGAATTTAAGTTTATTACATGACCGAGAGTTGAAACTCACCTTAGATGATTCCGATAGGTTTACTCAAGTAGTTTTACTTAGACACAAGAATAAACATCCGCATGTATGTCCAATTGCAGAAACCCACTCTTATCGAGGTATGTATTCTCAAAACATATCCGTATGTATGCGTATCATTACAATTATTGTAGGTTATCCTCAAGATAATGAAGAAAAGACCACCTCACAATGGAGATGCTTCATTAAGGGAATATCGGTAACGCACGTTATATTAACGTTTATTGCATCTACATTAGATGATCTTAAGTCTCTTACATCACTGGAGCATACAAACATTCCAAGCCTAAATGAGAGTGTAGATAGTGTGGAAAGGGTGTCATCAAGGGAGAGTAATTATAGCGATGTTCCCATTAATACGTCCAACTCGATTTGTTTACCGATTTATGTGTTTGATTGTCCGTTAGCCATGTTAGTGAACGCATATATTAATAATTGTGAAGATGCCACACCAGTTAAGGAGGATATTTACGAAGACCATAGATTTAAATTCACTAGTTTCATACAAGAAGAATGCATTAAGTATGTAGTCTTAGGTTTATTTTGAATATTCCGTTAATGTTTGTGTTTTAGGTTAAAAAGTGAAGACGCTTGCGAGGGCCCAGGGGATCTAAGAGATGAATCAGACACAGAGTGCAGCAACGTGAAGCAGCATTGTAAAACTTTAGTTTTAGCCCATTCGAAGTGCTTCACCATATCGCTGTTTGTTGCTCTTCATATGGGAGTCTATGTTCACAGCCATGATGTGCAATCAGCGATGGACCAGTGCGAGGAATCAATTACAGAAATTGAGATAACTGAATACATTATGACAATTTGTGGGCATGTTAAACAACGAAGCGGCGATAAGATGCCAGTAACAGAATTAAATCAGGCGTTACCATGTAGTGAATTAAAATCGCTTCACATGCTTATTAAGGAAAAATTTTTCAAAATACTCGGTACATCTTTTAACCCTATTCCCACCAACACGGAGTTCTATTTTTTTAAGAACTTAAAAAGCCTTCATTATACAGAGGATATTTTCAACGATAGCGATGATGAACTATCTAACACCCCTTCTGAAGTTATTGAAGCCAAATCGGATAAAGACTGCAGCATATTTTCGGAGGGACCACATCTGTTTCAAAGAATGGAAAGTGGTATTAGCGATATAGTGAGCAGTAGTGAAGTTATTCCATTGTTTTTACATTTAATTTGTACTTTGAGGTATGGTAATGGCGAAGTGTCTAGCACCTCGTTAAGAGTCTTACCAACTTGTTTAGGTAAGTCTAAACGAATAAATCAAGTTAGTGCGTTACCAAAATTTTTACTTGTAAAATTATTAAAAGTTCTCAATTAACGTTGAAGCATATATATTTAAATTTTTTTAAGGTGAGTTAATACAAAATTTGGGAACGTCAACAGAATTTATAGATAAGTCGAAACTACAAATAACTCTAGATATGTTGTGCCTTACACTACCACCAGATGTTCAGAATATTTTACTTGATTATTCTACGCAAGGCCTAAGAACAACGTCTTTTTGTTCAGATGGTTTTCAGCCAAGCATAGGAAGTTCTGTTACAAATACAAGCTATAATTCAGAGTAAGTAATGTAATGTAAATTCCTTTACAATTTAGCTCTATTTATTTTTAAACGTTATTTACCAACTTATTTTGTAGGATTTCGGAGCCTTTAAAATATTTGTCTGATGTACAAAAGAAATCAGTAATCTTACTAAGAGAAGAAGTCAAATGGTTGCTGCAGGATGAAATTTGCACGTCTTTGCTAGACGTGGATCCTGTAACCTCTGATACGTTGAACTTTGTAATGAAGCACGTCAACGAAGGAAGTCCGATACGAACATCATGTGTCTTAGACATTATTGATTTGAGTTTTGTTTATGCATCTGCTCAAAGTCATGAGAAATTTTTGCAGGAGTTTTCAAAACTGAAGTTACCGTACAGTGGCTATAAACTATGTAAAGAAGTTGATTTGTATTACTTAGCAAAAGATGATATACCGAAAGACAGAAGAGAAAGTGAATGTTGTCTTCTAAATGACGTGGACGTGGACAAAAATAATGTCGAACATTTTGATATTCCAGTTAGTTTACACAATGGGTTTAATAATAATGAATTGGATTACAGCGTCCAGGAATTCTTTAATTATGCCGAAGGGCCTGTTGGTCTAGATCAGTTGATAGACGATGTAAATTCGCAGCAGAGTGACATTTCCAGCATGAATGGTAGTGCAGTTGGTACTGATGGAGGTATAGAATTAACATTTTAAACTAATCCTAGCATATTTGAAATCCTGTGTTATTGTAGGTTATGATGAAGATGTAAGCGAGGATTATGAGGATTATGATTGGCTTATTCATTTGAGTAATAAAAGGAAACTTTTACCAAATTTTTGGCTTATTATGAAGGTTGATCAAGAGGTTGTTACAATTTACTTTCATTGCAGGTAGATGTATAGTGCTAAAAACAAATATACCGGGTGATTACGAAAATGGGAATTTGACAAGTAAACAGTTTCGGAAATTTTTTATTACGAAAAATTTGTATTAAGTTTGTATTTGACTCTTATTTTTATGGTAGATTCCTGGAGTTGCCAACTGTACATGTAGGAGTGTATTTAGAAGTACAAAGTGCTGTGTGTGAAGCTGTAAGAGATCTCTGTAAGAAAGTAAATCAACTATTACTGCTTCAGTCACTTTATGAGACAAAGTCGTGTGATCAACTTTTAGAACCCGATGACAAGTGCCATGACATTTGTAACTCTCCAATATCTAGAAACACGACCTACTGTAGACTAAAAAGCATGGAAGGTAAATAAACTGACTGTGTGACTTAATATAAAAATAATGTTTTTGTGAAGTTTTAGAGAATAGTGATGAACCCGAATTGATGGCTTATTCTACTTCCTTATCAGAGGCATCCCTAAATTTTACACCTGGGTATTTTAGTTGTCCTGTAGTGTGGGAAACACATTTTATTTTGCATCCTCGTTTGAAAACGGGCCCAGGAAAATCAGGAATATCTAGGGGGATCTTGGCCTTAAAAAATATACTCGATAAATTTTCTGTTTCAAACAGAAATAATATGTTTGTTTATAGAGATAACCAGAAGAATGTGTTCTATTTAAGGTTAGGTTTATTTATAATTCTCTTGATTCTCTCTGATTATGCAGATCATTAAAACTCTTGATTTAAACATCTGATGATGCCAACTCGATTGACGAAGCGTACGTCACGTTAACATTCAGAGTTTTAGTGTTCAGTGGAAACTATGTTAGTGTCACTTGCTAGAGATTCCTAGTAAAATTTGAGAATCGACTGTGTTTGGTGATTAAGTTACATGTGACACGTTCTTTCATTTTTAGGCTACACGAAAATGTCCACTATCCGAACAATAAAGCCTCATTGCTGCGATCCAGTGAATATGAACATGCCACTGTATCTCGGAGTCCGTCGATTGTGTCTTTACCATTGGGCCAAAACAAATCTAGTTTAGGGCAATCGGAGCAGAGCATAACGTCTGCAATATCGGTAAATTATTCCTTTATTCATAATTCGCTTGATCTAGTAGCTACTTTTATTTTAGGGAGATATACGACCGAGAGTGAGATCTTTTGGAGAAAAGGAAAGCAAGGACACCCCAAATGAGGATACATTGATTCTAAAAGTTCATGGTATAACAAGTGCCGGTACAGATGTTCAGCACGATTTAGTTCAGGTTTTGCAAAATCGTTTAGATGATGCTGTATTGGAGTTTTTATCTGTGATGTTAGCTAGAAATTCAATGTGTCCTTTGACACCTGAAGATGTTCGTTTTATCCAAAAACCGTTTCGATTGCCGGAAGTTATTATAAGGGTATATTATACTACTAATATTAAACTTTTTTTTTCTATTTATAAACTTTTAGTTGACTATCAAAGACTTCGCCCTTCAAGTCCTAGGGTCCTTCCTACATTATCTAAAGCAAAATTTGCTACAATTTTTAAATGTGCCAAAATACAATGATAATAGATCTCACTATCGCTTTAAAGATTATTCCGAAAGCGAAGATGTAAACCATTTGGTATGTGATGATAACATTTTTATTTATAATCAGAGTCAAAATCCTTCTTCCGGTAGTCGTGGTATAGCTTGTATTGCTTTGGCACTTATTAATAACTTTGAGAAACCTGCCACTGAAAACAATTGTATTAATTTTGAGAAAGTATTTGAAACGAGAGATTTTAACTCGACTGTTAGTTCAGAAATTCTTGAAATAAACGGTAAGACTATAATATAATAAAATGTTAGTTATTGAAAACATAAAATACTTTATTTTTTAGGAGAGTGTCCAAACTCCTATTTGGAATTCCGACTTTGGAAACAAGGCCGAGTAAATATAGAAAACTTATCACAAAAACTAAAATCGGGGGTCTCGCAAGCTACGTGGGATATCGTTACTGAATACTACCTCTTAAAAAAACCTCTGTGTATAGATAATTTCAACGGTAATTATTTCTCAAAAATTGATTCTATCAGAATAAGTTCCATAGATGTTGATTGCTCAAAGGAAATAGAATTTAACTGTGTTTTGGAATTAAATACTGATAGAAATGTTAAGGAATCAATTTCTAATACAAGGAAGCGAAAACTAGAGCATTTTTTGCCAAGAAATAAGAGAAACAGGCGTTTCATACAACCTAACCCAAAAACAACGAGATCAATTACATTTGATGACTGTGATAGAGAAAAGGATACTGTTACCCAAAGAAGTCAGCCATTAAAACCAATAATAAAATTAAATTCCCATGAAACAGGAGATGCAGGAACATTGTCTGACATTTACTCTAAATATCTGCCTAACTGGTTAGAGTTTGGTTTTTCGTTGAATACACCTTCTGTGAAGAAACATCGTATTAATTTGGCTAATCGACATTTACCTAACATTATTATAGGAGAACTTTTAAATATGCTTCCGGACAGCCCAAAAGCATTTAGTTCTATACCCATACATTGTTTAAAAAGCAAAAGCGAAGATATATATGTGCCATATATTGCTTCAAATTTGATCCAAAAATTTGTTATTATTTCAAGGAATTTCGATCAGTGGTTAGCCACCATCACAATGGAGGGTTCAGTCGAGTACCCGGATAATATAACTCCTCATGCACTGAAACATTCGCAGAAATTCGTGCCTACTGTGTGGAACAATACATTCATACCAAGGCAAAAATTTTTATGGATATCCGTTGAGAGTGACAATGTGAGTGGATATTAATAAATTTTTTATTGTCCCTGACGTAGTTGCACCAAAACAGCAAGTACCTACCTAGATGCACATTTCGCCAACTACTGATCGGCTTTACCATCGATACTGTCAATTTGAATGGCGAAACGTGCATCGCATTTTGCTGCGAGTGGAAACTATATCAGTGTTGGTGCCACATCATTGATTCCAATTCAAGTGTTTTATTGTGGCGTTATTTTTTTTGCAGATTATTATATATACCTATAATTGGGCGAAAGATAATATAGATAAATTAATTTCAAATTGCTCAGATCTGGGACTTTGGTTATGTGTTCGATCTTGTTTTTTAAATTCAGTCACCTCCCAAAAACTGGGCCTGTTTCATAACCAACCGCTTACAAGAAAGTGTTTTGTAAGTACTGAATTATTTTTCTTCCTTTTCTTATTTATTTATTTACTGAATTATGTGATAACGGTTTAAGAAAAGCGATGATTATATATACAGGGTGTATTTTAAAATCACGGACAAACGGAAACTGGAGATTCTTTGATCCAAAGTAAGACGGAAATTTTTTTTCCGAAACTGCTTCCTAACCGAGCTGCAGGATTTTGGAAAAAAAATTTTTTAAATTTTTTTCCAAAACTAAATAAGATTAAGAAAAACATTTATATCAATTTTCGTTTTATTTTAGATCACAGAATCTCAAGTTTCTGTTTGTCGGTGATTTTAAAATACACCCTGTATACCTATATCTCCTTTTTGTTTTGTAGATGATACCAAATAATCCTTACTCAAATTTAATTGGAAATTTTGATTGTATGTCGGCATTCCCAAAAGAACATTCTCACAAAAGAATTCAACCAACTTATAATATACCAACTACACTAGAGGCATTTAGAGATAATTTTCGGATATCCAAGTATTCTTCTACAGATCCGGTCGTCACTTTTACTTTAGAAATGCGAGAAATGAAAACTTTGGAAAAAAAATCCCGAGGTACAGATATCTTTTAACGCCACTCTAATATTTTACGTACTTCTATGATAAATGTGACGATTTTTATTCCAGATGAAATGAAAATTCTTCATGGAATGTATCAGTCAAGAACAAGCACTACAACGGTTCCTCAAATTTTTTTATTAATGCAAAATTCGAGAATCGTTCATTATTGCCACACACCCTTATTATTTTTACCGAGATGGCGTTTAAAATCGGCCTCTACAAGAGACCATTCACTATACCCTTCCCAAGCTATTCAGTTAGCAGATAAAATGGTGTCTGAAGAAAAGGAGAAATGGCATGACGAGTTGTGTTATGGTTTTTTCACCCAATACCGCCATTATTTACAAACGCTGGGCTTCATGCCTTTACAAATTGATAATCCACACAGAAGCACTGGGTAAATATTTATAATAAATAAGGAGTGAATGTTTTTACTTTTTGAAAGTTGTAAATATTTGTTTGTCAGTTTGAAATAAAGTAACTAACTGTGAAGTTTATAAAAGAAATAAAATGTGTATGTGTATGTATGTCTCTTAAATAATATGTAACATGTGAACATCAAATTAAGTTATTGCCATCTATTTATTCTTACCAAAAATATATATGAACGTTTTAGTATGTGGACCAAGGACAAATCGTCATTTAATAACGTATTTTACATTCAAAAGACCATACTGGGTGGAGTTTTAATATTTACAGTTGAATTCAATGAACCTTTTTTCATTACAAAATTACACGCCATCGAGTGCAATAGATTACAGAATATAAGCTCCAGAGCGTCAATTAACAGGGTAAGTTATAAAAGTCAAACATTTTTTCAAATATAATAAAAATCAAATGGAGAACTAATTTTTAGCTTTCCGCATCAACAACTACTCTGCATTTTCTCGCATATAAAATTAATGTTTTAGTTCGATGCAAATCACATGCTAATTCTGCTCTATTTCTATATTACGATTATCGTTAACCTCTGATAATGTTTTTTCTAGTTCACTTTAAGCTTCTTGGACGAATGTGATAGAGTAAAAATTTTAATGCACCTGCATTCTTTTACATACGATTATCATCTTCGTTGCATATACAATTATATATCAGGTAATACAGGAATCAACAAAGTTAGTGACCGATACAATGTTCACCAGTTTCTCGATGATTTTATGAAATATTACAACAAAGCTCCTAATTTTGCTCGGAATTTGGTACATACAGGTAGAAAAGCATAATTTGTATATACAAAATGTTAACAAATTTTTGTTTTAGATACGCTAACTATAAATAACTTAGTGACTGAAGGAAAGCAGCTTTATGACTATTTGTTGTCAAACGTAAACCAATATAATTTTAAAGTTTTTAAAATGGATGTGTGGGAAGGCGACTCTGAATACATATTAGTTCAAGTGACGAGTACCCCACAAGTATCGTATAAAGATTCCCAAGATCGTCATCATACTGATGATTTCGATATAACATTAGTTGTTTATAATCTATGTACGCCTTTTAATCCATCGGATAATGTTTTGCATCTGAAATATTATTTAATACTAACTTCAAAAAGGTGATTATTCTTACTATAGGATTTAATGTTTTATGCATAATGTTTATTGTTATTTCAGAGAAATGTACCCCAAATCTGAGATAGAAAACAAGTTAGGTAAATTCCGCACAGTATCGTCTACTGCAAGAAGTCTTTCTGCATTAGAAAGAACATCTAATGAATCTGAAGTTAGTGTAGGGAAAAACGAGAATATTGAAGCGGATTGTGATATATCTAGTTCTGATGAGCATCTTACAGTTTCCTCGAATAATGAAAGCAAAGAAACCTTAAATAATGAGGAATCTACTGTTAGTCAACAATCCAGTTCTGTACCTTACGTGGAAATTTATCAGGAGTCTGTAAATTATTTAGGCTATTATTCCTCTCACGAGCAGTTGATGCAGCAGCTTATTTTGGATAAAGCTAACACAACACAAAAACATATCAAAGAAATGGTTGCGAAAGGTATGAAAATGTGCAATCTGATTATAACATTGCACTGGACAATAGAGTAGCATTACAATTAACGTTTTTTTTAGGGATGGTTCATTGTCGTACTCATTTATTGTGGAACAGACTGATTTCGCCTCAAGAATTACAAAGCTTGAGTTATGATGAATTCATGGAACTAAAAGGTTTAGCCAAGCTAGAACATATTTGCCACATGCATCCAAATTTAGGTCCTCTTCTTAACCAGCCTCTATGTTGGTACCAGGGCCTGGCTAAATTACTTTTAGTGAAATATGTTGATCAAAATAGGACTTTTATTTCTTCAGATGGAAATATACAACATTATGTTATTTTACATCCAAGATATTTTGGTGCCTTTATGCTTTTGTCCTTGGATCTACACACTGCTAGAGGGGTATGTTATTCTGAATTCGAAAGTGCGATTTTTTTTTAAAGTTTCATAATAAGGAGATACTTAAGTTTGAAATATATCAACGTAATAGATCGTTATTGTTCACAATTAGAAGGTTACTTTTTCCTTTTTTTCCCTTAGGATTTGTATGCAGTCTACAGGGAACCTCATAAACAAGAAGATGCTGATCTCTGTTTAGCTTATCAAAAATCTTTGTTGGACGGGTTTGTAAATTGTATTTGTTTTTATTTATGGTCTGGAATGATTTCGAATTAATTTACGCATAGATATATCCCTATGTGGTCCAAGGGGTTAGCAGTTTTTTTGGCATTTATTACCATTAATTTAAGATAATAGACAACGTGTTTTATCTTAAGATGAATTAGTTCAGTTAAATGAAAAAATAGTATCTTTATATATGGACTCGTTTTTCAAGATTTAATTTGAACTTACATTGTCACTAGAATCTCTAATCGTTTGGACCCTAGAAATATTTATATTTTTCGAAAGTTTTATTTTTATAAATTTTATAAGAGTATATTTTTGACAAAATACTCGATGTTAATTCATATCACAATATATTCTGTTACTTTTTACTTAAATAAGGGACCTTTTTATAACTTTTAACAAGTCTCTTAATTCCCCTTATTTTTATGTACCTACAAAATATTACCTCAGATACTTTTTTGTTTTCGGATAAGACTAAATATTTTAGTTATTTTACTTGTGATTATTTGAATAATAGTGGTTTTGTTATTTTGTTTGTTAAAATATTTTTTATTATGTTGTATAAATGAACTAAATTTTAATGTATAATTTTTGTAAATATACTTATTATGGAAGGGCTCAGTATACTGTGATATATATTTGTACAAATTTAAAATGTGCCTGACAATTTTAAGCTTATAAGTATACTGTCAATTTTTTTAAAACATTTTATTTTAGGAGTTCATACATGATTTATACAAAAATGTGCCATGTTATGCAAATAGTTAAAATATTACAAATTTTTTGGGTATTTTTTTTACTCCTCTTAAACCCTATGAATTTTGAGGTCTGACCAACGTAATTGGTAAAATGATTTTCATCGCGTAATTTTAAATGCGAATATCTTATATGAGTAAGAGAAATTTTTTTTGTCCACCAGGGTTCCGCCACCTCCGATCAAAAACTTATTTGTGAATAGAATATCAATATTCTTACACTTGATGACAAATAATACTTTTGAGACAAACGTTAATGTCATTTATTAATTTTGTTATTTATATACCAATTAAATAGTTCAAGTTAAAATTCCTTAACATTACACGAATAATTCATTGACAATATAAATATGAGATTTGCATGCAAACCACGCAAAAAGCAATTATCTACGTCTCTGTCTGTTTAATCTATATATTTAACCAGCCTATTTTACCTCAATACTGACAGGACCTCATGCACTACTGCTTTTCAATGTCAATTTTTTGCAGCTATTAGTGCGATAAGCAAACAAATCTCGCCAACCAGTCGATACAGGTGACCAATTTAGTACTTCAATTATTTTGATTGAAATGGAAACCAAAATATCTAATTCAACTTCAATTAATCTAAAATTAGAGCAGGAGTTTGAACTATTTTATGCATAATTTAATACGAAAGTAGGAATTGACCCCCTCACACCCCACATTTATTCCCCAATAAATGAAGGCGCCGATTCCTGTTTTTCTTTTTTGTTTGGCTCTTATTAAAATTTATGATTTTTTAAAATTCAATATGCAGGGTGTTCCCGTTTTTTCGTTTATAACGTTTAAAACTCGATGTCGCAGTTGCATTCATGAAAATGGATATCATTTAGAGCATATTGTAAATTATTAATTTTTTATCGTTTTAAATAGATATGTATTAAAATAATTCTTTAATTTGTTTAGCAAATAGCCTAACCAATAGAAATTCCATAAGATTATCCCTGATTAGAAAGAATCTAAATATCTCGAACAGAAAGCTTTCTAGTGAATTTTACCAAGAGTACTAAGAGTAAGAAATATATCAAAGTTTTAAAAAGAGAAGTTATGAACGAAAAAACGGGACCACCCTGTATACCACCAATCTCGAGCGATTCGACTAAGAACTGCCCTCACTTCTCTGTTAGCAAAGAGTCATCATAAATGACTAAACTACTACAGAGTTAGGCAACCATATATACACACAAAATAAAATGTGTAGGGGAGAGTGGGGTATTAGTGTAAAAAATTGAAAGTCGTGCATTTCTCTCAGTTTTTGCGTTTTGATTTCAAATATGATAAAGTATCATACTCAACATGGTAGAAAACAATATCAATTGCCAAAATTAGAGATCCTGGAATTGCGATGTTGTCCCATAGCGGAGCAATGAGCAATAGCGCTTTTTATAATAATAGGTCTGTTCCAGCAGCATAAGGACTAGTCCGGAACCAGTTCGGGATTTTACTGAGCATGAGCAGAGACCGATAAGTGTTGCCTATCTGCTATTGCGCATGCTCAGTTAAATTCCGAACTAGTTCGAGACAGTTCTTATGCCTGCTGGAACAGACCTATTATTTTATGGATCTGGTCGCAAAACTGTGACGCAGCCAGCGTTATTTTTAAGCACATATCGAACGGTGTGTACCTACATAATAAAGAGTTTTCATCAATTACTCTAAACCACGTGACCACAGAATTAGGCAGCCATATACACTATTGTTACATACCTATACTATAAGGTATAAGGAGAAAATTCACATGCAACGAGGACAGCCTTTCACATAATATCGATTCATTTAGGAACATTGATTAAGGAATGACGAATATACGTAATGCAAATTGCGAGGCCAATTCTGGCTGCGAGGTTGTTAATCAGTTGCTGATGGCATTACTGTGATTCACGAACTATGCTTATGTGATGGTTAAAAGTCAAACAAACGTTGAGAATACTCTACGTTAATAATTTTAAACTAAAATTAATCTGAACATTAGATTTTTATTACCACTAGATTATAAATGATATAAAATATAAAATGCCAGCAACTGACTGACAATCTCGCAGCCAGAATTGGCCTCGCATTTTACCATTTGCATCGCGTATCTTCCTCATTCTTCATTCAATGTTTAGAAATCATTCCAGATCTTCATAATACTGTTCTTTTGGAACGTTTTGAATTAGTTAACATGTTTTCTTATTTTACAGATATATTATGGAATTATTGCATCCCTGAAGTATACATACAGTTTTAAATTTTCGGAGATAAATAAACATCTCATGATGCACGTCTTAATTATAATACTTTGACAGAGACCTCTGCTTATGGTAAGTGTTTTAAAATTTATATTTAGTATTAACTGCTGGCTGCACAAAATATTTCACAATGGCAATAAAAGGCAGGAACTATTCACATATTTCAGATTTTTTTTTACAGAATATTAGATACCTATACATATTTAAAAAAAACGGTCTGCCATTATTTGATCTTGATAAGTATTAATAATTACAACAGTAATCTGGTGGACTGAATGATTATATTTAGCACATCTGCAATAATATGAATATTTTTAAATCCGTCTCTGGCTGCAGTGCTCACATCATATCAGCACTTTAATCTTTCTGTTGTTTGTCTGACTGCATGCAATATGTATTCATAAATACAATTTATATAAATATATTCTCGCTTTTACGTACATTTAAATTTATAGGTCTGTGTGTTTATGGTTTATACAGTGTGTTGTATGCTAAATGCAAAGAAAAACGCGCCAATGTGAGGAGAGAGTTGATAAGGTAGAAATATGTAAATCATTTATTTATGATAATAGAATCTTATCATAGTCCATTAATAACATGACACCCTGTGTATATACATTAATATTTCGAAAGCCACTGTAAAATTAATTCCGCAAAAAATAAAGCTGACATTTTAATACGTACTTAAATCATTTTAAGAGTGCCTGTTATTCTTTTTATAGAAATTCAAATCTCGACAAAAGGCTTGAAAATTAATTATTTGTGGAACAAAGAATATTAAGAGAGATCTATGATTAATTTGCTAATTGCGGACTTGATTTTACTCATTACTCTAATGTATTTTAATATGTAATATAAAAAACAGAAAGTGTTAAAATCAAATTGCGCGAATTCGAAAAATAATGTGGAATACAGGTTTCTGGTGATTTTTTTCTCATATCTCTGAAATTTCTCGTTACAGTTATAATACGAGAGTATTTAAATGAGGTTGCAATTCTCGAGTGCCCAGCATGCAGTCCTGACGTTAATCCAAATGGACCATCTTCAAAAAAAAAAAAAATTTTTCAACCTCACCTGTTGAGATTAAATATTTGATAGAATAATATGGACCTAGGGCTAGATAAGCTAATTATTCTCAAGTATTCAGTGTCAGATATTTTTTCGAAGAGTTTTTTCTTAATTATTGTGTTCACTTTTTCAAAGAAAATTATAAGTTCTACTTACCTTATTTAGAAAGTACCTACTCTTTGAATACAAATGAGTCATCAGCAAAAGTAGGCTGTCCATTTGATCACGGCTCCTGAAGTTATCTCACTTGGTATTTTTTTTTTTAATCGGGTTTGTGTTGGCTTTGGTTTGTGGACCATTAGCACAGTGCCAACTTTCATTTAGTATCAATTATGCGAAAAAAATGTTGTTTCTATTTTTGTAAGCTACAAAATTTTAAAGAGTTTGAAGACGTTTGAAAATATATTGTATTTCATTCTTTTGTTTTACGGCAAGCAGAATGTTCATTAAAAATATATTTTATTGATTAAAAAAATGTGTTTTTAATTACTTAGTCTTAATGAATAAAATATACTTTATTTAATTAATGTCGCCATTTCCCGCCTGTTCTATATATATTTCTTAACACCCTCAAGAGTAAATCTCAAAATCCAGCAGTTCTGGAAGAATGTTAAAAGTCTTTATTTTACAAATAATTCTCGCGTTTCTTCAAAAACGACGAAATTAATTTGATATTGAATTATGCATAAATGTCTACTTTCTATGAAAATCAAAAGTAAAATTCCACAAAGTCCTACTTTTTTTCAAATTTTCGACGCCATGTTTTAAACAACCGCCAACTTGTGACATACCACTGAAATCAAAATTTCAGAAGTTATGATGTTCCAAGGTCGAACTAATCAATTTTGGGGTTTCGTTTCTAGTGTTGACTAGTTTAGGTAAGGGATTGAAATAAAACTCGCCTTTAAACACTTATACATTTTTATTTATTTTTGGAATTTTTTAAACAGAGTCAATTGGTTGTTACGAAGATATATATAGGTACACGTCTAGATTCATGAAATATTTTCTAGACTGCTAGAAAAGTAACGACTACCTACTTACAGATATATTAGGGCTCTGGCAAAAATTCCCTATATTGGAAAATAATTGCAGATTTGCTGGTAATAAGCAATTGCATGTTTGTGCAGTACAAAATATGGTTTCATTTCATTTGCGATTTAAAATAATTGGAAAAATGTATAACTGACTGAATATAAATCAGTGGTTTATGTATTTTATTTGGCGTGTGCTATAATAAAGTGTTAAAAAAATTCATGTCATGAAATTCAATTTCGGCTCGCACAAGTGTGTGTTCAGAACATCTTAGTGGTTTATAAATCTTGTATCGAACCGTACTCTCTATAGCTTTCTTTATGTTATACATAAATTTTACAGACGTTAAAAAAGAAAAAAATCACCGACTAAGAAAATTATTAATACGCACAGGGGCGGTTTCTTACATGTACTAAAATTGAGAAAAAAAATGGCAATTTACTTATAATTTTTTGTCTAGTTACAGGAAATTATTGTAAAGAAACAGTTTCCGTTAACGCACAAAATTACAGGGTGGCACGGAGAAAATTTTGTTTAATTATTTAAGATTATTTTTACGACTTTTGCAGGAAAACAGGACTGATATTACCACAAAAGAAAACTTCAAAATGTACTTTTTACTCGTTTAGAAATTTCCTTAAAATATCATTGACAGTAAAATTTTAAAAATGACCATCATTGTTCGCTAATTTCTTTTGTATACTTATAGTTTCTAAGCAGTCCCATTTGTTTCTTGTTTTTAAATAATATGATTTCCTCCTTTAAACTTTGATAGGTTGGACCACAAATTGAGAATATCCATGAAATTTAATTAAGTAAATATTAATAGAACAAGAAATTTGAAATTTCTTGAAATAATTTAGATAAAGGAAATATTAAAACAAAGTTGTCATTGCAAATTGGCACCACAATTCCGTCAAAAATGACCATTGGCTATATCCACCTCAAGTTTCATGGAGCCACTCCTATATCTCAGAAACCACTGATGCGATTTTTTTGGAATTTTGGTGGGTCTTAGCGATTTTTTTTTTTAAATATCTAGTCGGATATTCTTAATCAGTATTTTCAAAAACCCCTTTGTACAAAATTTCATTATAGTGGGTTCAAAGGTGGTTGAGATATAGGCCATTAAAAAAAAATTTCTAAAAGCAAATAAATTTTTATTTGCAAAACGGTTACCCAAATCGGAAAAAATATTCTTCATTTTTTGTATTTTACTAGTGTGATTTGGATTTGAAAGATAATTCTTAATTTTTTAATATAATTTTCTTCTCGATGTTACATTATTTTTAAATAAGTATATTTAATTCGAATTTTTGCATTATTAAAAAATTAAGAATTATCTTTCAAATCCAAATCACACTAGTAAAATACATTGTTCTGGACAAAAAATTAAGAACTTTTTTTTTCAATTTGGGTAACCGTTTTGCAAATAAAAGTTTTTTTCGTTAAAAAAAATTTTTTGGTGGCCTATATCTCAACCACTTTAACGAAATTTGTACAAAGGGGTTTTTAAAGGTGCTGATTAAGAATATCAGACTAGATATTTTCTAAAAAAATCGCTAATATAAATTTTTGCAAAAATCCACCCTTACGTTTGCCTACGTAAAGGTACGCCAATAATGATTCTCAAACTTTACTACGTCATTAAATGCTAATTGGGGGCAGTGAAGAACCACCCAAATTTCAAAATAATCCCATCAGTAGTTTCTGAGATATAGGAGTGACTCCATGAAACTTACGATATGCTGTATACAGTGTGTTCCTAAAACTGGGAAATGTTTTGGATCAAATGGGCCAAATTTAACTTCATTCAAAATTGCTCTTTTCGTGTCACTATTAGAAATTCTTTCTTTTTGGGATCTAACGCCGTTTGTTGAAATCGTACATAAAAAAACTAAAATGAAATTTTTTACATAGAAAAAATTATTACGCCTTACAGAATCGAAGTCATACCTAATATCGTTACATTCTATCATTCTAAGGGTAGTATCATTCCTTTGAGTAAAATTCAAACGTCTATTTTGGATCTAAGTTCTGAGTTGATTTGTGGAAGAGTTATCGGGTTTTCTTCTGCGTTGCAAATTTTGCATCTTTGACATTTCGTCCATCTTGTGATGGTGTGAAGTAAAGTCAAGGTAGTCGAAACGTCGAGAATTTAAAATATTCAACGCGGAAGAAGACCCCTCTGCAAATCGTTAACTTTATAGATGAAACTGATCCGATGTTTGTATTCAGCATATTGTAAAATGAAGCATTTTTTACACGTATCTGGTATCAAAATCCAGTCCCTTTATTTTGTCAAATTTGTTGAAGATAATATCCCTACATATCAATAATTGTGAAATTTGATGCGGAAATCGAGTATAATTGGTTCTGAAATGAACTATCTCGTATTGATCAACACGGATTTAGTGGGTACATATATCGCAATTTCTGCTTAAAACTAGATGAGTTGTTAAATTTAAACCAAATTGTTGAACGTCCATTAACGATGGGCTTGGATCGTTGGAAATACTATTAATTCTTTGAACAATTTATTCTGAACTTTAATTTCTCAAATATGGGGAAACGCTGTTGTCTATCGATTTGCCTTTAAAAGAGCTTTTTACATTGGTTTGTTTCGATGTAGGCTACTCAAAACCATCTGCATATTATTCTCAATTCTTGTTGTCTTGAGGTCCATTCAAGTTTCTTAACAGTATGCCTATTTTGTGGATAGGATATCGTCGCCTCTTATAAAAGTTCCATAGTTTGCCTCTGCTTATCAGAACCGATTATAAGTGTTAGTAATTCGCTTATATGTTTCAGAAACTGTAAGGCATAATTTTTTTAAAATTTATCCTGGATGTATAAATCTGATTTATCTAGTTAATAATGATTTATAAAGAAAGATTATTCCATTGTACGTGACATGAAGTCATAAGGAGAGTACCTACAAACGTCACTTGACTAAATTTTAAAAACATTTTCTATTAGGTCCTCTAAAAAAAATTTTCGTCCTGTAAATATTTTGTTATAAATCCATTATGACTGGTATTTTGATAGCTTTTCGCTACTGACATGAATCGTTTTCAGGCTTGAGTGGCGTTTCATTTCAAATTATTGCGAATTTGATTTACAATGATTTCATGTACGCACACCGAAATGAGCGAAATTGTCCCCAGAGCCTAATACATGTATACAGATCGATAAAATAAAATAGGTAATTACATTGAAACAACTTACAAAGAACAGAGTGTTTCAGCGCACATAATGAAGTTTACGACTAGAATACATAGTTTAATGATAATTAAAATGGATATAGGCAATATTACATCTTTGCTTATTACACATTACACTTCATGATAATGGATTAAGCGTTCCATACACGTAATCTCTACAATATGGGCTTTAGAAAGGGTTACAGTACTACATCTACATTATTAGATATTACTGACGATATTTTTAGTTCTTTGGATAAAAATCAAGCAGCTGCTCTCATTGTGCTTGACTTCTCCAAAGCATTTGACACTTTAGATCACCAACTTTTATGTACTAAGCTTGATTATTATGGTTTTAATGACATGGCTATTAAGTTTTTCAAGTCCTATTTAAACTCGCGATATCAAAAAGTAAGTGTGGGTAATGAATGTTCAAATATCACTTCTATTTCATCTGGCGTTCCTCAAGGCTCAGTTTTGGGACCACTATTGTTTCTTTTGTACACAGCTGATTTATTTACTTGTGTCAGATTTTCTAAAATTCATGGTTTTGCAGATGATACTCAGCTCTTGCATATTTTTGATGCTAAACAAGCGAAAAACGCTTCAAATAATATTAATGCTGATCTAAATTGCATTGCAGATTACGCAAATAAAAATAATCTAAAATTGAATGCTACAAAATGTGCTGCAATTTGCTTTTCATCAAATAAAGTCAGACCATTCATCAAGGAAAATTTAAAGTTATATATTAATAATGTGCCTCTAAACCTAACTAGTAAAATAAAAAATCTGGGTCTAACAATTGACGAAAATCTTAGATTTGTTGATCATGTCACTCAAATAGTAAGAAAGTCGTACTGTGTTTTAAAATTGTTATATACCAATATTAGTATTATCAATTATAAAATGCGTAAAAAGCTATGTGAAACTTTGGTGCTTCCTATATCTCAATATTGTAATCTATGTTTTGTTCCATGTCTGGATCAAATTAATCTTTATCGGCTGCAAAAAATTCAAAACAGTTGTTGTAGATTTATTTTTAATTTAAGAAAATTTGATCACGTTTCCAGTAAATTGGCAGAACTTCGCTGGCTCAAAACCATTAATGTATTTAAGTATAATTTGTCTGTGTTTGTGCAGCGACTACTTGTAAATTCCTCACCATCCTATCTGCGTGTCAAACTACATTTTAGACGTAACATGCATAACGCAAACTTAAGGCAAGTACATAAACTTTCTGTGCCCATTCATCATACAACTATGTTTCGGAGAAGTTTTAGCTATAATTCTGCAGTTATTTATAATAGTATTGACGATAACTTTAAACATCTCCCTGTAAAGAGTTTCCAGGAAAAAGTGAAACTTCAAATATTACTTTCGCAATAATACATGACTTTTTTGTACATATTTTTTTTAATTTTATCATTAGTAATTTTATTGATCTTATTATCATACTTGATTATTTGCAAATATGCAAAATAAATAATTATCCTTTTCATTATATTGTTTTTATTATCTATTTATAATTTCTTATAATTTTTATTATCTATTATCATCATACGCTATTTAATTAAACATTCTTCCTTTTAGGGAAGGTAGTTTTACAGTTTTTATTCATTTGTTTAAATTGCTTTTTTAAATTATGTTAATTTTACTTTCTATTTTTTTTTGTAAAATTTGCATATTGTTCTAGGTTAAGTAGAGTAGCCTTAGGCTAGACTTCGCCTATTATAATGTCTTGTAAAATTATATTTACAATTCAATAAAGCCGATTTATTATTATTATTATTATTATTATTAATATTGTGTGAATTTGACAATTCGTCAGCTTAGGTCGTACAGAAGTTTAGGATGTTTGATCAAACCGACTTTTGCGATGTGGTCACATCAAAAGTTCTACGTGCATGATTGCATGAAATACGCCTATAGTTTTAAAGTTACAATTTTTCATAATTAATGATAAATAATGAAAATTAAATCGATGTGTTATCTCTTGTTGTTCCATCCAGCAGCGGCTAGTGAAATATAATAAAATAGTAAATATAGTAAAAAAAATTCAAAAAGCAGTTACTATAAAAGTCGAAAGAAAAATTAAACTTTCTTAATAAAAGTTTCAAATTTTCAAGTAAATTTGCTCCTGATTTCGGAAAAAATAGTTTGAAAATATTTTGTAAATTTGTACTGGTTCCATCAAAAATAGTTATATGTATGTATGTCTATGAATGGATCCAACAAGAGCAAGCACACTTTTATACAGGGTGATTCGTAAATGAACCAACACAGAGCAGAGAGAGCATGGTTTAATGCAAATTACCTATAAACCAAATTGCACCCCTGAGGAGATATAAAACCATTACAATTATGCTTTAAATTAAAAAAATAAGAATATCTTAACGCTTTAACAAGCAAGAACCAAATTTGATAGACAACTTAGGCTTATTACGTGCCTTAATTAACGGTAAGATAATGTTAATGGGAGCACTGCAAGGGGTTGATGGGGGTTGACTAACTCCTAAAATTATACAGAAATTTTTTGTAGTTTGTGAGTCGCCCCCAATCAACTCCTTGCGATACTATCATTAACATTAATATACCGTTAATTAAGACCTCTAATGAGCCTAATCGTATACGAAATTTGACGTTAAAGTGGTGTAAATTTTTTTCCAAATTATTTTGGGGGTTATATCTACATCATCACGGGTATAATTGGATATATAGATAAGTTGCGTTAAATCATTATAATTTTAGTTCCCCTACTCACATGAACCACCCTGTATGTTATTATTTAACTTTCTGAAGTAAATTTTCCTTAGCAGCAAGTTCTGCGTATTATTGAAAGCAAATGTTAGCTCACGAGAAAATTGTATTTATTTTGTGAAGTTAGTATTATTAATATTAGATCATTGAATTCGAGCTATATTTTAAAGCATGAGAACCTTAAGGAGAAGCAGTTTTGCCGAAAATAGAAATGCAATTGAATTTTGCGAAAAAAAAAATTGGAAAGACCTGCCTTTATTTATTTTGCAAATATTTGTAATATATTTGTAAACTCTTTTCAAAATAAACAGGAAAATTGATTGACAGATTTCAAATGTCATTGTGAAAATTTTATGTTTTGGAAGTTATATACGTTTTAGAAACTTTATTTTCGGTTGATTTTTTGATTAAAAAAATTCTAAAAAGTGCTACTTGAAATTCTTAATAAAATTTAAAATTAGTCGATTCTAATAATATATGACTAAAGTAAATTTCACGTGCCGCCATTGCTGCTGTTTTTCTTTAACTGGAGACAGGACCAGATTCTACATTTTTTGATTTCCCAAATAAGTGGGTCGTTTTTAAACATTTTTTAATTCTGAAGCATTTCAAATCCGTGCAACATAAGCTGACGACAAACTTTGTGACATTCGAGTTTCTTTCATTCTTCATTTTATCGCCAGTTCATTTTTTATTACAGTCGATTAATATTTTAATCATACATACCCTACATAACCCATATTGCATGTGTTCCATTTTTATTTACCATTAATAAAATCTTATATTATTGGCTTAATGAAACACTCTTTTTAACACTGAATTTGAAAATGACATTACATATAATAGACACATACATTGCACATTGGACAAATAAGTCGGTTTCGGATAATAACTTTGTAAACAGTTTGTCCCTGAGGTTGGAAACCACAAATTTATTTTCCAAAGAGCCAACAGGAGATCCTCCACCCCTAGCGGTAAATTAAATATAATTGTCTACCATCGATCGTCAGTTCTCTAGCTGAAGGAGTGCCTCTATGGTTTATCCTGCTTGTAGTATTTATTTGAGAAAATGATACCTCGATACTTATCTATCTGAAAGTATGTATCAAAATTAGGCATACGATTTGTTATATTACCATGGATTTCAAATTTAAATTGGTCGAAAAATGTCGGATATTTCAATTTACGATTATATAAAAGATATTTGTGCGAATTTTGACAATATCGTTGTTTTTGCTCTTGGGTCTAAAACCTCTCGAGGAAAATATATTATGCCCATCTCATTAGGCAGACAATATGAGGTACTTCCTGAGTTTGCTACCATCAAATTACGTTCATTGCTTAGTTGTAGGCCAAAGTATAGTAATACATTTTTTGTATTCACTCTATCCTTAAAGTCTTGAGGGGAGTAGGAAAATGTGAGAAATTAACTGCATATCTTGGAGATCGGAAATTACATGGATATAAGACGACCATCGATTATTGAAAAAAGAAAGAGAATTGTTATCAAGATCAGTGGTTTTCGTATATGATTATCAAAGTCAGCCATGGAAGTTCTTCTAAAGAAAATGAATTTATTCCCAGGCATATTATGGCCTATGAAATTTTTGAAGTGAAACTTTTCTCTCATATGGCAAGGAGCTGACTTCGAAATATAAATCTATGTTCCTAATTGCAACTTCTTAACATTTTCTTGTCACATCTTTGATTCTAGATTTACTTATCTAATCGGTAAATAAAGAGACCATCTCCTCCTTTGAGGTCATGGAAGTGAAAGATCAGCTGAGATCATTGATAACTCTTACTCAGTTGAACAGAAAAAATGGACGGAAGGAATATGAACCTTCCAGACTCTAGTGGGTAATGGATCTCGATAGAAAGTCGTCAGAAGGAGGATTGTTTCTGGAGGGCAGAAAGAGTACATGATGGCATTGGGATGTACACCACTGTTACGACAGCCTTCAATGAGTGGATTGCGATACTAAAGAAGCCTTGGAGCCTAAGCAGTAGACAAAATAAGGTCAAACTTTAAATTAACTCGTGAGAATTATTCTAATGGAGGCGCTTAACACTGATTGGTATTGGGGAGCAATCTGTCTTCCACGATGCGAAGGAAATGAAAATCATGACTGTGGGGTGTTTGGAGACCTTTACCTGGAAATCGGGAGGTTTGAGGAAATGATACAATATCTAATACGTTACAACTTGGTGAGATGTTTTTCAATAACGTCTGTATTTCTAACAAAAATCAACAGGTTTTTAATTAGTTAAAAAAGGTGAAAACGATGAGGTGATAAGTAGGTATTAAACAACAGCTTTACGAGTTCTTCTAAACTTAAATATGGTTTGTTTTGCAATTTGGAAAATAAATGTGAACCTTTGGGATGTTCTGTTACTATGAATTACTGAATATTAACATTTAACATTGAAATGACACCAATAAAAAAATATGCAACACAGAGTGGCAAGTCTTGTTTTCTTTTATTCAGTCCGTAGCAAATACATAAAACCTACAGGTATGTCGAAACTGTTATCATTTTAGCGCATTTCTCATTCGTTGCAAAGATTATCTTACAAGAGTATTTTCGATTGGGGGCCGTATCAGCTAGGCATACATTACTGAATGTACTGGCTATAGCTACCAAATGACTAGCATAAACGGCTTCTAAGATAAATTAGTCTGGAGCTCTCAAGAATGACAAGAGACTGACCAGTTATGATTTTAGCCTTTGCTAAAGATGTGGATAAAATCGTTTGCGTTTTAGACACGCTCAGAAAAATACATGTGAAGATTAATTACTACCTATTGATAATTGAAAATGTAAGACCCTCATATTTTACTTCGCTAAAACTGAAAGCTAATATGACCTCTTAGAAGGTTTTTAGATGTTCACGAATTTTTGAAATATTTCCAATTAGTTAAGGCATTCTTTGTACTTAGCCGTGCTCTAGATCCAGAAAAGGAATAGTTTACATCATTCTGGAAATATTCCAACGGATTAAATAATATTTGCTTAAATAACTAAACAACAATATTGAAACCTACATGTGTGACTATTAGTTACCTTCATCTGAACATCGGAAAAGTTTGAGGAAAATGTAGGGGAGCAAAAATTGCCTCGTGATATCCAGTTTTGCTTACATTAAGGTCAATCAAAACATTTTACAAATTTGCATTATTACATTAGTAGTACTCGTAGTAGTAGAAAAAAAATTATAATTTAGTAACTAGAACACGAATGCATTTTAGCCCTAGAGGCTAGAGGTAGCCCTAAAACAGATCCATGCGATATACAATTTTTTTAAATTATAAATTTAAATCTGACTGCGACCATCACCACAATTAAAGTTAATAAAATACTGTGTTTATGTTAATTTTAGTTGCCATGGACAAATAACAACAAATATAACAAACTTTTATTTAAACTGTTTTTCTGTTGGCCAATATATTATCTTATTTCTGCATTGAATATGATTTTTTTTAACTGGTAAGTTTGCGTCCGTCTCATGTTAATTCAATTATAGTGTATATACAGAGAGGTGTAAAAAAACCTAAATTGAATAAATCATTTTTATAATCAAAACAAAATGAAGCAAATTACAAATAGGTATTTATCAAAACAATAAATGATTATCCTCTCTATGGTATACAAATTATATGTACGTTGCCACTCTGCTTGCAAAATACCATAGTTACACAAAAAGGATTTAATTATTATCTGTTCAGCAGATTTTCTAAAGGTAAATGTAGCACATATATCTGGTAAAACACTGAGTACTAGAATTGACTGTTTCACAGTAAAGTGAAAGAATATTGTAATTGCCTTCTTTAACTTTATATCTTTAATGGACGAACCCTTCAAATTAGTCGCATGTTTATACATTTTCACCGAGTTCATATTATTATAAGTGCGGTAAAATATGTGTATTCTATATACTTTGTCCGAAACCTAACCTTACATTTCAGAAATACATATTTTTCTATTGCAAATTTCTTCTAGATTGACAAAAATAATGCTATATAATTTGTATTAATTATCACAATATTTAGCACATATGGAAAATATAATTTTACTATACATACCTATCCCTCGTTGACACCATCCATGACAGTACATTGTGACTCCTTTAACGAATTGAAAAAAATATAAAAATCAAACATTAGCATCTATATAAATATATACACCATCACTTACAAAACAATAGATCCTTATGACACATTATATATTTATATACATACACAGTGTGTTGGATCAACGCATGAATATGTGAAAAAGTGGAAATCTTTTGGGGTTCACCCTGCTTGGACATAAACTAATTTTCCATGTTAAAGATTTTGAAAAATTTCACTTAGAAAAGTCGTTCAGAAAGATCAATTATGCAAGTGTGCAAAGTTTCAACAAGATCGGTTTACTGTCATCCGTCATTGGTACATACCTACTTTACTAAAGAGAGTAAGAAATAAGACAAAATTTCAAAGTAGACAGGGCCTCAAAATTTTGCATTATTACTCAGTTTTACTTTCTGAACAACTTTTCCTAATTTCTCCAACTAAACCGCATTTCACTAGTGTGAAAAATACCTTTTTTGTAAATTACAGGGTATACTAGATTTTTAGAAACTGAAATTATTTCACAAGTTTCTATCCAAGCAGGGCTGAATCCTAGAAGATGAAAATTCAACTAAAAAATTTTCAGACTTTCTGACCTATTATTGCGTCGATCCAGGGACACAATGTATATATACATACACACATATACATATATTTTATATTTAGGAATGATATGTTTTTCTTATATAATATATTTTATATATATTTTGTTAGATTTAACCCACTGAACAAAAATTGTTAAAATCGTTTAAATACTTTAGTAAATTCGATACAAATAGGCCTTTAAATATTTCGATATAATATATATATTTCTAAATACCATTCATATTTTCCAGATTTTCAAGAACTTTAGACGTTATTTACGTAGTTCTTTTTATTAACCTGCGTTAATTCTTTATACAGAAACAACTTTACAATTGTATGGAAAAAGATTAATTTGCCATTGATATTACATTTTTTTTTTTGTTTTATTCGGTTTTTGTATTAAAAGTTCATGCGTCATACAATTTAAATTTCGATAATAATTTTCGTGTATGCTTGAATTTTTATATACATACTATTGTCATTAAAGAAACTTGATTGGGAAGCCAGCGTTTACTTGCCTCTTAAGAAGACAAAGTATTAATTTACAATTAATTTTTTTTCTCGAAAACTATACAATAAAAAAAATATTATTTATCCATATTTTATCATTTAAAATTGAGAATAAAATATTCCACCGTGACAACTCACGAAGTACCTATTTACGTCGCCACACCAAGTTGTGTGAGTAAAAGCAAGAACTAATAGAACATCAAAATAACACAAAAACTTTGATGTGCATGGACTGGCGCTATTTATCTATCTATACACGGAGGAAGCTGTGGAATCGAAATTTTTGTGTTGCTTAGAACAACCGACAACTGAACAACACTTTAATAATGCAACAATTCAGTGGTGTGGAAAAGGGGTCGCATAACACTTTTTGGCAATGAAATATTTGAGATTAGGTGTGTTTGTGAAATATAAGTCTCTAGAGATATTTAGTAAGAGCATATTTATTGTAGCATTTTAATTGGGAATCTAAAAATGGTACGATATTACCAAAATACCTAACCTCAAATTATTTATTAACCAAAAAGTGTTATTCAACCCCGGTTTCGACGCCACTGAGTCATTGTATTACATTTAAATATTGTTCAATGATCGGTGGTTTTAAGTTACATTCGCACACAAAAATTTAGATTCCTCAGCCAACTCTGTTTAAAGATATAGAGATATAGTTGATATGCCAGAAGACGTTATAATACCCTGTATATTGAACACGAAGCCGTTTTCCGACAAAACTGTATTAAGGTTTTGGTGTTATTTTAGCGCCTCTAGAAGTTCCTAAATGTATGGTACTTAATTTAGAAACACCTTGTATATAAATAATTCTATGAATTTTGAATTATTCATTTCATCTTGTCAAAAGGTTATATTCTTATAATCTGTGTTTCTCAATATTATTATAATTTTTTGTAACTCGAGTTATTTTAATATCACTTAAAATATTATTTTTCTTATTTTTTTTTATAAAAATTACTTTATTATTTTTTAAGCAAAAATCAAGAATGTAGAATCTTGATTTGTCAACTGTCATTAAGCCTTTCAACAAGCGAACTATTGATTTTTTTCGTTACAAAACAGTACACAACTGATACTAATATTAATTTTAGTATCGTTTTAATGTTGTTTTTTTGTTAGATAACCATAATCTTCTAGTATATATGGAAACATGGAAGGTTTTCGTTTTCTTAATACCTAAAATAATATTTTTAGTTGCCAAGAATATAAATGAACTTCTATTTCGGCATTCAGAACATATTTTACCATTTAAAATGATAATGTGCTATGTTTAGCATTTATATAGACAACTAGTTAAAAAGTTGCACACTAATATTTTAAAGTCATAATTATATCACAGAGATATATGAATGTGAATAAAAACATTTATCCCTAGTGGCAATTTCTGGGATTCTGAAATAGGTTAAAAGTCGAAATTAGTGACGTAGCTTTTGATTAATGTTGATTAATTTTATAGCAGTTTCCTATACTTGACTGATAAGAGGTCCGATAGGGAAGTACTAGTTTGTCACAACTTTTCCTAATCGATATATTTCCAAAAAAATTGCCTAGGTACCTAAGTTAAACTCTAATATTAATTGAATGAATTTTTCACGAAATTGACATTATTAAATACAAACTTAATTGCAGTTTTTTTGCCATACCTATCCACTGAAAAATAATTTTTTCGACCGACTATCCTAAGATACTTCATCATATCAATATTTTCTATCGATTTAGAGGTACAATAGTTCCAATTATAATAATTATTTTTCTAGGTTTTACAATGCCATTGTAGAATTGCAAATTTGTATACACATAGAAAAATTATTGACTGTCGCTTCTTAATCTTAATACCGAAATTAATTAAAAGAGATCAATGTATTTATCGCACGTGTTTAGTGGGTTAAATCTATCTCTAACATTTAGCTAAAACTTTTTCTATTTTCTAAAAACACACAAGTCCCAGTACAGTTAAGATAATCAGACGTTTAGGGATCTTATTAGGATCTAATTTTGAAAACTTTGGAACAACTAGTCTAATCACATTTAATAAATAATTTATTTGGGACGACAAATACTGTACAGAAAAGGCAAATCTATAATATTTACAAATAACTATAATATTAAAAATATATTTTAACATAAAAACTAACATTAATTAAAGCCGTTTGTTTGACTTTTCTGTACGTGTACTATGGAACATACAAGCTCACGAAACACTGAACATTATTTAAATGTTCCTAAACAATGCTAAACATACTTAAATCATCGATAAAATGAATATTTTCGTTTAAGTGATCAGCTTCGGCCTGCTTATTTTTTATTCTATTAATGATTTAAGTATATTTATATATTATGTAATAGTTATCTGTCAAAGACATTTTTGCATTTTTTAAATTATATAATGTATAAAAAAATATCACAATAATTAAACATATTCTCCCTTCAGTCATTTTTATTTTTAATAATAAAATATTTAATATCTTTAGAGAATATGCTCGCAATGGAAAATAATATTCAATAATACTTGTAGATTGTCTTCAGAAAAATAAATAAAACTAATATTAAATAAATATATAAACTTTGTTGTATTATGTATATAAAGCTTTGTAAAGGAATTATTTGAGTTTGGAACCCTCGCCATAAAGTTTACATAGGCTCTTGGAAAGTTCTTTAAAATTTTCTCAATTTTGCCATTTATTAACATATATTAAAATAGAATTTACTTAATAATTGACAAAGACATTGACAACTTTTTAAAAACATTTGCTATTTTATTGCCCTCGTTTAATTAATTAGTCATTAGCCGGGTTGATTTATATATATGCAAGGTATCAGTGCTTAACTTAAATTTTGAGTTAACTTGTATGCTATACATTATATTCCAATGGACAGATTTTGATGAATGAAAGCTCAAATAAAAAAACATTCAGGTAATTGTGATACCTTGCATATTTATAGTAGTCATGATCAGTAGAATACTTAGACTCAGACTTCGATGGTAACCTGCAAAAAAAGAAGTACTTACTTAACAAACAATACTAATTCGGCTGGTGATTGGTGTGGGTGTGTCATCATTTATTTCTGCTCCAATTGTTAACAATAAACCGATTACATACTAGTATTAGGTGTTGCATATCACGTAGTATATTTAGTGCAATGTTAGCAATGTTAAACCATGTTAAATTTGCATTTGATCATTGCTAAATATGCACAAGGCATGGAAACGAAAATTTTAAATATTGAAGTGCTTTTTTCATCAGATTTACACAGTTTAAGAAACATGTAAATTTATGCAAAAATAGTCAACAGGGAAGTGTTTCCGTTCCAGGTCAAAGTCTATTTTTTTTTTTGATATTTAAATTTGTTTCCAGTTCCTATACCCATTTAATGAAAGCCGATTGGGTTATCCTATTTCAGACAATTCTCGTGTTTCTTCAAAAAATATATTCTCTATTTCGCCCCCTAGGCCTGTCTGTGTTTTATTTATATGATCAGTTGGTCCCTTACCAGAGTTTAAAGCATACGGGAATTTTCAAACCGAATTATAAATTGAAGAAAATTATACGAAATATTTGATTAATTATTATAAATAAAATAATTTGTAGTCATGATTTTACGACGATTTCTTATTTTTAATTCTTGGTTGTCCTCCTTGGCCCTCGTTGAGGAGTGTGAGGACGTGCCGGAAGAGCCCACTAGACATAAAGAAGTAATACTGGTGTAGGTTCAGTGTCACAGTTAAAACTCAAGAGGAGAACGCCAAAGAACTGGCCAGACTCAGAACCCATTAGGAACTTTGTTCCGGTGGCTATACCAAAATGACAGGACCCGGTCGCCTTCAATGACTGAGCCTACGAGACGTTAAAGGAGCTTTGAAGACTTAGTACTGAGCAGACAAGATTTCATGACTGCTTGGTTACTAGGTCAGAGCAGGATGACTCAGAATCGACGAATTGTTCTTGAAATGCTTCTGAAGGAAGTTGGTAACTCCATCGATAGGAGAGACGTCCAATCCTTCTTTAGAACATCGAAGGCATTTGAAGAGGGAGCAAGTGGAGTAAGAAGACCAATCTCGCAGAGATATTTTTGTCTAATTCGACTTTGAATTTTCATTGAGAAGTTCCTTCAGGAATAAGATCCTTTAGAACCTCGAAGCCAGAAATTTAGACGCCGCTTTACTTTCAGTATTTTAAATATATAAATTCCGTCGACCAAAACATTGGCTAGGACCTAATTATTACTCATCATGACACGATAATGTTTATTTTCTGATAATTTCATGAACTGGGCTTTTTTCGTCTTTAAGGCAAATACTTATTTCTAATTGTTCCTCGCTTACTAAACATACCGCTTTCAGGAGTAGGTACGATATATCGTTGTTACAATGAATTCAAGTGGAATATCACACACCGCAGTTACAAAAGAAATTATGGCGATGGTCCAACATCGTGTAAGAGAAAATCACCGCATAACTTACATACAGATAACGATAACAGCAACCCTTAGAGATATCAAAGTGTACCTACTACTCTATTTACCATTTCACGGAAACATCTACGGGTAAAAATGTAATTGTCTTACAAGGGAGCTAAATAGAACGAATACAAGTTGCAGTCGGATGTTGTCAAGTGGGAATATTTAGTTGAATAACTTTTTATGTACAGGATGGGCAAATTTGTATGTTTTTATATCTATAACTATGAGAGAAAATTGATGCTACATTCTATTTGTCTTTTTTTGAGAGACTCTCAATGGTGGAAACTAAAATTAACTATCGTCTTTTGTTTTCGAGTTAAAAACAAATAATCAAGGCTCAACGTCTTGGAATCCCAGATTCAGCTTCAATTTGTCGACTTGAAATTGAAGGATTTGCAACCGCGATTCCAATTACATTTATAGGAGTTTCTTCAGCATCTTTAATATTGTAATTCCTTGGTCTTGGTGCAACTCATTTAGACGTCGTAGACCAATATAAAATGATGAAGTCAAATTTTGACGAAACTGAAATTACTTGATTTAATTGCAAAAATTTAGACACCAATAGCCTATTGCAATGTGGATTGTGCCCAGACCACGCGAATAATAGAAATGAAATCCAAAGAAGTCAGAAATCCATAGAGAGGCTTCACCAGAGGGTCCACATTTGCATCTCACCGACTTAATGTCGATCGAGCTTATCAAGAAGTGGACTTTCTGTTGTTTCGCAGCGTGCGTTACCAGAAACCGGTCCATGGGGTGCGCTACCTGATAACAGAGGAGTCCTTTTGGATTAATCCATCTGGTGGGGCTTATTGCAATATTAAATTATTTGCTTTCTACATTCGTAGTACTTGATTTTCATCAGTTAAATGTAGAATTTGCAAATAAGCTCTGTAAAGAGTTTTATGTCTTTTTAAGACGTTATTTAGAGGATTTAGACTCACATTTTGACGTAAATAGTAAAAATTACTTTTACTATTTTATTTTATTAAATATCTCTGTGGATTTCTGACTTCCTTGGATTTCATTTCTGTCCTTTATTTTTAATTTTATTTCTTTATTTTAATTGTCTGAGGTTTAATTCGCTTGAATTATCAGTTTTTACAGTAACTCGATTTAATTTAACGATGGAAATCCAATAGTTATTTTAATTACCCAAAGTGCATGGGCAAAGATCACATTTATTGACCGACCAGTCTCTCGTAAGGACAGCACTGTATAGAAGACAAGTTGATATATATTGACTTTGAAATTCAAAGAGAAAACTTTGCAAAGGAATAAGATAGGTACGCAAAATTCCTCTAGGGAGTTCGTCACAGAAATACTGTTCCATGTTCGGCCAACTAGAGTATTAATACTTACCTGCCAGTGGCAGAGACTTGAGAAGAAAATTATGAGGTTAAATCATTAATAAAACATACAAAGGTTTCTTCAGTACAGGAAGGAGACTACGATTTTCTAACACAAGAATGTGTAGTATAAGAAGCATATCTGCAAGATATGCATTATATTTTTTACCACGAGGCATCCAAAAACAAAATTTATTAATTACAATTGACAAAATTTTTTTAAAACGTTCACGTTTAACGCCTCAGTTGTTGAGCAGCATATTATTCGCTTAACTTACAAGTCACTGAAACCGCAATAAAGTAAAAACAATTGGCAGAATTAACATAATCTAAATGTGTAACTAGCAAAAACTTTATTAACATATTATGCAAATGGTGAAAATGCCTACCACATAAATGATACCGAAGTAAATATTCGGATAAATTTGAATAACAATGACCCTAATACTCAAAGAGATAATTTTTAAAAGTTTCATTTGGTATGATAATCGTTTCAGCGGCCTACATGAGTCACGCTATCGCATCGTGGAATATCCTCAGCTCTTCCAACAGTAAAACCTATCCACTCGTATTGACGTTCATCTTTTGTTGTGCGATTAAATGGTATTTATCTGCGCTCTGTTAAAGGACAACGGCATGATGCATCGGAGAAGGGATATTATTTTCATTACGTATGTGACATTAGTCACGTTAGACAACCAGAAAAATTCTATAAATAGGAACTGTAACCAACAGACATCGAAGATAAATAAAAAACGTCGATAGTACGGTGTACCTGAAAATACGCAAGGCATTAATTTGCGATGGAATCTGAAATTTGTGTTAATATTTTATGATATAAATCTTAAATTTCGTAAGAAAAATTGTCATTCTTGTGGGTAACGATTACACATTACGGAACTTTTGGTACCGTTTAACCCCTACTAAATAGAGCTTTCTGAATATCCTGGTGGCCCATATAATATTAAAAAAAAGAGTTATTTTAAAAAATGCGATTTTAATGAGTTTAGAGCACCCAGTATGGTGTATTATTGGACATATTGACGTTTTTGTATTTTTTATGACATTGGAAACATTGAAACATTAGAACAAAAATAATTTTAACATATTCGCAGCCATCTAGATTGACGACTAAAATTCGAATTATTTTTCGTGCAACCCTGTATAAATTGTTCAAAACAGTATAAATGTATCCAAAATGTGATCTTTATTTCAAAAACGTAAAAACATACAGGGTGCGGTCCATTTAGAAAAGACTATTGGGGTAATTTCCGGTGGAACCGGAAGTGACAAATATGGCGGATAAGTCTCAAAAAGTTGGAAATCTTACCTAATTTCACCATACAAAATTTTATCCCGATAACTTTAAAAACGAGGAAGTTACAGGGGTGGCCCACTATTCGTTTACACCCGGTATATCATGAAAAGTACCGTAACTTTCAACATATAAGCAACATATAAAAAGTCACGTAGAAATCAAGTTTCTTTTGTAGTGAATAAAACGTTTACGAGTATCCCTGAAGTAATTTTTCAGAAAAATTAGACGTTTTTCTCATGTTTATTTTCTTCGTCGAATTATATCGTAACTGTTACGTTTTAGTAACATATGCAATACTTAATTGAAATAACGTCGTTACACTACGTAAATTCCACGTTAATATACGCCTACAAATCATTGAAAGTATTCTAATAATCAACGTCTAAGCGACATAAACAAGTCACGTTATTTTGAGGTGCTTAAAACGTTGACAAGAATCACAAATGTATTTTTTCGAGTAATTTTTAACATTTCTCTGACGGTTAATTACTTAGTAGATTCAAATTTGAAATGTTATGTTTTCATAACGTATAGAATACAACTTAAATTAACGTATTTAAACCACCCAAATTTCACATTAATATATCGCCAATGTAAAACAATCCGTTGAAAATATTGTGACATAAAAACGTTTCAGCAACGCGAAAAAATATTACGTTAATCTTCACGTTTAAATAACGTTGGCCACCAACTGATTGAAAAACAATTCCGCCGATAATGATTTCTGTCAACAATTTATTTAATTGATTTATATTTTTTTAACATGTTTATTATTTAAATATTTGTAATTGTTCATCAGTAAATTTTAGTTAAATGAAAGTTTAAATTTCGCATATATGTATAGTACTTCTAAAAATGTCACTTTGTCTTTAATACTTCGCTTCGCATGAAATTATTGACAGTAACATTTCCAGTAGTATTTCCATTATTTCTATGTTAGGTAATGTTAATACGGAATATTGTGGAATGGATGGAGAAAACATATAACATATTTATATTGAAATCGGGAGAAAGTGCAAATTAAAAAAAAAACATAATCCATTAAAAAAACATAAATCTGTCTTTTCTCCTAACCTCGTGATGTTTATTTGTTTCATGCGACAACATACTCTGATGTTTTTTTCTGGCTCCAAAAATAAAGGTCCCAGTGGTGGTGCAAAATATACGGGGACACCCTGTACATACAACAAGAAAGTTGGCGCCATACTTTCGCAGCCGCTCGGTATATCAAACATTCTACCGTAGAAGAAGGTTTTCATAAACATATTCTATATAGTTTTTATTGGAGTTGAAACGTAATAAAGTGCCAGCACAGATTTCATGTCGGATTAGGCCGTAATTTCAAATTTGAAAAATAATTTCCTGGGAAAGGTGATACCGATCTACCCAACTTTCTTTATATAAACCACATTGTTTCGTTTTTATCACTTTTTTGTTCAGATTTGATGGATGCGGAACAGTGTCAAAAATGTTACCTAACTATTGATTTACCTCCCCGAGTATAAAAACTGGTGTCAGAGGTCTTCTCATAACACTGACGGTGTTACTAATCGTTTCTGATCTGATATGTTCTTTATATTGTAGGTGAAAATAATTCCAGCGTAATTAATTATTTCTGACAAAACCATCCATTTAGTTACAAACGGACAATCAGCGTCCAACTATCTAGGACTATTAGATTATTAATGAATGTTGAATTCGCTATTCAAATCTCACCCTTGGTTATTCGCATGCAGAAAATATTAATTATAAAGCCTTGCAATGCGCTGATGATGAGAATTGCAGATGTCTAACGAGGAATTTATGCACATAAAAACGATTTTAACTTATTATTGTCCCGGAAAATATAACTGTGACAACCGGATTGACACCTCCATTCGTAAGGATAGAATTACTTTCATTTTAAATAAAAAATTTCGGCATATACATTTACACGACCGGAAAATTCTACAGAGGAAGCCATTTCCAGGGAAGCAAAATTTGGTTTATGAATTAAAATAAAGGTTCGAGGCTTAATTTAAATTTTACGACTTTCATAATAAAATCATTACATTCTGCACCCCTTTGCGAGGATGAAATTTCCCGATTCCCGATAAAATTATCCTTAAAGCTGTTTTAAGGAAACGACGTAACTTTAAATTTAGAGGTATCGCTTGCACAAAATCAGAATGAAGTTTTGTAATTGATAACTTGATATCAGTTTCCAAATTAAACTAAAGTATACCCTGAAGTATCTACTATATCATGTTTTTTGAAATTGGATTCAAGATCAAGATGACGTACAAATTAGTAAACTTGGTGGAAAACAATACTATCATTCTTATGCATATATTATATGTTCTTGAAACAGGTTACTGAAATTATAATATCAAAATTGATGACCAAAACCAAAAATTCATATTTTTTCTTTACTAACTAATTTCAGTTTAATATCGTTTTTCCACTGTGAAATAATACAATTGGAAAAGTTTATTATTCGATTACATATCCGAAATTGTTTCTGAAATCTTGTTTAGGATTTGAGTGTGGGCGTATATAAACGGATTGAATTTTAATACCATTGGCATTTAATTTGACTCATGGACGACATATGCTTTCTAGGACCTGCTAGATTTAGATATTCCAGTGCAAAAGAGTGCAAAAATTAATGTCACCTTAAAAGCGTCTTGAGATAAACGAAATCGTAATTTAAAAATAACTGTGAGGATAAACTGTTCTATTAAAAAGAGCGGTTGGTAACGAAATTAACTAAAAAGGCCACAGCAGTTTAAGCAGTTAAGAAAACGGCCGTTTAAAAAAAGTTAATTCTGGTACAACACAAGATATAAGAAACGGTGAAATCAAATGAACAGCCAAATTGCAAAGTTAAAATTGGAACAAGCAAACAAGGGGCTAACGCAGGAATTTCGATACGGGGTGTTTAAATAATACTGGTCGTAGACCGAGAGATAAGGATTGGTGCAATTTTTTAATTTGACATGTGGGTTTTTATTTTAGCGAGTAACATCTTTGACTTTCATTAAACGGGCGTGCGTTGATTTATTTATCATCTCCTCGCTCGAGTTTGACCCTGGAACTTTCGCCACCTCGATAATATAATAAATACTTTGAAAAATTATTATAATCACATCATGCTAAGTAAATAATAATTAATTACTTACAACAGTCTGAGCCGGCTCCTCGATTCATAAGAGAGCTATACTGTCCAATGGATCGTTGTTTGCACCAGTGCAGGAGTTCTTTGAAGGAGTGCTGGGACCGATGCGTGGCATCAAGACGGTGTCGCCTCCTCCCTCAGAGTTGACTGCTGAAATAAAAGAAAATAATATTATCTAGTTGAATTTGATTAAGTTTATACAGGGATATAAAAGCCCAGTACTCATACAGTAAAATTACTTGTTTGTTTTGATAATTTTTTAAAATTTTTATTTTTGCCATTTAAATAAATTTAATCTTTCTAAAATCCTCAGGTGATGTCCTCTCGCTCCAAAGTCTTCATCAATCAATCAAGAAAGTATACATAAGTATATGAAGTAAATCAAAGTAGGATATTTTTCGTCCATTTCCTCCAGCAGGAATGTCTTAAGATGGCAGCAGGAATTATTTTGTATGTCGCTTGCTAGGCAGTGGAGTCCAGGACGAGGATGGTTGCACTTTGGCCACCGGCCATCCTCGTGGTGGACACCCCATCAAAACATAATTCTCAGTTGTTAAGAAATTCCTGCTAGGAAATGGACGAAATATATATATAAAAGTAAAATCGTTTCTACATCACACCTTTTTTATTTCTAAAAGATGGCAAAAATAAAACGAGAAGACGTCGTTCCTACACGAAAGATAATACAAAAGAAGCTATTTGTAAAAATTACTTCCCCAGACTTGTGGTCATAAGAGGTCAAATATTATTGTGACAAAACGGAAAGAATATGTCTACACCCACAGTCACAGGCGTCCCTGCACTTAAAGTTCGCATTATACAAATGCAGAGCACAACATGTATACATCAAAAACTTTTTTAATTTCGACATTTACAATAATGAAATTTTTTGTTGCGTTCATTTTAAAAGGGAAACATCAGACGCAAATAATTAAAAAGTTTTCATTTCATCGCATATCTGCAAGCAGTAAATATGGGAAGTTCCACAAATGAAAAGTTAAATACTTGGTTTTAATGAAAACTAGCCACTAATTATTTTTTATTTGAAAATCGCTGACACATATCACCAAGTTTTTTTAGTCTGAAAATAATCGACTTGAAATAACTTAAAAGTTATACTGAAGACCTGGTCCGGACTCCGTCCACAAAGTACTTATTGATTTTGTTACAGTATAAAAAATATTGCAAATCTAGAATGGAAACTACCATGGAGTGTTTTCTGAGGGGTTAATTAATCCTTTTTCCGATTATTGTGCCTGAATTATTTTTAAAATCAAGTGAACGTCGGTCTTTTGAATTTGATTGGCACCCTCAAAGCAAGGTTCTAATGATGTGTCATACAAAGAAACTTTTTACACTGCTGCAGGAATAAAAGAGTGGAGATTCGAGCAAGATAAAAACCCTTCTGCAGTCTTTCCCACTGTGTAGCTTTTAGAAATTGCTCGAGTAAGGAATGAGAAAGCGATCGAGAAATAATATAAGTTGAACGCTACCCCATTGATCCCTCGTATTTGACGACTATGTTTTAAATTCAGTTCTACCAACCTTTTTGAGTGGTGGACGGAACAGCACATGTAGAAGTAGGGGCAGAACCAGAGTTATATTTCTTATAAGCTGCACTGTTCATTGTCAATTTTCGCACGTTTTTATCAGGATGCAAGACGATGATGTAGACTTTTGGTGAGTATAAGCATACGAGGGCTACTGTGGCGTTCATGCTTGTGGCCACGCATAGTGTTGTCATCTGGGTCTGAAACAAAGGAGTACGTAAGAATACAGAATTTTTATAACTAGCTTTTTACTTTACTTTTGCGACACGAGGGTGTTAGCTGGCGAAATGCCTATAATGTTAAAGATGATGACACCAAAAACCAAATTTAACAACATCGAACCTTCTTTATCGCACGTGTTTGTGTCGTTTACTTTCCAAATTAAAAAGATAACAGTCCCGGGTGGCATTCACAACTTTAAGAGAATTGCTTTATCTCGTCTTCTCTTCTAATATTGCACAGTCAGCTTGATGAGTGATTATGATTTAAACGCATTTTTTATTAGAAAACTTACATTTAGGTACTTACGTCGGATACATTTTAAGCGAGGAAAATGCCCAGGTATTTTAAAGCAAAAAATCCGGCTTTTTACGTAATACACGGTGTCTCAGAATTGAGGGTAAAATAAACTAATAAAATGGCCGGAGCTAGACAGTTAAATATAAATCAGCCTTTATTGCCAATAACGCACGAGACTGGAGTGTGTTGTGCTGAGCATGTCTATCGCGAACCGGGTTCGATCCCCAGCAGTGGTGGTGAACCTCCATTTTGTAAATTTCCCTCCTCAGACAGCCTTGGCTTTGAATTAGGGGATCGATTAATTTATGTGGTGTTTTGTCTGCAATAATATTTTTTAGTGTTGCAGAGGTGACATAATGTATTAAGGATTTGTGCAATGTTTCTCTTCACTGAACATTTTAGAAATAAAATTTCAATACTCCTTGCAATACTTAAATGTGGCTGTCGTAAGAATTTAAATTTTTTCTTTCCGGCACCTTTATTTTATGCCGCTTTTATTTTAATCCATTAAATTGCTACTAGACCTGCATTGAAATTAGGGCCATTCCTCGAGTTGATTGGTTTGCAAAAATCGTAGGACGAATGGATCGTGAAATACTTACTTTGAGTGTACTTGCAATGGAAATATTTACAATTTAATCGATTTTGTAGCCAATTGTGAATAGTTAATAATAATAATAATATAAATTTACAGAACTAAAAACACAATTCCATTATCTCTATACCGGGTGTAAATGAAATTAGACTCACCCCTATAACTTTTTTGTTTTTTCAGATATCATTTTGAAATTTCGGCAGTTGCAATAACAAGTAAATTTGAATTAATGCATGTTAATAAAATGATTCTAGCACTTCCGGTTTCACCGGAAATGACCATAACATCTATTAAATGGAACACCCTGTATATTTTTACATTTTTGGATTCAGGGATTCATTCTGCATACGATGGTATCAACTTCGAGGAAGAAACATAACCTCAAATATTTTTTTAGGATAATTTAAGTTGGCATCAAGGGAGGGGGCATCATGACTACTGAAAAACTTTTCTTTCTGAGTCATTAAGTATTGGAAAAATAAAATCAGGATATTAAGTGAGCTAACGTTTTTTTAATGGCATCATTATATAGGTACCTCATTATGCTATTTTAATAGAGATTTTCTTTACCTACATTTCGATACCAAACACTTCACCATTAGTTCATAAATAACAAAAGATACTTTATGACCTTAGCTCAAATTTATTTTAATAATATAAGCTCTGACCAAGTTAAACATTTGATATGAAATTGATCGGGAATGCCTTGAAAAAAAAAAACAAATTTATTAAACTAAAATAAATTTGAACCAAGGTAAAGTATCTTTTGTAAGTTATTTATGAACTAATGGTGAAGTGTTTGTTATCGAAATGTAGGTAAGAAAATCTCTATTAAAATAGCATAATGAGATATAATGGTTTCATTTAAAAAAAAATTCTTAAATTGAAAAAACCATTTCCGAGATGTTTAAATGGCTATAAAAGCAAAGTTAGCTCACATAATATCACGATTTTATTTTTCCAATACTCAACGGCTCAGAAAGAAAACTTTTTCAGCAGTCATGGCTCCCTAGATGCCAACTTAAATTATCCTAAAAAAATGTTTGAGGTTATGTTTCTTCCTCGAAGTTGATACCATCGTAATAAATCCATGAATGCAAAAATGTAAAAATATACAGGGTGTTCCATATAAAACAGATGTTACGGTCATTTCCGGTGAAACCGGAAGTGCTAGAATTATTTTATTATCATGCATTAATTCAAATTTACTTGTTATTGCAACTACCAAGATTTCAAAATGATATCTGAAAAAACAAAAAAGTTATAGGGGTGAGCCTAATTTCATTTACACTAGACATTGAATTACGCTGACAGAATGTAGAATTAAAGTTAACATTTTTTTAGTTTAGCTTCCTATATGTGATATGCTAATTTAATACAAAGTTCTACATTTTACAAGTTTAGAGATACATATTGTGAGCTACTTGGAAATGATTTTACGCATTAGAAATAAATACAAAAAAATCTAAATAAAGAGAAGAAAAAAGAGTTGAAACAAGAAAATAAAGAAAAAGGCCTTTATAGTTGGTATAATTTTCTAAAAGTTTCACTTACATCTTAACAGAGGAAACAAAAAAATTCAATTGTCAAATATTTCTACGAACAAGATTAATTTGGGACACCATATATAACATATCTACATATATGAAATGAGATGAGATGTGCGGGGCATGAAACCTAAACTAATAATGTTTCATTTAACCCTGATTCCAAGACAAAAGTGAGTAAAAACAGAGTCTTGAGCCCAGTGGATACAGTGGCGTCGACGGAAAATAATTTTTCGGAAAATAAATCTCGAGTAATATATTACGGATGATGGACAATGGACATAAGCTGTGCATTTTAAGAGTAATGGTAATTGTGGTCCATATAATATAATAATGTCAATGATTTTGCGTAAATATAAACAGTGTGTTCCAGGATTAATTGGACAAACTTAAAATCTGAATTAAGGAAACGTTTCGCTTCGTTAGAGAATTACGTAAAAATTATGTTTTGAACTTTCTTCTCAAATTTGGGAAATATAAAAAAATTTAACGTTAATAGAGATTTTCTAAAATAAGCGAATTCAGCAGCAACATTTTATTTTTTTTTCAAACTTTTCAATGATTCCAAATTTTTTCATATAAAAATGTGAGTTAGAAAATATTCTGTTTCTATTTTTTTATAAAACTGATAGTTTTTTAATAAAAAAAATTAAAAAACTTGATCCAAATGTATATTTGGAAAACAACTATGAGGATCAAGTCTATTTTAATTTTTTATTAGAAAACTGTCTGATGAACAAAATAAGAGACAAAAGAGGTTATAGACGAATGATGCTTTCCAAGGTATATTTTGGTATGATAAAATTCTGATCGTTAAAAAGTTCGAGAAGAAATAAAATGAGGGTTACTGAATATCACCCATTTTGCAGATAAGAGATAATTGAAAAATATCCTTTAGGAACGTTTCTATTAGCAGAAAATTTCCACCAAAATTCAATTTATTATCATTTTCAAAATTTGAAAAAATAATTAAAAACTTAATATTAGCCACCATCTTTAAAAAAGCGCAACTCTTTAACAGAGTGTAATAGTGTCATACCAAATTTTTTTGTTATTTTGAGGGCCTGATTTCAGATCTTAATCCCTGTATATTCCTTTTTTGTTGTTGTTGCCTTATTTTTTAAAGCATTTTTTGTGTTCTTAAAATTTTCTACATACTATATCCTTGTACATAAGTGATAATTCAGATAAAGGCTACAATTAATAAAGAGACAGCTTTCAGAATTTCGAACTAGTTTTTGAATTTCACGTTTTATGAGCGGTCTAGGAGAGACGTTTCCTATCCCAAATAAATTACCATTACTCAAAAATCACACGTTGCTAATATGAAGAGTATTTTACGGGATGAGATTCTTATATTTTAATGATTTTTTGAATGATATACCATCAATCACATCCACTACTAAGACTTATTCTCACCTCGAATCTTCGTGCACCTCCTTTGGTCTGAAATAATAAAATTAAATTCAAGTATCCTCTAGAGGAGGGCACATACATAAACATAGAAAACACAACATAAACAACAGTATACTATGCAATAATAGCATTCTCATACATTAAAATTCTCACAGAACAGAACGAATGAAAAGAAACCATGCATTATCGTAAAAGAAATTATTATTTTTATTAACATTGCAAGGCTGGGAATTTCCGCCAAGTAAAGGTTGCGAATTGACAATAATGGAGCACATCTGTAGAGTTTATTAGCCCATTGCATTGGTGTGAAGCATTCATGAGAGGTAAGAGCGGTTTTGTATATCCTCAAATGAAAACGATTTTAGCCAACGCGAACTAGTATATGAATCGGTCCTGTTTAAATCACTTTTACAAGTGTTATAGTTGAGTACATAAACGCAATACTATAGTTTTTGCTAAATCTATCTCTACTGTGGAGTGGTATCGGGATGACAGAGTTTAAAACCTCGGTATTTTATATTCAAACAACAAATTAAAAAGTTAGTTAAGTGGGTCCAGTTGGCAATGCTCTTATGCTTTTACTTTTACTATTCCTAGGATGCGCCAATATTGAGTCTAAATCAACTTATTTTAATATTATAAAAATTGAAATGAAAAATACTAAATCTACTATTTAAAAAAATAATTATTAAAAATTCCATCTTCAGATTCTACAATTCTTGCCTACTACATCACTGAAACAACTAACGCTAAACGAAAAAAAATGAAATTGCATATGAAACATTGAATTTACAGCTTTACGAGATTTCTTTTGTTTTTTATTTTCCCCTGGGGTACGCGCCTACGCCCTCAACCCACGAGCGATTATCGAATCGAAGATGAAACAAATAAACATATCAAAAAAATAAAATGTGAACGTACCTCGTATGCATTGCCGGTGCCAAAGTATATTGGAATGAATGCCAGCCATATGATGCAAGTGGTGTACATGGTGAAGCCGATGAATTTAGATTCATTAAAGTTCTCTGGGATTTTGCGGGTTTTAACTGCGTATACGGTGCAAGTTGTAATTAGAACCATGTTGTATAGCTGGCTGAATAGAAAGGACATATCCTGTATTTTGCATTTCAATATGACCTGGAAAGAGAGAATAGTTTAAAACATGCTTCTAAACAAAAAAATTCCACGTATTGGGCACAACTGAAACAATAGATTTTTGGGTGGATTTAGTGGCAAATATGTTCGATTTATGTAAATATTCTTTTAAAATCGTCACTTCGAATGAACGTATTAAATTATATTTTGGTGCCCCTCGCTAGGAATTGAGTTGAGGTTAGATAAAATCGATATTTAATAATACATTTCATTCTGCGTTGCAACCGCAATATTTTCCACTTACCTGATTTCTAGTTGGGTAGTGAAATCTTGTTCCTGGCGGCTCGACGATCATCCACACTAGGGTGAGTATAACTTGCACTGCGATAAGGGTGCATGTGATGATTACCTGGGATTTGGGACTGATATAGCTTGGTCTTTGAGCAGATTTGGAGGCAGAGTCAAATATTCTGGAAATTCGATTAGTCTTGGTGAGGAGCGCTCCGTATATTATTGAGAATCCAACTCCTATTCCGAACCTTTGGGTGATGCAGATTTCAGTAGTGGGCTTCGCCAGAAGGGCAAAAGTATTCAAATAGCAGAGGAAAATTCCGAATAATAACATATAACTCAGTTCCCTTCCAGAGGCTCTAACTAGGGGAGTGTCGTTGTGCTTGATAAAAAGAATGATAACACCGAAAGTTACAAATATGCCTAAGCAGGAAAAAGCGGCCGGGATGAAAGAGTAAGGGGTGTTCCAGCGCATGTACTGCAATTCAAGTGCATAACAGGACAATTTATCTTTGTAAGGCCAGAATCCTGCCCCACAATCTTTACATGTGAATTCATCGTAGACGTACTCGTATTCCTCACATTTGTCACATATCCAACAGCACGTGTCGCCCTGAAACAAATATATCCTTTTAGTGTACTGATAATATGCTGCAGAACTCGTGAACTTAAAATACACTCGACGCAATAATTAAAGGCATGTATGTTATACTTTTTACTGGAATAAGCAAGATTATGCACGATTTTATTTGGTTCACATAATAATTTTTCATTGAAGGGATGAATATTATTTGACTTTATGGAACAGGATGAAATTAAAATTACAAATTGATAAAACATAAATTTGGTCAAATTTTAGTATTTTAGGCGAATTCATTATTTAAATTGCATATTCCAAATATGAAAAAATTCGTTACGTCATTTCTAAAATAATTCAAAAAAATTACTTTTTAGGTGTCATCTTGGGGCGCCTTCAGCTTCCTTAGGAGGCGATTCCGGATATATGTTTATAGGAAGTTTTTGTCTTATTTTTAAGTAAGGAATATGTGGTTCAGAGATTTACATGTGATTTAGAAACACCCTGTATAATATGCATTTAATCTTAATATAAGTAGGTGTTTCACGTTTCCACATATGTTATTGTATCGATCATCCACCCTAAACATCTTTGATGTCAGTGTCGCAGACAGTTAGGCGAGAAATCGTGAAATGATATTTAATTCAAGATACGTCATATTTTCTCCTCTTCAAATATTTCTCCCTCATTAATATCGAATCGACTCTTGTTACTGAAGGTTTCGAAATGCTGTTTCTACTTGATTTAAGTTGATTTATGACAATCAATTTCAAATATTTTAGTTGTCTTTGGTTCTTCGAGCTGCTGCAAAGCCTCAAATAGTAGGTTGGTTATGTTAAGCCATGATTAAAGCCTATACTAGATTGGGCGTCGCCAGACCTTGCCCAATCTAGCTCTGCGAGGCTGATGAATTTAGATTCATTAAAGTTCTCTGGGATATAAGTTGTGTCATCTCGGGGTTTTTAGTTGAAAAAAGTTAAAGATTTCGAGAAAAAATCAGACAGGGTTTCGGGGTAGAGAAAGTGAAAGAAATTTAGGGTTCCTTCTTTAAAATTGAAAAAATAGAAATAAAGCTAACATGACAGTTTTTTTTTGAAAGAAGAAATTGAGGATTCCTTCTTTAAAACTGAAAAAATGAAAAGAAATAAAACTGACAGAGTTAAGTGAATCGAGGAGAAATCGAAAAAAAATTTTTTTTTTAATTTTTTAGGTACAGTCCGAAAAGTAGAGTTTTTTTCATTAAATGCCAAAAAATGTCTCAAATATAGATAAATAAAAATTGCTGGCACATTTTCGTCGTTGGCAGAAATGTCGCCCTTTACCTCTAAAGAAACCATTCTCGTTCTTAGGAATGCGGCAGCGAGCGAGTGCGACAACAATTAGACACGTTCTAAAAAATTGTACACATCTTTCCAAAATCCTTATACGTTTATTTCGTTAATGACTGGTCAGTTCGAGGTGAAAACCTGATATTTTAGGCTTTGTACTTTTCTAGAGCGACTGTAATTTATTTGGATTTTTTTTACCCTAATACCGTTTAAACTCTCGTTTTTTAGTTAATCCGACTTAAACGCCCTGGGGCTCCTGGCATATATACTCGAGAAGGTTTCTAAAAGTGTGCTTAATTAATTAAAACAGCATATGCATGTAAACTTTTATTAACATAAAAATAATATAAATTTGAGTGTCTAATTTAATTTATAACTGTTAATTGCCAAATATGTTGGCTAAAGTTTGTTAAGATGATTAATTATGTAACTGGACATAAGTGTTGAATAGTATTAATTGTAAAAGTTCAGGGGAGTTATGTATAATAAATAATTTATGCAACATTAAAATAAAATCAGACAATTAAATTAATTTAGTTCATTAAATATTTAATGGCGGAAAGCTATTTAGTTACAAAATGTAAATATTTATCCCGTGAAGCAATCACCTGTATTTTGTGCATAATTGTTAGCAAACCATCGAATTCTAGGGTCGACTTGTGACAAATCCTTTAATTTTTAATGCTGCTCGAAATAAAGGAATTTAATTTAGCAGCATGAAATTGAAATTGCACCGCCCTAACAATATAAAAGAAAATATGTGAGTTGACACTAATCGCTCCCATATTACCTTTTGTGTTTCGTTTGAGCATACATTTTTATTTCATGTTTCAATTTTACGAATTTTTTTCATTCTCAAATAATAAATATGTGATGCACCCTTAAGTATAAGTGTATCACCGAATAGATTTAAAATTTTAATATTCAATTTTGTACTCAACTCAAAATTTGATTTACGGTTGTGCCAAGGAAACTAATATTCAGGCGGTTTTAATATTAAAATTAACTTTGGAAAACTGCGAGTATATTTCTCGATATCATAAAGGTCCCGCGTAACTTTTCAGAAAAATACAGGCTCTGCACAAAGATGAAAATAGATAAATAATTCAGTAGGGGCCGGAGGTTAGCCACATTGGAGCATGGAATCCAAAGCCACGTCCTATTTTTGAGAAAATAAAATAATAGCGATTAAAAATTTTTAAAACATTTTCAAAAACTAGCCCTCTCACCAAGTTGTTCTTTAAAATCTTTGGAAAATATAAACTATAATAAATGATTGCCGTAATTTATCTCAGTCGCAGTCCTTTTGGCGGATGCGCCGGGACCAGAAAGCACTGCACTCGACGTTCTGACAAGTGACTGTTGACTTAGGACACATCTACAGACTGACGTTACTAAAACAACTGTTGCAGGGATGATACGGAAACGTCTAAACATTTTTTGAGGCACGGGCAGTATGAAATCCATCGCACCGGGTGTGTTTAAGTGCCTTCCTTAAGCTTAACTTATTATTCTGAGGGAACACCATACATCATTAAAATTATCAATAGCCACAATTGCAATTACAATCTGCGCTAACGTTTCTTCTTTTACGCATTTATTGAATAATTAAATAGTCTTTTTTTAGTTGGGAAACACCCAATAATTTAATTATAACATAATTTTAAAAATGAAAGCTTGTAATCATATAAAATTGAATTGAAAAATGTTTATGCTTCATATTTAGTTTTTTTAATGCATAATATGAGTCCTGATCGACCGCCGCAGATGCAGCAATTACTATTTTTTCGTGTGATGTGTTTTCACTAACAAATTTAGCGCAATATTTCACTGTTTAGAAGGAAACACTCCATGTGCTCAAGGGAATTTTTTTATATAGATTCATGGTTTTCATGCCCAATCCAATTATTTCATTTTGTGGCAACATAAATTTTAAATTGAATTAGTCCCTTGGGAAGTGAAACATTCAATCTATGTTATTTTTAGCACTTACGAATCAGTTAAGCTTTTATTTGGAGTTTATTTCTCCCCAACAAACACGTACGAATATTGAAGGGTCAATTATATTCGTTTACTTTTTGTATACGAAAAATATTATACCTTATAAATATTCCGTTTTAATTCCCTACATTTTTGTGACTGATGTTTTGAATTTTTTGTTTTAATGTCATTTCTTTCCACATTCAATAATAAAAGACAAAAAGAAGTCGCAATTAAGAGAATATAAAAGATACAGTTGCCTTTTTTTTTAAAATATATACATACACTAATTATCAATCATCTCTGTACGGACTAATGAGGTATTTATGCTGACAAAAAGGAAATCTTGTGGGTATTTTGATTTATCAACTTATTTATTAACATTGATTTCATTGAAAATATAATTAGAATAATTAGTATATTTCTGATGGAGTCTTAGAAACCAAAATATCATCAGGCCAAACCATTTTAAGCACTTATTTTTGTGGTAAAATATGGTTGTAATAATAATTTTGATTATAACATACAGAGCCGTATCTAGGGCAGGGCGAGAGGGGACCATCCCTGGAAAATCGCAATCAAAATTTAAATAGAGCTACAGATGAGTTAAAATAACGTCTCCTTTAAAAATTGCTGTAAGTCCGTTTGTCTGCCATAAATTCTCTCGAAAACAGTTTTTTTAGAAAAAAAATTAAGGGATTCAAAAATGTTACCATAAATTCCAAAAACATTTCTATATAAAAGTTGAATGAAAAACTTTTATAAAACTGATTTAGAGCACACACAAAACTGTTTTGTAATTAATAAGATTTTAATAAAACCTCTGACAAATCAATATATTTATAAACCTCGGCTTTGTTGACGTTTATAAATATCGTATAAGGATGTGGAAATTTTTTTAAAAATAGGAGTTAATTTACAAACTGTTATAACCATTATAAACACTTTTGTCTTAGTTGGTTTATATATAAATAGCGCAATACTGATAATACAATTAATCATATCGCATTTATCAATAATTTATCTTACCAAATCGAACGTAGCCATGCATTGTCGACCGTAAGCTTAAACACTTCCAGTTCAATGCTGATCACGGGTGATAGATCATAGATGGCACCAAGCGTGCGTTGAGTTTTGATAGTTGACAGGCGGGCACGAATTACAAAAAAAACGTGTGTACTTACTTAATACGTACATCATAAGTTTGTGAAAATTGCTATCAGTAAGTTTTAAAACGTGTGTTAATGAATGCCGCGAGTGTATACCAGCGAACTTTGGATAAAACTATATTACAATACGACGAAATTCAAACAAGTAAGTTTAATAAAGTATTGTTTTTGTTATCAATTTTACCTCAAGACCTCTTCGATGTTCTAACAAAATAAAATGTCAGTTAATGGTAATTGTAAAGATAATGCTTCGAATAAAGGCATTGTAGGTATTGAGTGTATATCTGACAATTTTGACTGCTTGATTTGCCTGAAAATGATAAATTATTAATCTAAGTATCCTAATTATTCATCCGAGTTCCGAAACTTCACACAATGCCTTATGAGGTACGATTCGATGTGCTGAAATCGACTGATCTTTAACAAAATAAAACTGATTACTCGTCGTCTGCTATGGAGACTAATTATTTATTTTAACAAAGGTCGTATAAAAAACAACAAAAAACTTTTCATGTAGGTATGCATGTATGCGCATTAATATTTTAAAGCTAGTGCAACAAATATCGTACAAAGTCATGCTGCAACAGCAGCAAAAACCATTGTTGTCATTTTGTTTTTGTCTAGTTTGTTTTTATGTTCATATTTTGTTTACTTGTGAAGTTTTAAAAAACATTTAGAGGAAAAACTGTATTTGTAAGTTATGTGCACGCTGCATTTGCGTAGGGCCAAATCGACAAATACTTTATTTATAATATAATAATAATTAGTTCAGTGCCGGGCTTAAGGGCCCTTCGGGATCCTAGATGACAATCCTGGGGCGCCATAATCTCCATTAAAAACTGTGTTTATGAATTTCCGCTATACAGTGTGCCCACAAAAGTATACAGGGTGGCTATTATCTATCTCTTTGCGTGGGTAATTTTTTTGTTTTCAGAGCTACAGAGTTGGTTAATTTCGAACTCCTCAGTCTCGTAATTTTCCTATTTTTAAAGTGACGGCCATGTTGGGCACAACAAATTGTAGATATTTTAAGCATGCGTACAGAGCGACTTTAAAAAAATTTTTTGAAAAAATTATTACAAAAGGAAACTTAATTTCCTTGTATATTTTGCGCCTCACCCTCTACATGAAACTCGACATGAACTGTGTTAATTTTTTTTTTGTAGGGATTTTAACGAGGGTTTTAATTAGCTTCAATTTATGTTGTTACGTAATTTTCGGATTTTTTTTCTCGAAATATCACTGTATGCAAAAAAAACAATTTTAACTGGATAAAAACATATACAGGGTGGGGCAATAGTGCGTCGGACCTCAATACCTCGAGTTCTACGATAGCTAGAAATTTTTTAAAAAATTACAAGTAAACTAGATAAAAAAGTCTATAACTGGAAATTATTTTCGAACATACAGGGCGAGCCAAGACGAAATTACAGGACCAAGCGCCTTTTTTTAAATGGAATGCTATGTATATCAGTACATTTTTTGAAGCCTCTTTCTAGGCTCCATTCATTCCTATATTAGCATTGAATATCTCCCAACCATTTAGATGTAATGAATTATTTTGTTGAAATAATGCAATCTGCAGATGGATATTAAAAAAGTCACCACAGTCACAATTATGGGTTTTAAGAAAAACTTTTGTGAATACCAGTTACGAGACATCTAATTAATGTTTTTGAATCATTTTCATTTCCTAAAACTGTACAGGGTGGCCAAAAATTATTTTTCAATTAAGAACTTTTTAAATTGAATTTTCTCAATTTTTTCAAATGGAACACCCTGTATATTTTTCAACGATGTGATGTAGAAATAAAAAACGAACATTTTTTGTAAGTACTTCCCTATGGCTAATTGCAACCAATTTCGTTTTATTGAGCAATAATTACAAATTTCAAAAATAAACTTAAAAAAGAGGTTTCTTCAAATAACTCAGTAGAAAAAATTACACACACCAACAACAGTACAAAATATAAAGGAAAGAATAATAACTGCCTCTAGATCTATCACACCGGCATTTTTAGGAACAGTGGGAACCTCATTTCAAAAGCGCATAGAGATGTGTGTCAATGAAAATGGGCAACATGTTGAACATTTATTATAATTTTTTCCACTGAGATATTTGAAGAAACCTCTTTTTAAGTTTATTTTTGTATTTTGTAATTATTGCTCAATAAAACGAAATTGGTTGCAAGTTGCAATTAGCCATACGGAAGGGAAGTACTTAAAAAAAATGTTCGTTTTCCATTTCTACATCGCATCGTTGAAATATATACAGGGTGTTCCATTCAAAAAATTGAAAAAATTCAATTTAAAAAGTTCTTAATTGAAAAATAATTTTTGGCCACCCTGTACAGTTTTATTAAATGAAAATGATTCAAAAACATTAATTAGATGTCTCGTAACTGGTATTCATAAAAGTTTTATATATATTATATTTCTATTGTTTTCATTCACGGCCCTCTTTGCTAACGCAAAAAGTAGTAGGAATACTTACCTACAATATTTTTGTTTTTGATTAATAATTCAAAACTTCCTGAATAAAAACTATCAAGTATGCTATAAGTGTAATAGTCTAATCAGAAAAAAATAATTTTAACTGGATAATGGTGTTTCATTTAAAAAAATAGTTTACATCCATATCTGAAATTATCGACATTCATTTGTTTTTTTATTCCTGTCAAATAAAAATTTAGTAAATAAGTACCCTGGAACTTTTGTATAAAACATTTTTTTCTAATTTTTACAGTAAACTCACAAATTCTGATTAAAATGTGTACCAAACAAACTAATAACACTGTACAGGATGGAGCAAAAAAATATACAAGGGAATTAAGTTTGCTTTCGTAACAATAAAAAAAATATATTTTATTAAATCACCCTGTACGCACCTTTAATGGTCTTAAAAATATCTACAATTTGATGTGCCCAATATGGTCGTCGCTTAAAAAATAAGAAAGTTACGAGTCTAGGGAGTTTTAATTGGCGCACCCTGTATATTATTAAATTAATTAAATGTCCGAGAATCCTAGGAATGTACACATCAAATTAATTTATATTAAAGATATAAACATTTGTATGCCTATCCTTTTTGATTATTTTGAAATGATATAAAATATCTATTTTTTGAATAATTTTTTCTAAAATAATTTAATCTATTTAATTTTTCAGAATTGTAATTAATGTCCATATAATAAATCGATTTCTCTTTTACTTGTTTACCTTGGAATTTGTTAACAAAAAAATAGAATATTTCATCATTTCAACATAACTAAAAAACGTAAGCTTATAAATGTTTATATCTTTGAAATCAGAAAAAATAATCTTTTAATTCAATTATCTATATCTATATCTATATAATAGTGTTGCGATGTATGTTCTAATTTAAGTAAATGATGTGAGTGAGGGTGCGTGGCGGGTTTTTATAAATTGTTTTCGCTTCTCTGCTTTTACGATATTCGTGTTCAAATACAGGAGTTCGTTAATACATTTTAGTTGTGCACTAGTCACAGTACAATTTGATTTCTTAAAATATGGATGCACATTAATTTGCTGTTATATTCTCGTCATGTTACAGATTTTAAGATAATAACTTATAAATCGACATTATGACAAGTGTAACTTACCTGCTGTTTCTTAATCATTCCTACTTCACAAGGGAGGGAGCATGCAGATGTGGGGGTTGTGGTTTGGTTGTGATCAAACACCAAGTATTGAGCATTCATTTTCAAGGAGTTAAACCATTTTCCGACGACCTGGAACAAGACAATTTTTGAGCGATAAAAAAGCAACACCGCCAGTTAGAACTGTAGGACAAATTTTAAATACAGGGTGTTTCCTAGATACATGATGAAAGTGCAAGAGGCGAGATAATTTAAAATTATTTGCATTGAAATAGGGTCGTATAATATTTTGTGGCGTATAATAATGTTATCGTTCTTGTGCAAGTAATTTCAGTCAGCTAATATTTGGGTGAATTTATTACAACTATTTAGATATTTTGTAAAATATAGTGTTTTAAGGATAAACATGAGTGTAATAAATCTCACGTAAAAGGAAAACACTCCTTGAGAGAAATGTAAACATATCCATTACGTCTATGTTTTTTATTTTTCCACTTAAAAGTGCTTTATATGAAGGGAACATTTATTTCGAGGGTCTAATGGAGGATGTCAAAATTAATGGATTTACAAATCTTAGACTTCTGGGGCTACTTCGGTGACTTGTGCCCGTGAAATTTAGGTTAATCATGTCTTGGTATTGGAAGATGACGAACTTGGAAAGCGCATATTTTGGCACCTTTGTAATTATTCTAATATTTGAATGCTTAATGAATAATATCTAAGCACTTTTACGTTTTATATACACTCAAAATATCTAATAATTATTATTTTTAATGTATACAATACTAATTTGCTTGTCATTTTACATTATTCACCACAGAGATAAATATGTAAAAACCTAAAATTAGTATTAGTATCTATAGATTGGGCCATAAAAATTAGAAGCTATAACTTGTTGATTCTCTAGTCTCCAGTCCACTTTTGGAAAATACTCATGATAATAAATTCTTGAAAATGAAATGATAATTCGTCAGAACGCTCGGATTTGTAAATAGATTTTTTTACGGATCGGAGAGTGGCAAAATATTGACTTTCACGTTACCTAATTTACTCCATAAGTGATCTCCACACTCAAGTATTTGCGATTGATTATTACAGGACGTCATCCCAAAAGTAGCAGAAAGCTATTTCGTAAATGGCTTGAGACGGGCACAATTTTTATTGCACCTTTACAGAAAGCCAAAGTTTTATTTCTTTTCAGCCGACGAGAAATATAATTTACTTTTATGATTATATCGTCAAATGCATTGATACTTTGTAAGTGCATTAAAAGTGACATATTCCATCAATGTTTAAATTGCTTTATTTAAAAGGTTTCTCATCTATCATGCAACTCGATTTACGTTATAATCAAGAAACTAGACGACCAGATATTATTAATCCAGGTAAAATAAAACCCGTAAAAAACTTAAATTGCAATTTTAAAAGGCATACATGATAAGGTATATGTAATATCGAGGGTAATACACTTGAAAGGCATTAAAGCATAAATCCCTCTTTTGGAAAATAATTAATAAATGTATCGATAAGACTTTTTGCTAAATTGGGTTGACACGAATGCAGTGAGTTAACGGTTTTGTGATAATGGAAATGTCCCAACATATGCAGCTTTTACTGGAAGCCGCCGAGGGGTGTGGTCGACTATGGTACCAGGTCATATTAGATATCGACAGGCCGGTACGCTTACACAAATTGGAAAATCGTCGTTCTTTATTTATATAAACAACTGATATAATGACTCATTTAGTGTAGTGATAATCAAGCTAAAATTTTATCGCAAATATTTTTATATACTTGCATGGCTTTTTCAAACTACAGAAATTAAATCTATTTGTGTACGCTGATTGTTATCGTACTTAGCTGGTGATGCTATTGATTACTACGTGTAAAAATTCATACAAACCAAGTGACTTAACAACTATTTATTTGTGCATATGAATCAATATTATCCAGCAATCTGCCATGTGTAGAAAATTCCCGAGATATTCATATTATTATGTGCCTCAAAGCAAAAATTATTTTTATGCCTGTTAGAAAATGTACAGGGTGGCCCATTTTCGAGCCTCATCATTGGGAGCTCGGAAGCCGTAAGAGATACAATTTGATGCTTATCAAAATGCTGTGCTGCAATTTGGAAAGTTCCGATTACTTTCGAAAATATCCGGAAAAAACTGAAATTTCACAAAATTTTTTTATTTTTTTCTGATGCTATTTGAAAAACAAATAACACTTCGTCATTGCCACTTTTTATCCTCGACAAGATGGCGCTGTCAAATTTGAAATCCGACGTTTCGTCTTCCTGCAACCATCATCAACTTATTTTTTTTAAATACGGACCTGGATTTTTAATTTATTTTTTGTTACTTTTGGGCTCCCTAAAAACTACGACCCACCACAAATTTTGATTTTCAAACGTTTCAATTACAAAAACTGACATTTCTGTATTTTAAAAAAATATTTAATACGACACTGTTTTTAAAACAAATTATTTTTCATTCTTAATTTATTAGTTAGGTAAAAAATGAGTATCTAAATTTATGATACTGAAGAAAAGCTATATTAAAAATGAATAAAGAGTAATAAGTGTTTCATTGAAATATATTTTTATTTCATTATTTTAATTACCTGATCAATGAACATCTCTATACCCGTACGTGAAACTGGAATTTCTGTTGAATCTAATGATTAATTCCCAATGAGACGGGAATATTTGTGTGAGTGTTCCCGGCGATACCGCCAAAACTCGAGTGTTAGATATCATTATATTGCCTTGCCTGCCTAATTATTTGTAGAGTATTGGAATATTTGTACTATTAAAATTAAATATGTTCCTTTTGAGGTGTAATTAAATATAATTGAACTATAAATCATGAATCTTAACTAAGTACAAAAGGACCTATTAAAATTCAAAGTGTTTCAAAACCAACGTCTATCTGAAGAATTGTTTTTCTGCGAAGACATTGCCGGCGCCTTCATAAAATTGAAACAAAAATGTAAAATTCTCTTAAGTATAAATAAACATAAAGCTTTTGCTAATTGCAATTATTTACTCACTCTGTAGTGGTATCCTGTGGCATTTATTAGTTTTTGGTAGTTGAGGATGTCATAACGGGCTAAGCCATCACCGCTGCTATCAAATTTAACTGGGCTTCCAGCCAAATCTGAAACAAAGTAAACAATAAATATGGTGATATATACAGAATCAGCAAGTTCATGAAATATAAATAGCATTTTAATTAAAATAAAACTGGATTAATTGCTGCCAATTTTCAGTCCGTTTAATTTTTCAGAGTAGCTATGAAATATGGCAATAAATGTTAGTCGTTTATAGTTTTCACCATTTCAATTGTTATGGCTAAGAAAAACGTTTATCGTAGTTAGAACGAGTTTTGGTCCGATGCCCAATTAATGCAGCTACTCTTACAGCTTCTAGCCCCCTTCCTACCCTCGATACCAAACGTGAAAATATACAGGGTGTCCCACTAACCACTAAATTTAGGGTTATTTCCGGTTATACTGGAAGTTCAAACAAGTTTTAATCGTACGACAAACCTTCTAAATTTTCCCTGACTCGCCTTATATTATTTACAATCGATTATTCTGACATTGACATTGGTATTGGAAGTAATTGAGTTTCGGTGACGAACGTGACCAAAGACAAATGGTTTCTAAGCTCGATGTTATGTTTGCGTCAAGAAATTGATTTACTAATTATCTATAATGGCGCTCCTTATGGTTACAGCTAATAATGTTAGCATCTCACAATTCTACCTCAAGTATTTCTTATAAGGGTCTTCTGCAATCAGTTTCTAATAAATTAGCTGGTGATGCCTCGTACGTTTTGATCAACCCTTCTATGTTAATGTTTCATGAACACGCAAAAATTTTACAGGAACTCGGATTTTTGGTTGGCAGAAAGCTTTTTATTCAGAAACGGAATGAACGATAGACCGACTTTTGTACTTTACTTTATAATCACACGAGAAATGTTTCGTATCTTAGGATTCTTACAAAAGACAAGAATATAATGGGTAAAATAATGTCAAAAAGAAAACGTGTCCTCATTTTCTCACTGGGACTCACCTATATAAAAGGAGTACAAGATGAACAAATAAACGTGGAGTTTTAATTTAAAAAATCTTGAGTTACCTATACGGTTGCCAAAATTGCTGTTGTGCCGTATTCATAGAAGAAATGTAACAGTTTACAATTCCTGTGCATTGTGTTATAATTGAAAGAATATACGTATTATTAGAATGTAATAAACATTGTTTTTTAGAAGACTATCTTTTCCATAATAATTTATATAGCTGTGCCAATCTCTAGATATAAACAAATTGCCTTGCTTAAACGGCGGGAAAAAAATAAATCTCCTCAATATAATGAAATATTCCTATTAATTTTTGCATTTTTGTATATTGAATTGATTTATTGAAGTTCAGACATTTTTTGATTAATTCACCCCATTGTGCCAAATTTCTGTAGTTTTTCTGTTTGTTGAACCCCAGTAATATGCAAACTGTGGTAAATTTTGTTTGTTTTTGTATTTTCAGGTCCAGTCGAGCAGCCCCAGGAAGACGGGGCCAAGTTAAGTTAGTCTCGTGGAGAACTTTTAAGTGTAAGTGTTAAGTGAAATCGAACATTTTCCCAAATTGCCATTGAAACTTCATCCTAAAATGGTCTCTTGATTTTTAAGTGGTAAGTAAATATTTAAAAATCTATCCAACCGATACGTCAATTTTTAATAAATTGTTTAAAACGTATACATGTTTAAAAGAAAAATTTACTATAGCTTCCAATCGTCTTTTCCCGAGTGGCATATTTTAAACATTTTTATTAGCACACGTACTGAATTTTGTTACATTTCATACTTCCTAATAATATTGTTTAGTGGAAGTAATAGGTGAATTTTGAAATCAAAGAGTTTTAGTAACAAGCTTTAGCAATATCGAGTCTACGTACAAATTTTAATTTTCATAGTTGTACGACTAATTGGTATGGAACACATATGCCTTTGAAATGTGGGTATTAGGATTCAACACAAATAATTAACCGCTAAATTACAATATACATGTGTATAGAACCGAACAGACGACCGTGCGGTGTTTAGATCTACATTAGGGTACGCTATTGATGTAATGATATATTCCATGTATAAAACATAATGGATATGATTATTGGATCAATAAATGTAAGCATTCACCAGTTAACAACTGAAACAAGTCTGTTGAATCACATTATATATAGGGTGTATAAGAACCACCTGTGCTCATTTGCGCCAGTTCTTAAGTAAATTTTCGGTTCAGTCATCCATTTTATACAAATTTTTTGTTAACTTTTATTTAATACATAATGTGTATCATGTCAATAATAGTACATAAATATCGGCATTACACTTTTTTTTCATTCGCTATTCTGGTGCCGCCTCAGTCAACAGTCTCCCGATGATGTGAGCTTGGCTGACGAAATCTGCGGCGAGTTAAGTGTATGATGTGAAGTCAGAAAAATATGTAGATTTCAAAAAACTGAAAATATAATAGTGTTCTATTTAAAAATATGCAAGTTTGGTATGTCCCGTTTTTATGGAACACCCAATATATTCAAAGAGATCTCCATAAAAAATTAATAAAATTCCATACAACTTTTATTTGAAACATTTCATAGGGGGTTGTCAATTCTCGTGTGATACCCTGTACAAAAACGGCAAAAATTAGACTAAGACGAATTAGCAGATATAGATTTTTAAGGAAGCAATACCTTATATTTAAAAGTGTCTACGCCTCTGAATTCTTAACTAAAATATAATGTAAAATACATTTTCTTTTAGCTTCTGAAATATTCCAATAAAAAATAGTCTCGGCTAAATCAGTCCGTAAAAGTATTTTATTATTTTTATTTTTGACAAAAATATTTAATAAATGTCACTGGCGTTTTTATTAATAATAACTATTAAAGAATATTCTTTACCTTGTTGTTATTGTGTGACTTAACGATAAAAGATTTTTAATTGCATTTTACATTCAAACAGAATCAGAATTCCTCTGACTATAATAATGGGTGATTTGTTTTGTATACAATATTGTAATAGTTGATAACGTTATTTCAAATTACTAATAGTGGGGATATAATCATAACATTTTGCACGTATAAAGGTATTCTTTATATTATAACTTCTGCTTTAAGCAGACAATTTGTGCAGTGAATATTTATTGTGCCGAAAAAATGTTTAACAGTGAAGAAATTGCAACTGAACTGGTAAAAGAAGACGAGGAGAACGGAAAATGGGTTAAAAAGATACAGCGTCACGTATCATTCTACATTCCTGGCGAAGAAATCGAAGAAGTTGAAGAATCTGAAAATCTTAGACCCGTGAAGATATCGGCCTCTCCACCGGTACGAAGCTCCTTTCGCAAACTTCTTAACAGAGAATCCGAGCCTGAAGAAGAGCCAACCGTCTCGTGTTATGGCAAAATTAGGCTTATTCCTAATTGGTTCCGGAAAATGTTTGGAAATAAATGATGAGCGATATTCCATTTTTAATAATTAATCAGTGTAAAGTGTGTAATAAATTGGCGTATTAATTCGCATGTATTTTATTGGTTTGATTTGTCATCGAATAAAAGTGTCAAGTTATTTTGTAGCAAAAGTTCGAGTGTCAAGAAACCAAATCTAATTAAGGTAATTAGTCTGTGACATTACGTAAGTAAAGCTACTGATTTAAAGAAATCAGTTATATCTGTATGTCTTGGCAGAAAAAATACAAGAGCAAAAATAATAAAATTATTGGTAATATTTCCAGTTGTCAGAAATAATCATTAATAGATAATTTTTTATCCATTTAGAAGGTAAATATTATACTTATATTAAATTTGATAAATTGGGCGCCTTTAGTTAATGAAAATAGAAAAATCCTATTAAAATAAAATAAGTAAAAATACATTTTAGACAATTGCTGACATTTTTACAACTTGCAATGTTTGTATGTTAGTTAGTTTGTTTGTTTAGGTCAAATCTTGCAACTGAATTTTAAAATAGTTATCCCCAACCGATTGAGCTGAAATTTTGCATACATGTTTAGTTTGGATGACAATGCATGTTTAGCTAAGTGACGTCATTCTAAATCCAATATGGCGGACTCCCAAAGATGGCGGACTAGTTATTTTTTATGCACCCCCATGATATGGGTATCAATTAAAAGGGTTTGTTGAGAAGAATACGAAAAGAATACGAAAAAAAAAAAATTAATAGTAAAAAAACATTTTTAAAAACAAGCTTTTATTTAAATTCTCTAAAAAGAAGAAAATAAACTTTAAATTAAATCAAACCCATCAATATATTACATTATACAATTTATATAATAATATGATATAAAAGCTTGTCGCGAGATTTGCCTGTGTAAATAAACAAGAATGTAATATTATATTCTTTTTAAAAATGTTTTTTTACTATTAATTTTTTTAAATAATTATACCCTTAGATTCGATTTAAAATTAGATTTTGAAAGACAAAAGGCCAGAAAATCAAAAAATGTTATACGTATGGTGATAAATTCTTGTTTTATTGTGATATTTTTAATAAAATAGCAAATGTCATGAAACAATGATGACGTCATAGCTAAAAAAATCAAAGCAGAAGATGAACAATCCGAAAATTTTCCCAAAATATTTTCGTATTCAGAAATAATGTATTTATTCCATACTTTATGTCCACACTGTAAATCGGCGATTGTTTTGTAGATCAAAACATGATATGCCGCGAACTCTGTCCATTTCATCCTTGGTAAAACAAATGATATATTTTCCTTGTAATATTTTCATTTTATTATTAGGAAAGATCGTCTTTTATAGAATTATGTAAATTTTTTTATTTCATCTGATTACATTATCCTTCATACTGAGAAGGGTCTGAAAAATCTAGGTCGGATATCGCTTTACAAGTTTTTTTTTTTAAATGGGAAGTTGTGGATATGAATATTTTTTTACTCTTTGAGTGAAATTGGTACGCAGTTTAATGCGTTATATCGATTTGTTTATTTTTGCCAAAGGTACATTGCTTGTACTACGTGTATTAGAAATAGGCAAAAATTATTCGTCCTCACATTACCAAAAATTAGTTCATGTACAGGATGATCGTTTGAAAATTCTACTTTTTAAACCCTTTTATTTTGCTTAAAAATATAGCTAGAAATAAAATAAAAAATAGATCTGTAGCATATTTTACCAAAATTTTGTATATGTTATGAGTCTGCATCTATCTTAATTAATAGGTATACATTCTGTATATTTTTACATACTTAGGTAGCCCTTTTTATCCTCTTTATAAATATATACAATTGTTATATATTTTATCTTCAAATAACTGAGTTATTCAAATAAATACACCTAAATGCAAGATAAAAAAGTTTACATTTTAAACAATTTTTTAATAAAAATAACAACATACAAAATAAGTAAAAATTATAACATGTTTTCAAAAATTTCACAATTATTTTCTAAACAAAGGTTTAGTTTTTTATGTAATTTTGTCTAAAAAAAATTTATCTAAAGAAATAATTTAGTTGTATCCCAAACTTTTAAGAATATTATTTATTTGAATAACTAAGTTATTTGAAGATGAAATATATAACAATTATATATATTTATAAAGGGGATGAGAAGGGCTATGCAAATATCAAAAAATATAAACGGTGTGCCATTAAATAAAATGTGACTATGTGGCGCTCCCGGTATATTTATTAACATAGATGCATACTCATAACATATACAAAAACTTGGTAAAATATACTACGGATCTGTTTTTTATTTTTTTTTCTAACTACATTGTTAAGCGAAGTAGTTTATGGTAACTTGGGCAACTCGAATTATTAATTATTATCAGAATTTCCGCAGGGATCATACCCCTCTGTATTTTACTTGTTTATGGACGACGTTTACAATTGTTTTTTAAAAGCCCTACGTTGCCTATTTTGGAATAAACCTTTGATGTTACTTTGTTTAAGATAGAATTATTTAGTACGGGTTTACTTGAAGGAAGCTGTACCACAAATACTAAATATTTGAGGGACTGTAAGCTAGAAATGAACCTTTAAAAACCGAGCGACCATTCAGCATTTTTATGAGAAATTCTGCTGTTGTGCTCAGAAGTAGCTGAATATTTATTATAAAATCAATTAACGTTATTTTTAAGTTAAAAATGCTCGTTAGCAGTTGCCAAAAAGTGGTTATTTCTAGGACTGTAAGAAAATGTTTCGAATTTATCGTAAAACAATATTTCAAATTCAATATTAAAAAGACTTTTTTAAATATTTAGAAACAAAAGGGCCAAATTTCGAGTAATATTTGTAGTTTCTTAAATGTAGAAACACTGATTATTGGCTGAAAAACCAAACATGATTTATTATCGCATCTCTTTGGCAATGCAGTAATTTATTTTGATTAGTAAATTTTATATATTTGGGGATTTATTATACTCTGAAATGTTGAATGAAGTATAAAATTAGTCTTGTAGTTTCCATCAATCTTTTAATGCTGAAAGTTCAGAAATCATCATCCACAGATGTTTCATTTCCTCTGAAAGTTTTCGCTCTAAAAAAACTGGAGAAAAGCGTATTGGCGCCAAAAGGGCCGATCAACTTATCGAAAAATAAGATCAAATAATTGTTCATGCGTGCAAGCGTGTGCCCAATACTAATGAGTTGGCAATGAAAAACTTCCTATCCCAGATGTTCAAAACAAAATAGTAGCTTTGTATTGAGTAGATCTTGAAAAGTAATTTCCCTTTACTGTTACTGGACCTATAAAATTTACAGCGCTTGCCACAAACGCTCAGAAACAATAGTTAATCTTAATTATAGTACAGGGGGTGATTGCCGTTTTAAATATTAATTTTTAATTAAAGTTTTTTTATTTCTGTAGAGAAAATCACCCTGTATAAAATTTTTTTCAAATTATATGGGAAATTATAAAAGTCCATACATCAGTAAACAAAAGCATGTGAACAAATTTTTTTACGCACCTTTATTGATTTTTTTACAGGCGATTGAATTTGTCGAAATGGGGAAATGAAAGATAAAAAATTATAATTTGCTTAACTAAATTATCTGAATATGAAATAAATGTGTATAACCTTAGTGTCTATATATTTATTATCTGAAATAAATCTAATAATTAAAAATTCCAGGGCTGGGCTTTTTTTATCCAAGTTTTTTTATTTCTTATTTAGATAATTTAGTTAAGCAAATTATAATTTTTTATTTTTCATGTCCCCATTTCGCCAAATTCAATCGCTTGTAAAAATATCTATAAAGGTGCTACAGGGTGATTTTCTCTACAGAAATAAAAAAACTTGAATTAAAAAAGTCCGGTCCTGGAATTTTTAAATATTAAAAACGGCATTATATCAACTGTGATAAGTATACAAACTGTATAAAATTTGAAAAAATTGTGATAAACAGTAAGGAAGCTCTGGCCAAAAGAAATATTGGCCATAAGTAGTTTATCACCCTGTATCTCAGTAATTAAGCACAACGGACAATTTTCTATACCCATTCGTGAATAGTCAAGGGATCCTCTATCATCCTTAGAAGCATGTACCGTTCGTCATGAAACACCCTGTATACCAAAAATATCTTGATTGCTTTTAATGTTTTATAAATTTACAGGGCACAACGTTTAGTGGTAATAACACTAGAATGCATTATAAATTTCCAAGTTAATGATTTATTTTTGGTATTCATGTCGTAGAATAAATGTCATTAGAGTACATTTGAAATGTATAATGGTCGAGTAAATGCCCGTTACCCATATAAACACTGTCATTTTGGACCACCCTATCAATTGGGTTGCACCAAGAATACGAAATTGTAATTAAGGTCCATTTATCGCTTCTGAAATACCACTAGCGTCGATGTGACAAGCTTAAAGAATAGTTGTGTAAATGTCCATTTGGTCCAACTGACTGCCAACATTGAGTTGATTCAATGGCGTTAAATGGCTGTTAAATAATATGGTAAAGTTGTCTTTTGAATATTTCGATAAAATAGTCCAGTCCAGTCCAGTTACTTTTTATTAAAAGTTGAATGCTTATGGTATATTTCTTGGGCATATCGGTCATATATATTAAAACAAATTTATTTTTTTCCAACGTTTCGGTTTATTAAAACCATCATCAGGGACTACAAGGTGAAATGTTTAGTAAACAAGGTATATATAAATTTTACACATAACTTATGGTGAACCAACTTACAATTTTTTTTTTTTTTTTTTTGTTTGTTTGAAATTAAAATGTATTACACATATTGTATAAAGTAGATGTTATTATACAATATGTGTAATACATTTTAATTTCAAACAAACAAAAAAAAAAAAAAAAATTGTAAGTTGGTTCACCATAAGTTATGTGTAAAATTTATATATACCTTGTTTACTAAACATTTCACCTTGTAGTCCCTGATGATGGTTTTAATAAACCGAAACGTTGGAAAAAAATAAATTTGTTTTAATATATATGACCGATATGCCCAAGAAATATACCATAAGCATTTGAATTTCAACGGTCAAGAAATAAAAAACTAAAACTATATATTAAAAGTTGGAAATTTTATACTACAGGCCCAGAAGAAGACCGAAGAGTTTGTGAGCGCAGGAGTTAACTCATACAACAATAATAATCTTATTAGGACCTGCCGGTTTTAAGTCTTTGGAGGTTACTCCTTATACAGGGTGTCCACGTAGTGCGTATTCTTCCATAACTCCTTAGCTATTATAGATAGACAAAAATCTTTACAACAAAAGTTGTTCAGCAATCAACATTGCATAGATATTCCAAAAATATTTTTAGTTGTACAGGGTGTTCCATTTAGGCTGGGCAGTAATTTTGTTTCCAAAGCCTACTTGAAATTTTTAAACATGAAACCAATGAACTGGAAAACATTTATTTTGAAATACTTTTTTGTCGCAAATTAATTTGCTGCATTATCAGCTGCTAGAAATTTTGCAAAAACGTGTAAATAATTGGACAATATTTGATAAAACGCTTTTTATTTGTTTCTATGTTAACAAAATATTGCCTCAGATTGCGAATATCTTCAAAAATACTCAAAATAAATATCATACGTGGGGATTTTCAGAAATCACTTGTAATTCTCTATTTGATTATAAAATTATATACAGGATGTTCCATTTAAAATAAGAAAGTTATTGATGTTTTTACATTTACATATTCGACATTAAATTATGAACACCCTGTAGACGAAATTTTAAATTCAAATGCATCATTTGAAAGTTCGTATCTAGCTTAATCAGCTGCCACAATAAAATGTTTAAAATTGTTTAATTTGAAAAATATGGCATTTCTCTTTAGGTTCTATCAAAATTTCGACAAAACTTATAATATTTCAAAAATCGCTCAAAAGAAGTACATACATACATGTTTTGGAATAATATATAGGGTGTTCCATTTAACTTAACAAAGTTGGTTACTGTCCAGCCTAAATGGAACACCCTATACAACTAGAAATATTTTTGGAATGTGCAGTGTTGATTGCTGAACAACTTTTGTTTTAAAGATTTTTGCCTATCTACAATAGCTAAGGTTATGGAAGACTCGGCGTCATACATAGAAACAAGGGTTTTCCTTACAGAATGGAATAAAAAGAACTGGTTTTTCGAAACTGCTGAAATTATTGTCAATTTTTTTTGTGAGTATTTTACTGTAGTATAAAACGATCTTAACACAATTTTACTGAGACCACATTAAATTACAGCTGAAATTTGACATCTGCAGTGGGTAGGAAAAAATACGTAGAATCCTGCACTGGATTAGCTGTGAGAAGGGTGTTTTCATTAAGTTATATGAAATAAAAAAAATAACAGTTTTGTCGAAATAAGTTAACGTTGTAATGCCTTGCGGTGAAGGGAGTAAGGAAATAAAAATGTTTAAGTTAAGAATAATGGATTTTGCATAATAACCCTGAAATTAAATGGTCCTAATAAAATATAAAATTTTAATCCACTCTGAGGCTTTGTGATTATATTTGAGCATAAAAAAATGGTTCAGATATAAATGCAGCCCTTTAAAATGTAATTAAACACTTGCTTTGTTATGTTAACAGTTTGCTTTATTAATGGGTGCATTAATTATCTTCTTTATAAAATCCTCGGGCGTTTTCTTTTCTTCATTAATTATTTATAAGAACATTAGAGGTATTATATTTATGTTAATAACTTACCTTGGAAGGAAATGTTCAGCAAATATTGTTTGTAGAAGTCACCTCCGTCGTATTGAGTCATTGCTGGGCAGATTCCTGGTTTCGTATAGCCTTTGCACAGGTCTTCGTAGAGATTATGCAGAGCGAATGCAAATGCATAGACAGCATCAACTACGAATTGAACTTTGCTCTCTTGTTCGTATCTGGAAAAGAGGATTTTAATCAATTTAAGAAACTGCGAAGGAAAAATTCAGCAATAAAATATTTTCAGACGATTCTCGTCGTAGCCACTCTACGGTGAAACTTGTTTCTGTGATACTATCAATTAAAGCGTTTGTCGTGTTAATAGAATTACTGCTAATGAAAGCACCGTCGACACGTGCTTTTCGCACGTGTAAGTTTATTGACACTTGAGATGGCACTACTGCAATTAACTTGATCGTTAGAAATATGTCTGAAGTATGCTTTTTTGTAATCTACTTGTTTTTTAATTTTTCTGTACAGGGTGGCCTAAATTGTTGATTTGACTGTCTCCTACTAGTCCTACTTCTAGACCAGATAGAGAAAAACTGACCAAGGTATCTACAGCGTTCTTATTTCAAATGGGAATCATATTTGGCTCTGACTTCAAAATGTACTACATATTGGGTATGATTATCAGAAAATGTATTAAAAGTTTTCTATTAAAAATTAGACTTTCGTTGCATTTTCATAGTTGGCTATGAAAAATAAGAACTTTTGACTAGCCAAAAATACATCTCTCAAAAAATTTTCATCACTACTAAATTTTGAGATATCAAATTCAGTCTTCTTATTTCAAATGGGAATTATTGTTGGCATTGACTTGAAAATATCGGGAGAAATTTGCCAAATATCAATTGTTAGAAATATAAAAATGCGGTTTTCGTTTCACGGAAATTAAGCTCTAGACACCTGATCGGTTTTCCTTCATCTGGTCAGGATGTAGCAGAAACACCCAAAATCAAGCAATTTGTGACATCCTGTATATTAAAATCATTACATTTATATATTTTAGTCGACCCAAATGCAATAAAATATTTTAACGATTACTAAATGTTATACTTCATTTCAAAGATAAAACAAACATAAAAATGCGGCTTTTTTGCGAATCAAAGGCGGCTTCTTTGATTTACAAAGAAAGTCGCCTTTTTATGTTACAAATATTTCTGAAATAAACCATACACAAATTAAGCTTACAGAATGCGAACGTTAATAGTGGTGAAAACATTACAATCGTCTTCATATTCAGAATGCAGTATAAATCACTCAAGCAATACTGTGCAATTAAGAGACGGGAAGTAATGTAGAAATCTCCAGTGGTTCAAGTTGGTAACTAAATACAGAAGCCCCTAAGGAAGATTATGAATTTTAAATATTCCACAGAGAAATGTCAAGATGTAATTTTTTTTTTCTGAAGTACTCAAAACTTCGTTTTCTGTCCCAGATGCTAACATCATTTAAAATCACTTAATGAAATTCTAATAATTTTAGAATATACACTCCCCGACAGAATTAATGCATATTTTAAAAATGATCCTAAGATCATCTTTTTTTTTATTGTAGATTGGTTTTTCAAGAATCTTAGCATGAGTATGAGGCTGGTTTATCTCCCTGAGGTATTTTTGGTGACTTACAGATTAGTATATTGACGGTGTAATTTTACCAAGAAATTTAAAACGATGATTTAAAAAACAAAATGTTGACTAAGAATGAGACTAAATTAATAATAATAATAATAGCAGCTTCGTGCTAGGAATCAAGCTATAATAAAAAAAAAAGGTGATTGAAATCGGGGCAGTAGTTCGGAAAATATTAAAAATTGAAGTTAAGGCCATTTTCAAAATATGCTTTAATTTTGCCGGGGAATGTATTAAGAAATATTGTAAAATTTCATTTCAAAATGATAAAACCACCACAACATTGACCGCAAAGACTCATAGCGGGCTTATGTTAGAATGTAGCACTAAAGCGTAATCTTTATCATTACGTTACATACAATGGCTACATCCTGCTAGTGTTTTAAGGTATAAGCTACTGTCCGTATTAAATTGAAATTCTACCAGAAAGTTTACATATATGTGAAAGGGATTTTCATTTTGCAGCAGTAAGTAGTATACCTTCTGCATATCTACAGAAGTAAATTAGAATAATAAGTTTAGATAATATTAATAAAATATTAATTTCCTATTCTACGGACTGGGTTAGAATGATTTTAATTACATCGCAGAGTGATCGAAAATGATTGACTTACTAGCTGCACTAGTGCCGGAGTGAAAAGTTTCTTGCTTACTCTGTTGAAATATTAATTTTTGTTAAAAAAAGCTTTTATCCCAGGCTAAGTAAGTATCACATTTAAGGGAAAAATAATGTCACTGATTACCCTTTGACATGCGATAATTAAGAATTGAGACTATTGATTGGAAAATTTGATTCTAGACAGGAAAAAAGTTGATGGAAAAACTAAATTTGGCGTCCAAAGTTTGAGCTGGCCCTGAATCTACCGTGAATTATTATCTCTGATTTTGTATTCCAAGAGTTGCAACTGATATTAAATTTTAACCTGTCTATTACTTTGATCAGGAACTCGGTCATTTGCAGGAAATACGGTGCAATTAAACGCTGCTATGTACATTTACGTTAAAATGGCTGCTTTGAAAACGAGTTGAATTCGAACAATGCAATTTATCCTTTTCATCGACATTACACAGGTTTTGTCTTAAACAACAGGAAAGAAGGGTCTGCATACTATCAAAAACAGAACGATTGAACGTTGCGATTCCCTTTAATAATTAATCGACCGGATGCGATTGCAGATTTCGTTTCGTTTGTCTAATACAATTTTCAATAAAATGAACGAAATATATATTCGGTTCTGTTTTGCCACAGCTACAATATTTAAAATTTGTTGCTGAACAACAGTCGTATTTGACGTGACCCGCGTGCCTTTTTATTTCGGATTAAACTTCTCATTAGTCCAGCATTCATTAGATTACAACACTTATTTGGCGGTTCAGAGGATAAAAGTGGAGTCGATGAAAGGTGGGAGATTTAACTTCATTCTAACCATCTTCAGACGATTCCGATGTGATAGACGAAACCTATGTAGGAAGCGTATTTAAAATTATCTCTTTGTTTTCAAAGTTGACAGAGAGGAGATTAATAATAAAAATTGCTGATTACTTACTATACCCATAAACGTCATTATTTTAAAGAAGTATGCAATTTGCCTACGAATAACAAGGTAAAAAAAAATAAAATATATGGAATAAAAAAGTTTGATTTAAATAAAATTATATTTCAAGTACCTTGCACAAACTTCTATGTAATTCTAAATTTTCATTGAAAAGAAACCAATTTGTAGTGAAATCCAAAAATGTTAGAAAACAATCAGTAAAGCTGTTTGATCTCATCATATCGAAATTGAAGAGAAAAAAGCTACTTTGTGTTTTTATTCATTGTATGAGAAAACGAAAAAGTTATTACTACAGATTGTTTGGTGGTGGTGCGCCCGGTTACAACACCCTAGGTCTCTTATATAAACATTTGCTAGATAAGTAAGTTTGACCTTCTGGACAAATAAATATCGAAAAATTTGCATTTTCTCCTGTATATTATGCATTATGTGCTATGACTTGTTTAATAATTTCGGCTCGAATTTCGGAGACATCTGGTATATAAAATTGATTTAGATCGATTATAAACATTATAAACACTTTTTTGTTAGTAAAAAATGGGGGGTGGATGGATACTGAATTTTCATGTATTATTAATTGCCTTTTTTTAATTATATTTTTAAATAAAACATAGTTAAATATGTAGTCTGATATATTTAAAACTTTTTTTCTGTCTTAAACAATCTGTGTGGAAAATACAAGAAAATTTAGTGTAACTTTAGAGGTACCCTTATAAAAACATATGTGAACTAAACTTCCTTGAGGAATCTAAATTTGAATTATTTACACCGTGTATACTTATAAATATGATCGAAGTGGTTTTTATATTTACAATTTACAAAGTAAATTACGTACAATATCTGCAATTTACCAAAATAAACCTAATATGTTGGATTCGAGTCAGAGATTTAACGAAAATATTTTCGTTAGTAATGAAAATTCTAATCCATATTTAAACGTTTTGATTAACAAAACAAACAAAAAAGTCGTTAGCATAGCAGTTACCCAGTACGATTTTCCCCGGGTTTAAAATATAAATGAAAATCACATCTGCCTGCATCAAAAACTTTGTAAATACTTTATGTTCAAGATTGTAGCAAAAATATAGCCAAAACTAGCAGCATTTTCAAATGAAAAAAAAAATATAGTTTAAAAAAACTAAAAAGTAAAAAATAAGAATAAAGTGATTGACAAAAAATTATTTTATTGTAAAAAGGCGTGGGGTGCATGATATCAATTGTTTTTTCAAAATTTTACTTTTTAGTTCGGTTTCCCTTTAAAGCGTGTCTTTTTAGTTTTTTAACTTATAATTTTTTAAATATTTTTGAAATCAAATTTTTTTCAATTCAAATTTTTTTCAAAATTCTTAAAATGAATTTTTTTTTTACATTTTGACTTGCGCATACAAATATTTTAATGGCTAAGTTTTCCATGAGACACAGTATATATTATCTACGCAGCATCTGATAATTAAGGCCTCTCATAATGGGACCACTAATGACTGTTAATTTTATTAATTGTAGGCTTTGATGCTAACAGCCTACTAAGAGCCGCCGAAATATGTTAATAATGGACAAATTTGTAACGGCAGTTTAATTATTGACTGAGTACGAACCATGCATATAGACAGAATGAATTATTCCTTATTATTAATGCATTAGTGCCAGGCTCGCTGGCAAGCAGATTACAAATATATTTTTTGAACATAGAAACAAATTTAAATTTGTTGTGACCATGTTTTCGATTTGCATAATACGCGTTATAAGCGCATTAAAATTAAAGAAAATATCAATCGAAGATAAAGAAATATTTGAAGCGGACAGTAACACAGAAAATTGTCGACTAAACATTTCTCGTCTGCCTATTGTGAGTGTAACAACTGTATAGGTAATAAATTGCGCTATTCTCACAGCTGTGGAAACATCTCCGTGCGAATAAAAGTTCTGACAAAATAAATAATTGAGGTTGTATGACGGAGTTTGGATCTGATGAATTAACAAATTGGTTTTTTAGGTTTGTGTATCTTTCAAGATCTTGTAAATTACTTTTGTTGAAATCGTTTGTCTGAAGTTATGGCCCCCGTCACGGCATTTTAAAAATAGTACCGGTCTAATTCATTAAAAAAATCAAAATTATGAATCTAATAATTAATTTTTTTCATTAACTCACGCGTTTCAGGATTTACCCTGAAATAACTATTGGGTGCATTCCAAGTCGAGCTTTACGACGGCCGGTGATGCAACTTTTACAAGCTCGATAACCACTTCGTAATATCGTCACGTTGGTGATCTCAGTCGCCTTTATCGGTATTGTTATGGAAATGGTCCTGCGAAAGTTGCGTTGGTAATGCCACCACGAGCTACTAGACAACATGTAGCAACTCATCTTTTTTACCCCGAGTTATGCAATTTCTTCCTATTCTCCTTGGCTTTCGATAAAAAAACGAAACGCATTTCCTAGCTAGGAAATCTCCTGGCGTCGATGATTATCCTTAATTAGGGAAAATCGATTGTTGTTAGGTTCTTATTGTGTGCAGCGTGCAATTACGTACGTCTGCCGGAAAATTGAATCAATAGTAACTCTGCTGATTTCCAAGAGGCAGGAAAAATGAATCTTGTCTAGAGTAACGAAATAAATTTTTTGTGAATAACATGAGTATTGAGTAACCGTGGGTAAATAAAAATGCGTATTTGAAATCAACAAATGATGTCAGCTAATATTAGAGGGTATTAAATGTACGCCCGTTGGAATATATTTGATGCGAATTAAAGTGAGATATGTTTACACAAGCATTTGTGTAATTTGCATTTTGTGTTGGTGATGATGCATTAATTTCTACTAAACTAACACTTAATTTAATAAATTACTACGAAATTGTTAAATATGCATAAATACAAACAGAAAAGTTTATCGAGAAACGATGCGGTATGACATTAATTATGCGTTATTTTATCTATATATGCATATTTCACTACCAAATTTGTTTGTCTTCTGTACGAATTTGAAACTTGTTGTGTGGCATTTGACGCTCTAGTACAGTGCGGTCGTAAACTGAATTCTCCCTAAGGAACGACAATGATCGAGTAAGTTGAGGCACGATCGTCACTTGCATTAAATGTTAGAATTTTCAAAATTTCCACCGTTTTACTTTTCCATGTATCATAAAAGAAGAGAAAAATTAAAAAAACTAAATTTTAGGGGAATTATTTGAATAATCTGTCTGTCTGTTTGTAATGACAACATAAGAACGTTTCCAGATATGTTAATGAAATTTTGTATAAATGTACTCGCCCTTATATCTGTTTACATTTTTGTTTAGAAACACAATAATAAACATTATTAATCAATACATTCTTCATCCCATTGCCGATTTCTGTTTTCTCTTGTACCTCAGTAGTTTCTTCTCGAAAAAAATCTTTATAATTTTTATTTTTTTTTCAATAAAGCTATCAAAATTTCAATTATCTACGACAACCACATACATTGTATGAAGAAAACTACATTGTTTTCAATGTTTTCTCAATTTCGTGTTCCAATGTAGAAATGTAGAATTAGCAATAATATAACATAATGGCGCGTCGATTGAAAAATTGGAATAGGTACTTAGTTAAAAATTTTAAAAAAATAAAAAACGTCTCATTTCAATGAATCACTCAAACAATTCGAAGAAATAGAGGAAACATGACAAGTCGAATGGCGTAAATCGCAGTCCATATCTTGTTTCGCTGTGGAGATGGATTTTAAATTCCGGTACATGAAAATTCGTAACAAGAAAAAACTATCTCCGAGAATTTTACAAAAATTTGAGGAGATAGAGGAAAATATGACGAATCGTATGTCGTAAATTGTAGTTCGATATCTCATTCCATTGTGGAAATAGAGCCTCCTAAGTGTACATTGTCGCACATAAAAATTCGCAACGAAAAAGAATTGTTTCCGAAAATTCTCAAATAATTCAAAGAGATAGAGGAAAATATGTTGAATCAAGTGGTGTAAGTCCCAGTTCGATATCTCATTTCATTTTGTCGATAGAGCCTTCTAAGTGCACGGATTATGGCCTTCTAAACGCGCGGATTTTAAATTCTGATACATCGTTGAACATAAAAATTCGTAACCAGAAAGAACTGTCCGAAAATTTTCAAATAAATTCAAGGAGATAGAGAAGAACAAGTCGAATCAAATTGCACAAACCGCAGTTCGATATTTCATTTCTTTGTAGAGATAGTGCCCTCGAAGTGCACGGATTTTAAATTCCGGTACATCGTTGCACATAAAAATTCGTAACAAGAAAGAACTGTTTCGAAAAATTCTCAAATAATTCAAAGAGATAGAGGAAAATATGATAAATCAAATGGCGTAGTCGCAGTTCGATATCTCATTTCATTTTGTCGATAGAGCCTTCTAAGTGCGCGGATTAGGGCCTTCTAAATGCGCGTATTTTAAATTCTGATACATCGTTGAACATACAAATTCGTAACCAGAAAGGACTGTATCTGAAAATTTTCAATAAAATTCAAGGAGATAGAGAAGAACAAGACGAATCGAACGGCACAAATTCTAAATGCATGGATTAAGGCATTTTAAACGTGCGAATTTTAAATTCTGGTACATCGTCGCACATAAAAATTCGCAACGGGAAAGAATTGTGTCCGAAAATTCTGAAATAATTCAATGAGATAGAGGAAAATATGATGAATCAAATGGCAAATCAAAAGTCGCAGTTCGATATCTCATTTGATTCTGTTGATAGAGCATTCTAAGTGTGCGGATTAGAGCCTTCTAAATGCGCGGATTTTAAGTTCTCGTACATCGTTGAATATAAAAATTCGTAACTACAAAGGACTGTCTCTGAAAATTTCCAAACAAATTCAAGGAGATAGAGAAGAACAAGACGAAAACCGCAGTTAGTTCGATATTTAATTTCCTTTGCAGAGATAGTGCCCTCGAAGTCCACGGATTTTAAATTCCGGTACATCGTCATAAATAGAAATTTGTAACGAGAAAGGACCGAAAATTTTCAAAAAATTCAAAGAAACAGAAGAAAACATGACTTACATGACGAATCGAATCACGTTGGGTTTTTCATCAGCATTTATGGCTCATTATCTGCACTGTGAAATGAAGTATCGTTGGGACAGTGGTTTATAATATAGAAAATTGGGAGTATTGTAAACGAAAATAAATGCATTTAAAGACATTGTCCTTTATAAATATTTAGAAATTAGCGCAGTGAACTTTGCGAATAATCTAAAAATTATAAACGGTCCTGAAGTTGACAGCCCCTTTATCGTTAAAATACCCTATCAGTTCAGAGGTAAGGAAGGGTAAACGCTGCGAGATGACTTTTTATTATTGATTTCTGTGGAAATTTTATTTCAGATAAAACTAGGTAAATGGTTTAAAAGAAATCAGGCGTGTATTATTAATTACTTTCTTTACCAAAAACCGGGAACTCCATATTTATGGTTTTTTAAGAATTGGTTGCCTATTCGTTTATTTAAATACGTACTTAGGCATTTCTTTCCTAATAGACTAACATTTTAAAAGGAAACATTATTTTATTCATTCAGTAATTTTGTTAAGAAATCAAAATATTTAACTACTCCATTCCCAGTACAAAGTAATACGAAGTAGATATTTATATTAATAAAAAATAAGATACTCACCCGACACTTTGAGAGAGTCGTAGATCGGGATTGCAGACGTTGAAAGTGTGATTCGTTTCTAGAGGTATATTTTTCTCCAAAACACAGCCGAATGTGTCTTCCCAATATTGTTCAAACCAGGGATTTCTGAGGTTCCTCTCAGGTGTTAGCGACATCATGTATTCGTCGAAACCAGGAATGCTGTCAGATTGTAGCTCAACTGTTATAGCCCCTTCCGCCACATCCTCGAGACCTTCAACCAATTTCTGTTGTTTACCCCAACCATCGCTGGCAACCCAGTAGAAGGTATGACTGGCATTCAGCCTTTTGGCTGCCTGGAGAATCCTCCTGTGAAAATCACGTTGTGTAAACTAATAAATCAGACTCAAGGGCCTAGATAATATATCAAGAGATCATTGACGCATTTAAGATTTTGGGCCTCGATTCTAACATAAATAATATTGTTTACAGAGTGTGGTATACTTTGTGGATCGGATCGATAATGCTTCAGCTATACAAAGTAAAATTAATTATATTGCCGTTAAGATATAGCTGTTTTAAAGCCTAATGCTATTATACGCGCATAATAGCTTTCAAGAACTTCAACATGCTCGTAATTAATTTGCAAGATGCAACTTTGCTTTCAAAGATGTTTTACGAAGGATATTACGCTACAATTCTTACAGCTTCTTAATTTTGCCTGTATATATTTACCAGTGTACAAGGTGGACCGAAACAAGGGCATCTTGCGAACATTAGACATCGAAGAAAAAATTGTAGGAACTCGAGAAAATTGCAATTTTTTTTTGTAAGAGAAAGAAAAAAATGTAAATGTCTGGATAACCATCCCGTAGATAAAACAAACAACTACAATTTAAAAACTTATTTACATGGGACTATGGTCAATAAATTTTGTGATTGGAACCATCATCTGGTTCCAAAAATATCGAAGCCCAAATATTATCCATATCCAATATTCATTGTCTTTTCAATTGTTTCCATGTAAAGTTCGATGAATCTTTTCAATACCGTGTGGCCACGAGTCAATGTACGCCCCCAATTTTTTGGTTGTTTTTTAATTTAAAAATTTCGTTTTTGGTATACGTGAATAAGACAAAAGTGGGCTATTTTTAGACTAACAGGAACGAAAATAACCGGAAGTGACATCAACTTTTTTTTCTTAAATGGAATGACCATGTTTTTTTTGTGGTGTTTTATAAAATATGAAATTCTAACTGCAGCAGTTTTTTCCAATTTCAAAAATTCCAAAAAATAAGTGAGATACGAACAATTTTTTATTTTGTACAAAATGGCCGCGTCAGATGAATTCGATGTAAGAAAATTACTAAGTAGGCTATGGAAATTATTAGCAAGGTAGTAAGCTTGTCTGTAAAGAATAAAATAGTTATTTAAATTGCTGATAGATACGACTATTTTTAGGTTTTTCTCAAAAAACGGAATTTTATTTTCATTTTTTCCTGTTAGTCTAAAAATAGCCCACTTTTGTCTTATTCACGTATACCAAAAACGAAATTTTTAAATTCAAAAACAACCAAAAAATTGGGGGCGTACATTGACTCGTGGCCACCCGGTATATCCTGACGAGTTTTAACAATTTCTCAAACTCTCTTTTCTTATAGCTATCAAATTTATCGATAAAATCGCAACGCTTTGGAATTCCTCTTTATTTAAAATATTTACAATATGCCGAAACATTAATAAGGGATTGGTATTTCCTGCAGGTAAAATATTGGATTTTAAGAAAATTGTTATGAATTATCTTGGCGTCCTGTTTATTTATTAAATGAAGATGTAGCGGCACGGAAGGCTTTTGGCCCATCTGTAGAAGTATTATTTTAGATATTACTGGAAAAATTATAACTAATTTCAAATTAATTTTCAAAAACAAAGCAATTGTTGAAATGAACGTTCATTTCAAATACCCTGAAATGTGCCATACCCTGGAAGTTTTCTCTCTCGATTATTACCAGCTATTTTGTTGCACTGCGCCACATGGCAGCAATATTGACTCTGAATATGAGGCGAAATATTTTACAAAGATTTATGTGCTCGCTACTTCCGGGTGTTTATTCCTATACGTTCAGCTACGTGAGAGAGATTCTATGATTATGCTCATTCCTGCCGCGGTTCCTTTGTGCTTAATGACAGTAAATTCAAAAGCAAATCTCGTGGCTTCATCATAATTATGATATATATGATAAACTTAATTATGCATTGGGATTTATTGGTTTTGGTGTTTGGTCATAATTCAGTTTTTCGGTAATGTATCCTAATACAGATGCAAATCCAAGATTACTGAGTTAATTGCTTTTCCCAAATAATTTTATGTTAAAATCATGATTTCCCACAATAAAACTTTTTTAGTCCACATCAACCGAATAGGGAACGGAATTGGCTAGACTGCGGTTATGAGATAAACCGGCTGACCACTGCATTATTCTCCTCAGTTCAAATTTCTCCTGCAGCAGCAAGGAATGTCACAGATTTCATCGATTTTCGTGGTTTGATGGATTTGTTAATATTTTACTTTACATAAAATTAAGCCGTTTTTTATTAATCGAAGAAAAATTCGATGAAATATGATTTACTTCAAGAAAACTTATATTTTTGTTAGGTACAAGAATTGTGTGTAGCATCAAAATGTATTAGTATTATGTTCAGTTCTATTGTTGGTTTACTGTTATTGTGTACCGTGAGGCTTTATAATGAAAAGTAATTTTCTCAATTAATCATTTCTTTTCATGAAAATGAAAATATCAGTAACTCGCAGAAATGTTTCATTTGTATTTTTGTCGGAAAATTTAATTAGCTATTTTCTCTTTCAAAGAGAATCCAGAAAAAATTGCAGTCGAACATTACGGACTGCCGATGTTTACTCTGATAGCATAATTTACTTAAATTAAAAAAATACGTTTTATTAATTGCATACTTCTCGTGCATTTATGGCAGAATAAGAGGTTGATGCGGTTATCTTCAAATAAGGATACCTAACAATCTTATTATTATTAATAATAAGCTTATGCTCCTTTCTGCCATGGCTTAAGATATATAAAAACTCTCTTGATAAATGACCGTAAATGTTACATAGACTCACAGTATTGGATTTCGCTATACAAAACCTATTAAACTTTTTCAATTCTCTCTAGGGCTGTTAGAAAAGTATAAGCATCAAATGGCTTCTAAATACTTAACTGGCTTTAGGAAACAAGGTGACAATATATTACAACTTTATAAGTGGTGCGTCGTTAGCAAAAGTGTATATCTAGTAGTTTCCAGTTTAACGTCGAAATAAGCCAAAGTATTTATTTCACAACTATTGTGACGTTTACTGATAAAATTATTAAATGAGAATCATCGGAAGTAGCGCCTGGTGGTCATCATTTTTCATTGATGATGTTTCAAGTGTTTGTGGTCATAATAAAGGGTAAAGAAAACCTCATTGGTTTGATAGTTTGTGTTTATACTTTGATAGTTTTGACTGTAAAAGTAAGTTCCACCAAATCTTGGCTATACATAATTCACGATTGTAAATTTGATTGTGTCCGAATCCACACATTTGGACGGCGATGCACCGAATCAACTGATGCTCTTTGAAAACTATAACGTCCGGTAAGCTGTTTTTCATGCTTGGAGACCTCAACTTTTACAAAAGTTCGACAAACTAAAGTTTTAAGAGATCGTTATTTTACAACTGGTTTAGTTACTTAAAGGAAGTGCTTGTCCAATCGGACTATCTATTAACATACAAAATTGTTAAAATGTCAGGATTTCTTTGCAGATAAGTAGAATTAGGATTCGGCTTGTTGATCAAAAAAAATATATCGTTTTTTGTAGTAGTCGTAATGAATTAATTTTGTGGTAAGTTAAATATTTTTTAATTTCAATATTTTTTGCTTTGGACGCTATGATTTGCGTTAATCTATTTAATGTTTTATAACATTGTATAGTAAAAGTAGTTGTTCCAAGATTCTATACCTCTATGTTGTGAAGCATCTGATTGTTCACGAAACCGGTAACAGCAATAAAAGGAATTTTATGAGAATTTTTGTGTGCTTGTCAACAGAAAATTTAATAGTTGAGGTCATTTCTGGCGAAACCGGAAATGACAAAAATGAGCTATGACTATGAATAATTTCGTTGACACCCGGTATATCAAATTGGATTTTTTTGTTATTTCTGCTTGGCGTAAGACCTAAATAAAACAATATGTTAAAAATGAGCTTACCTGGCATCCTCGGCCCTTGTGAATAGGACGACTCCCTTGGCGTTGGTCTTCTTTCTAAGCTTGATTATGATATTGTCAAATTCCTTCTCGTCAGCTGCACTCGGGACTTTTTCAGCGGTTGCGATGCAAACATTTCGCTCTTGCGCTTCTCTGTGGAAAACCTCAATCCCATATTCCCCGTAGGAGCCTTCCGAATAGATAGTTGAAACGTAAGACCAATTGACACTTTTGACTATGTCCACTAAAGCGCTAGATTGGAAAGTATCGGGGGGGACTGTCCTTGCGAAATATTTAAATCGCGTTTTGTCGCTGAGCGCTTTCGCAGTCGAAGCCGGAGATATCTGGGGAATGCGAAAGAGTCCTAATAAATTGGCGACTTGAAGAGATACGGAACTGTAAGAGCCTCCAACGACGCCAAAGACAGGTCCGGAATAGTTGTTACGCGGCCGTGGTGGTGAGTGATCCGAACATTCAAACGCGGACGTATCGATGTTATTAATAGAGGCTCTTACAAAGTGTAGACTTTGATTTAAGGCGTATGTATCGCGAGAGCAGGTATCGAGAATATGAACACCTAAAGAGACGTTGGGCAAAATTTTTGGGTTTTTGTTAATACTGTCTATGGCAAACATCATGGCTTCAAGTCGTTGAACTCCGCGGTGGTAAATCTGGTTCCCACATGATGTTCGTTCCCCTTTCGTATGAACAGGGAATAACCCACCAAGGATAATATCACCAGGAACACTCACTGCCACTTGATGGTCTAACGGTACGCCATCAACCAACTGCATCGCCGACAGGTAGTAGACCAGGATCCGCGTGATCATCCCCGATAACGTTGATGACACCGATCCTGTTCTTTTTTCAATTATGCCGTAGCAATCTGGAACAAATCATTTTGATTAGAAAAATTATTAATATACCACAATCAAATATTTGCTCATTAAATTAATTAAACAATTGCTTAAGCATCTTTATAATTGTTAATCCTGATTCCGCTTACTATTTTATATTCAAGTTTCTCGTGTAGTACATATTTTTTCTTTTAAAGTTTCTGCATCAAATTTAATTTTTCTTCCTTGATATCTTACCGTAATAATATGTTTCGGCATTTTCTCGTCTGAGATATAATAGCTTGGGGCTAAGCGTGGATTAATGTAACATGATAACTTTAGAAAACATGACACACAAATTTTAAATCTAGGCACACACACACACAGGACCGTATTCGAAAATATGCTTAAAATAAGAATAAGAATTACTTAACAGTTTTATTTTGTAGGATTTTATATCTGCAAAGATATTTACCCAGTCACCCTGTACTTAGGGAGCGAGTAGTCTCCAATATCCGTAGATTTGATTGACGCTTGAAAGGAAGTTTTTGTATTCCGCAGTCTATAATTTAATGGATGTTCATAGTTTTAAACTTTTCGATTACCAAGTTTTAAAATTTTTAAGTTAAAAAGAAGACGAATATCATTCAGGCCTTTAAATTATCAATTTGTTTCAACTTCGTGATGGTTCAAAAAGCGTGACGAAAGTAGACAGTCGAATAATTTTAAGACGTCCGACTAAAATATCTTAAAAATACAATAATCGAATGTATAAGCCTTATTTTTAAAATTGCTTAAAATATATAAAACGTGTAACGGCGTCAATACGATCGTTCTCTTATATTAAAACTTGTTTGTTTCGTTTTATCTTCAATCGTACTTGATTCCTTTTTGCTGCTACCTTTTCAAATATTTCCATGATAATGGCTTGTCAGCAATTGCATTGGTCGTATTTTCGGCATTTCCTTCGGTTCACGGTCTGCATTAATAAGTTCAGACGTTAAACGTTACAATTTTAATCTTTTCAACTCATATTATTCGAAATTGGTATATGGTATTTGAATAGAGTGTTCGGTGGGTTATTTCTTTTAATGGAGCCTATCAAAACATATCCCGATTTGCGGGACATAAAGCAATCTCTCTTTCATAATATTTGAAGGAATTCTAACTGAAATATTCCCGGAATATAAAGGTATTTTCCATAAAAGCCAGCCACTTCAATTCTCACAAAACTCATGATATTGACGACATTTTTCTTCTTTTAAGGCTTTGTAAAACTCTTTTTGTATAAAAATAATATTTAGCATTATTACTTTGAGAATTACCATTATGATTCTTATATAGCTTTACCAAGTGTAACTGGGTAGCTGACCGGCTAGAAAGATTTGTTTACAACTTGAAACGTACTTGATGTACTTTAATTATTTATGTAAAAATGCACTAACACATGATACTACGTGTAACTGTCTCAATTCTTAAATTCATGGAGATTTTTTATTTTTTGCGCTGAAAAAAATTCTCAAAAAAATGACGAATCGAAATTTCTTTTGTGAAGATAGCCTTTTGGGAGGGGGGCATTAAAACTGGGACACGCTGTAGATGTTACACATAATTTATGTTATTTATTTTAATTTGTTGTGTAAAAAAAAATCAAGGAAAAGTCGCCTAATGTGATTTAAATTGCAACCGAAATAAAAACGTTGGGAGCAGCCAGTATTTCTCTTCGAAAAATAGCGCACAAGACTGGCCAAAATACGTTAGTAGTGGTTGGAATGCTTGAAATAAAAAACAGAGGTGACTGTTACGAGCCCTTGATCATACATCAGGTTCATCAGACTGTTAGTTATTTATTTATTAAAAGAAAAAGGTGCCATTGAACTCATGCATGTGAATTTTAATTCAAAAACATTTCATGTTGAATTAAAAATTGTCCAGGCAAAGACACCTGGGAAATGAGGATATGCATGGAATTGCTGAAAATAACATTTTTACGTTCAGCTAAATTCGTCAACAAGGAGGAACAATGTGGAATTGAATGAGGTTAAAAACGTATTTTTTCCTAGTCAAACTTCGACATGGACATTTCGATTTTCAGAAAATAATCTGAACAGGGACAACAATAGCCCTTTGAATGTGTGAGTTGTGGTGAAGGGAAACTTGATTTCTAAACTTTCTTCAATGCCTTTGAAAAATAGCTTGACGCAGCAGTGTTGGCTAACAAATCTGCATAATATCTTCCTTAGTTTTATTACATGCCACATCTACTATGAAAACTTCTTAACAGTTATAAAAACTTAAAGCTATTAACGTGCCAACAGTTGGTGGGACTTTAAATTTCGTAAATGGCTATCTCTTGCGTTCGCATCATTACACGCACCTTTTACCCTTGTAGTTGCAAAGAGGACGAATCCAATTGGAGATTTATTAACAAATATTTTTTTGTATTTCAATTTTCGAAGAAATGTATACACGATTTAATAATTTTTTTAAATACGTTTATCGTTAATTCTGAATTAGTTCGTAAATGTAACAATTTTAATTCCACTATTTAAATAGTTTTACAGATAAAGGAGTCGATTTAATTATTATTTTACTACCCGTGGTAAACGTGATGTTGAAATTAAAGTAGCTGGCTTAAAATTAATGCCTTTTAGTTAAAAGTACCTCTTACCTAACAAAGTGAGTACATTTTATAAATTCATTCGTTAAAAGTGGATAATTACAACCGTTTTACATTTCTTGAATGGTGTGATTTATACGAAGTAATTGAAAAAGGTATTACGCACAAACCATTTTAACCTATTTCTAAGGATACGTTTGAGGTAACTTCAAATGAGATGCATTTCTTAAAATGTAATCGAGATGGCGAACTCACTAATAAAATAAGTAATAAGCATGAGTAAGACAAACTCTATGTTTTACTTGCTTTCACTTGTAAATAATTACTTTTATTGAAAAAAAACACCAACTGGAAATTTTTTTTTTAACATATGAAGGAGTGTTGGATTCGTTATTGAGTACCGAAGTTAAAGGCATTCGCAATATTAAATTACTTAAAAGGATAATTCTCGCCGTGTTTAACACATTTCCATTTAGTGGGAGTTTAATACAAAAATGGAAATGACTGGGAAAGCTGCTAACTAACTCATTTGTAAAATGGAAAATAATTTAAAATTATGCAGAAATTCAATGCAAATTATTTGTGTTCAAATTATTTCTCAACTTTAATAATATATAAGCCGTAGAAGTTTGCTTTAAACTTTACTTTCCAGGAGTACAATAATATACCCTAATATATTAAAACATTTTAATGAAAGCATAGATTTACTGTACAGTTAAATTACTATCGAAAACAGATTGCAGCATCATTGAATTTCTTCTCTCACGGTTTCTCCATTATTTTTTTAAAACTGGTTATACCCAACATAACGTCTCCAAAGTATATTTTGTCTTCTATTGAATTTATTTCCCTTTTATACTTTCGTGTTTGCTTATCGTTTAAGCCCAGAAAACGAGCCCTAGATCAATAAAGAAGAAAATTATTGACTCGTTTCTCAGTTTATCTGTCACATTGTAAATTAAGTGTACTGTAAAATTGCCATTGTTCTTATTACGTAAAAACACTTCCTTATGTTATCCAATTTAACTACTCTACAATTTGTCATGAAGACTAACTAATACTACTTAACATTCCGTTTGCAGCTGGGTTTAGGCGGCATGTCAAAAATTCCTTGTATGCAACAAATCAGCCCCAAACATACGTTGAATACATTTGCCTTTTGTAAGAAACACCCCAAGTTTATACCGAATTCAGTCAGATTAGGTCACATTGAGAACTTGCTGCAGGACAAGCCGAAAGTTGTTTGTTCGACGGCCAGCAAAGACGTGAGAAAACAACTTTGGTACGTTACCAGCACATAGTGGACGGGAATTAAATTCAGTACGTTTTGTGTAAATACATTTCTATGTAGAAAGTCGCATATACAAGCAACCAAGAATTAACATACCGGAACATCCTATAGTTGTTAATGATTTGATTGAAACAAAGAGTTGAAATTAATTGTTTTTAAGGCATTTTCTATTGGGTACAAATCTGGATATATCGCAGGTCGTTGCAAAAATTATTTGTTTTCCGTTTAGGAATTTCACTTGTTCCCTTGTAGCGAAGGGGATGGGATTGTTTGACGATTGTAGCGTGGTAATGTATACAGTGGCATAGTCTATAGATATTCTATCTATAGGCTAGGCTAGTGGCGTTCCCTGTCAATGTTTAACAGGTGAACATGATCACCTTGAGATGTCAGTATACCTGATGCAATATATTGCAGTAGATACGTTAAGCCCTAAGCATGTGCTGGTCAAATAAAATTCTAATTCTAATATTGGATATTTCTCTGTCAAAGTTTAACATGTGACCGTGGTTTCCTTTAGATATCAGGGTACCTGACGCAATATGTTACAGTAGATACGTTAAACCCCAGTGTTAGTTTGCTGGTCAAATAAAAATTTTAATGTCTAATATTATAGAACAGTTCACTGAAGTTTTATTTTTTTAATCGTTAAAAGATTAAAAACAATTACATTTAGTTATCTGCGCTCCATAATTTTAATGTACAAACAATCATTCATTAGTAATGGAACTAAATGTGGTGTTTATATTATAGCGAAAAATGGACATAATATTTTTCACATTGCTTTTTAATTTAAAATATTTCTCGTGATTATTTTCAAATGGGAATGATAAAGTAATTGGTAATTCTAAATCCAGCACTAGGAAATGTAATTTCCACAGCATTATTCAGCAGTATACTTTTTTAAATAGTACAAATATATTTAAAAAAATTTATGATTGAAACATGGTATTTATTTTGAGTACCTTAAATTGCTAATATCTTCAAAACTACTCAAAATAAATATCATGCGGTGGATCGTCAGAAAGCACTTGTAATTGTCTATTTGGATGTGAAATAATATACAGAGTGTTCCATTTAAAATAAGAAATTTATTGATGTTTTCAAAGTGACATAATAGAAATTAAATTATGAACACCCTGTTTGAAAGTTCGTATCTAGCTTAATCAGCTTGCCACAATAAAATACTTAAAATTATTTTTAATTTGAATTTGGTTCTACATCTGCCAAAACTTCGACAAAATTTAGAATGTATCAAAATTCGTTCTAAAAAAGTACATACCTACATATTTTGATGGTTCATTGGAAAACTCTTTACATTATCTAACCAAATTTGAAATAATATATAGGGTGTTCCATGTAACTTAACAAAGTTCGTTACTGCCCAGGCTAAATGGAACACCCTATACAACTAGAAATATTTTTGGAATATGCAGTGTTGATTACAGAACAGATTTTGTTTTGAAGATTTGTATGAAAGAAATACACACTACATGGACACCCTGTATATATTTCTTTATTCCAGAGTCCTTAATCATCCTGAATTTTTTGTTAATTATAGAGGAGTAAATAAGACTCATATTAAATATCTTATTTATGTTGGTATATTTTTAACTTAACTAGTTACTATTTTTCGGCCAACTTGACAATAAACAGTATCGAAACAGACTTCTCGTTGTCAAAAATACGAATAAATTACGTATTTAAAAATACAAACTACTCTTAAAAACATAAATTCGAACTATTTGAAAAGAACTGGAAAACACTGTTAAACATTTTCAAATAAAAGACCAAAATAAAGAGTGTAAAACGTAGTTAATTCCTTAGTTTTTTTAAATTCCCATTTTTAATTCCTTCTACGGACTTCTACTATTTGATACAGGCCTCACTGACTCTACACCGATCGGATTTTTGAACTCGATATTGATCTAGGTCGTCACTAAAGTGTAATATCCGGCTGGGCAGCCGCTTCTCTAAACATACGAGCAAGAAAAGAAATAAACTAGAATATGAATTTATAAATTCCTGAAGAACGTGTAACCACACTAAAAGCCTATTTCTGAAATTTTTCGCTGTTAATTCGTGTATTGTTATTGTTATTTAATAACTGCGGTATTTAATGAACTTGCTGTTACCTATATAAACATACACAATGACGAGTAAAAATTACCTTATATTTCCACTGATTTATTTCTTGATATAATTAGTTAGTTACGCCTCTGATGAAATTAATTTTTATACAACTTGCATTAATAAATATTAATTTGTGTCCACTTGTTCACTTTAATTGTCCACAATGATTTTTGAATTTTTTATTCATGTACAAATAAGTTTAAATTGAAGTAAATATACAATTAATTTTCTTTAGTTTTATGAGCGCACTAATGGTAATATCTTATTATACATTCTACTTACAACAAAAGATGTAACACTTGAAGTGCCCGATATTTCATTAATTTCGTTAAATACTAGAAGTTAATGTGGTATCCCACTATTTACTGTATAAAATTATTTGACTTACTTCATTCATAACATTGTTTAAACAAAGTTCTATTTTAAGAACTTAAACCATTTTAAGTGCAATAAAGCATTAAGTAATAATTAAATAATTGGTCTCTGCCTTATGATAAAAGGAAACTTTCGTTTATGTTATTTGCATACTTATTTAAAAACATTTTATCAGAAAAAATATAAAAACCGTCTTTTTTTAAAGTGGTTAGAGTTTATTCTTTAAAATTGAAAAAATAAAAAGAAATAAAACCGATTAGTTAAACGAATTGAGGATAAATCGCACAAAATGTTTTTGACTAATTTTTTTGGGGGAGGGGGCAAAAATCGTAAAAAAAATTTAAAAAAAATTGTTGGGTTTCGGGCTGTCTGCGGTTGAATAGCACGTTTTTCGCTGATTTTCAAAAAACTGTCAAAAATGACGTTTAAATGCCATAGTGAAGGAAGGGTCCTATGGAGCAACTCCGAAACTGATATCGTTTCTACTCTAAGACCAAAACAAAAAAAAGTTCGTCAGATCGACTATAAGCTTCAATCTGTCGAACGGACTATAAATTTAAAAATAAAAATTTGCGAAATTTCAGCAAATCTTGGTTCGCTAAAAAATTAATTGACCGGACGCGTTAGGATATTAGGGTTAAAAGTTGGAAGAACCCGATAGGAATGACGAGTCTAGCTTCCTTTAAAGTCCTGCCAAAAAAATATTCCGGTTAAAGAAGCCACCGGAAAAGTACCGTTTACCGGTAAAATCGGCCTTTTTAAAAAATTCGTATCTCGGGTAATATCCAAGATGGACCTACAACAACTTAAAATTGTTCTTCATTTATCCTTTTTCTTGGTCGTCGTCAAGGTCCAGATCCTCCAGATTCAAATGGAAAGGCTCCGAAACATTTCTAAAGAGTACATGTCGGGAAATTCTCCAAAATAAGAAAAAAATCGCCTCTTTTAAAAAAATCAGAATTTCCTTCGGAAACAAAATCGAGGAAAACGATTTGGCCCCTCATCTTTCTAAATTTCATCTAGTTTTCAGAAAAAAATGTCTCGTCCGTCCATCTCGAAGGAGCCGCGGGTTATTAAGCTCGGAAGGGGAACGTGTTTTAGAAAATTGAAAAAATTGCGAAAACACGAAACTTATTTCCAAACGAAATCCGTCTCCGTAATCACAGCACTTTGAAGTCTATTATAGTACGTCATCAGTACGTGAGTTAGACGTGACAATATTTATGAAAATGACAGTAACCGTCAAAGATTATACTCGTATTTATTGTATAAAGCATGAAACGTCTTATACTTCTTAAACTTCTTGGTAACTTTCCTCTGAAGTTGGCATATCTCAAGCTCACTTTAGAAGAGTGTGTATCCCTAGGGAACTGCTATTTTGCATTATTTATTGTATACACAAAATTTTAAAGCGAATAAAATATATGTGCTTACCAGAAGCCAGCAGGCGTACACACAGATCCACTTTTGGTGTTTCAGTTCAATGTTTCCATCAAATTTTAGTGCATTATTTTTCTACGTTTAAAACCGTCGGAGCGTACTACATTATTTATATTTGACTTTGTTAAATAAGTACAATAACTGGGATTCGTGGTTTGCCTTCAAAGGCGACCGATATTTAAAATTCACTGGTGTTTGATCCCTTTTTGCTTTGAAAATGAAATGTAACTGAAATAAAAGTGTAGTCCTTTGGCTATTTTATATAAAATTTAATAAACATGTATGAAACTTTTGAAGTGCCAGCAACACCATTTGCATATTTGCCCGAAGAAAAAAATCTAATTTTATTTTAGCTTTAACTTTATTTTACATTTTAAAATATGCAGCCACAGCTAAAGTTGTTCAGTTCAGATTTTATAATATATATTTAGATGGTTAAATTTATTGTATACAGTTTTGCATTTTTTAGTTGTATAAATGGTTTATTTCTTCTGTTAATTATTTACTCATGCGGATTGAATGAATAAATAATAAGTTGCGTAGATTCTTTAAAATAAATTTATTTATGATCCGTCTAGTACAGCACTTAAGACGAAGAAGAAAATGACATCTGTCAATCGTGCATTATCACCGATTTAGTGCCGGTATGATTTTCTGGCTAAGGGTGGTGTTTGGGTTTGAGTTTCGATGCTCACCTTTAACATTTTATCGACTTTCACCGATTTCCGTATACGGATTGAGTGCTAGGCAGGAGGGCGCCTTTCTATTAAGTTTCTATCAGACTGCCGTTAAGTAAACACATTGCAAACGGAAAGCCCCTGATTTTTACTCAACTATCCTGACATAATTTTAACAACTTCCTCGCAAGCCATCGCCATCATAGTCTGTAGGTGTAATGCACACCAAAATCTGTATACCAACTTCCGATGCGACCTAATTGACTTAATTAATACAGTTTCGATCCACGCTCTAGACCGGAAATAATCCTTTTTTGCTGGAAACATCCGGTGTGAAATGCAACATATAAGACCTCTGGTAAATCGTTTTTGTAATTAAAAAGCGCTTCAAAGCGAATTGTTCAAATTAACTCCTGCCACTGGAAATTTCAGCAGGAAAATGTTCCATATACGATTGTGAAAACTGATAATTAATATTCTTTCGATTTTATACTAGGTGGGTCAAAAGTCGTGATTCCGTGAGGGTCTAAATTATATACAAAATGACTCGCTGTAGACAAAATTGTGGAAATGTACAGGGTGATCCATTTGAAAAACCTAAGTTAGCGTCACTTCTGGTGAAACAGAAAGCGAGAGAGAATGATAATCTCTATAATTCAGTTTAACATTCCTGTTGAAAATCGTAAAAATGTTTTTGCAATGATAACTATAATATACAGTGTGTTTCAGGAGGAATGGGAGCTCTAGAATACGTCTTTAGTATTCTAGAGGTCAAAAGAAGAAAAAAGAAAATAAAGGGCTATCCAAATATCTAATAATATAAAGGGTGTGCCATTAAAAAAAATGTGACTATGTGGCGCTCCCTGTATGTTCATTAAGATAAATAACACAAAAACTTTTTTAACTATTTTTTATTATTTTTTCCAGCTATATTTTTAAGCGAAGTAAAAGGGTTTAGAAATTAGAATTTTCAAATGATCACCCTGTACAGAATTTATTTTTTTTTAAATTGTTATATATTTTTTCAAATATTGCGAAAAATTAATACATTTCCGGAATAATACACAAACCAATTAATTGCTTCTAATCCGACACACGTCGTGGAACATATTAATGATCATTTGTTTGTGGCGTGATTGCATTTGTTGTAATGGCAGGTTGAAATGTGCCTAAATTTAAGATAAACCGTTTTTTATTTTCATTACATTTAGACGCGTGAAATATCCAGAGCAGATTTTATAAACGAGCCACCAATAACTTCCAAAGGGAACTAGAGTTTAAGAAAGTTGTAAATTTAATAATTTAACTGTAATTTAATTAAAATTTTCACACAACTTATACTTTTGGTAAAAGTTTTAAGTATCATTTAGGGGTTTAAATTAAAAATTTTCAAGGTATCAAAAGAAAATCAATATTTATTTAGACCATTTATATGTCTACTAAGTACTTTTCATAACTATATTAGGTTTCAGAGATAAAGCCAACTGTCATGGCATGTTAAATTAAAATCGCAATTTATTTGGTTTATTATGTAACTCTACTTGAAATTTCCAATGTGATTTTCCTTCAATTCAACTGTCGTTAATCAGCCATAAAGAAGCCTGATAATTGTTTTCCCATGTACTTAGATAAATTACTGTTGTTAAAAAGAAAATATATTTTAGACAATATTCCATTAACAATTATGCAGGTCGTTAATCAAGTTGATCATTCTTATGCGTTAATCATCTGACGTTTCTCCCATATTCTTTGTCCATCTTCAAAAAATTTACATGATTAAAAAACGCTCTCGCGATGTATCATACTAATTCGTTTTTTCTGGTCAGATTGAAACACGGAAAATCTCAGGCAATTTGTTCGCGATAATCTAACAAATGTAATAATTAGGAATGTTGCAATACTGCCCTGTTGCAGCCGGCATAATAATACTACCCCTAGGGTTATAAAATCCGCAATTTTTAAATTGAAGCTTTTAGTTTAAAATGGTGTGTCGTTTTTTATCGAGAGCCATCCAATCTGCCTGAGAACTAAAACAGTTTTTCCGACTAGCCATCAAATGGCAACATTCTTGATCTATTAATTTAATGGATTGCATTTCCACTTATACTTGCATGGAGCAAGATAAAGGCAGCGGAGGAATTTGTGCCAGAAGTTGAACTGTGAATTAAGTCGTAGAGCTAGCTAGTCGGAATGTTATAGAGATTTGATGATGAGATGAGAACCTTAATTACAATTCAAATATTAATAAAATTGTAGTAGACAACGCGAGCGGAAGAAACAACAGTATTAATTTCGTTGTAGGTAAGTGTAAATGTTAATATAATAAATAGTAGTTCGTAATTAAAAGACCATTATGTAGGTTCATATATCTTGTCGGTTTATTTATTGGGGAACCGAAGTAACGTAAGAGCAGAGCGTTATTTAATAGGGTCGCTTCCTCCCTTGTTGCTGACAGTAGCAATGTTTATCGCATTCCTACAGCGGATACTGTCCTGCATTTAAATACTCACCCGACCATATATACTGGAAACTCCCGTCTTACTGAAAGAAAGAACTGTGTAATTTAAGTAGTGTTTTTCTTAACGCCTTTCACCTGACTGGAATCGGAAAAGTCCATTTTAAATATTGCCAAATTCATTTTTGACGAACACTACGGGTTAAATACAGAAACTTATCCAATCGTAGGGAGAGATTTTTATACAATAATTATTTTAATATTCAACTCGCCGCTTTACACTAGCACAGGCTCCACTTCAGTTTCAGGAAATTAATGGAAATTAAACCTATCGGGGTGCTAGCGATGCAGCTGCCGCTCTAAGAAATAAATACAAATGTATGAAAATACATCCACATAGAGGTAAATGTACGAAGTATTTAGCAACACTAGTCACGTAGTCCTTTCCTCTCCTTAGGGCAAAACATACTTTCAAGAGCAGTAACTTGTATCTATATACCAGGTGGCCATGGAAGTTTTGCCTACGGAGTGACTCGGTAATTGTCAAAAATAGGCTTCTGTAATTTGGAATGTGTATAAAAGGTCGTTAAAGCCAGAATTGCGCACAAATTACTACTTTTGGTCTAACCGGAAGTGACACCAACTTTTTTATTTTAAACAGAATACTTTGCAAATGTTTGCTTCTGGTTTGTCATGAAATTCCGATTTCAATGATGTGTCATAAGTTGATATTTGTTTAAAATAATATGGCGTCGAAAATGGGACAAAATTGAAAAACACTAGGCCCTTACGAGATTTTTATTGTGAATCTTATAGAAAGTAGGCGTTGGCTTTTGCATTTGCATTTTTATCTGAAAACTAGATTAAATTTAGAAAATTACGGAGCCAAATGGTTTTCCTCGATTTTACTTCCTAAAAAAGTTATAATTTTTTTTTAAAGAGGCGATTACTCCTCGATTCATTTAACTAATCGGAGCAGACAGCCCCTTTGTATAAAATTTTCATCAAAATTTAGAAAAGTTACTGGCAAAAATCGAAGTCTAGCTCGACAGATCGATAGGCAATTAATAAACGAAGATTTCAAAAATTGACAACTTTTTGGAGTTTGGTAAACTACTTTGCTTTAGCAGTGCAAAATATTTGTACCTAATTTAAGTTAAATAATGTTTGTTGAAATTTATCGGAGTCAAATTTTTATGGACAATCGCAATTTAAAAAAAAGTAACTACAGCAAGTGCTGCAGCGTGCGCGTATATATATTTTATCTTCATTTACAACATTAATAAAAATAATCCTTCTGGGTGCTTATCCTGCCACGATTAAATATTTCCTCAAACAAGGCAGTGTACCGTACAAAATGTGTTAATCTGTTTCACTTCCTGCTAGCATACAGTCCCCAGGCAGCGTAGGCAAACTCTGTTATATTTGCACACTTATGGAACCCCCTAATGTGCAGTAATATTTTTCAAGGTCTGTCTAGTTTAATTTCAGTAATGACAAATACAGTCTGAGCCTTTGTAAAGCTGTACCTCTAATCTCTTAATTCCCTAAGTTGATATGTGTGTTTTTAATTTTAAATATGTTGCGAGCATCGGGTAATATGTAGCATTTTCATTATTTCCAGAGTTTTCAGTCACTGAGTGAGATTCGAGTGTCAAGAAAGAGTGACCCATTTATATTCCCTAATGTATTATATCGTAGTAATTACGTAGTATCCTGCCAGTCGCTCACATTAACTAATAGCTGCCAATACTGTGAATGATCCATGAACAGACGGCCACACCACTGGAATTAGTTCTGCTGGAAAATGTACATGGGCGGCTTTTTCAGTCGTTAATTTTATATAAGTGTTTATTGGCATTTTATATATTAAGTTTCTTTAGATTTGATGGAATTATAATTAAAACAACGAACTTTTTCAATTTTTTTGTCGGTGCAATTAATTGTTTCGGAAACTCAACTATATCAAGAGCCAGTTTGTTGTTTCAATTATTAACCTCAATTCCACTTAAATCTACAGGAACCATGTGTTAGATGCTGCTTCCTGCGAGAGAGTTTGTGAAAAAACGCATTCGTATTACTTGATAGACACGCACACCCAAACAAGATAAAGATTGAGCCATTAAAATTTGGAAAGTTCGCGTAGGGACGCTTCCGGATTATTGTAGTCCACTTCAACCACAGATGCAAAAGCAGATAGACACGCCATCAATCTGCCAGTATCTAATAACTACTCATATCGCCTAATTGCGCATGTACACGAAAAATGTAAATATCACGAATTTCCCATTGTATTTATAAATACACTTTTACAGCTTCTTGTGCCTCCTGTAAGTTCTCCCTTCAGTGTATCTGGTAATGTCCCTTCAACTTGCATGTAGCTGATTCAATTAAGGAAGAAATTTAAACAAAAGTTAAACGTTTCGTAAAAGAAACAGTCTTACAATTGAGTTATGGTATTAGGCAAAGCGGAAAAGAATGCAAAATGAAAACTCAGTCTCGATTATCGACTCTCTAAAGCAAATATTTTTTCACCATTAGAACACAGAAAGGTGTATTAATCGGTTTATTTTAGCCGCCAAGGTCTATTAATTAGTTTGTTTTAGTGCGGCACTGGGGGAGTTCGAGAACGACAGCAGTTAATAAATATGTAGATTAAAAATATTAGGCTTCGGAAAGTATTGGGATACTAATTGTACAGATCACGAAGAAGCGAACGCGAAAGGAACTTTTCCCTAATAAACCAATATCGAGTTATAAGAAGAGATCAAGCTAGTCAGTTGATGATGTTGTTGAGCAATTATGAACTAGTAAAATTTTTACCCTGGCTTCCATTATCATAGTATCTTAGTATCAAATGTTTATACTATTATTATTATTATCGTAGCTATTATGGTTTATTACTCTCGTTATCCTCTCTTTCCAAATATTTGATCTACCAACTAAATACAAAACACGTCATATACGTCCTACATTTTGTTTATTTTTCTGCAATTGGAATTAATTAGCTAATTCAATTTTTCGGTCTAGTGCGTCCACGTTGCACATAATTTTAGAGTAAAACAATGTACCTGAACATTGTTTGAAGGTTTGAGTTCGCAGAGAGAATGCGAATTTTCCATTTTCGAATAAATTCTATGAAAAAACGTTGAAACATGCATGCACTAATGCACTGTACTCGATGCGGAAATTTTAATTCACATTTGCCATATTTGTATTTTGAATAAACAAAATGCATTTTACGAACTGTATATTTTACAGCAATCCTATCCATTATCGTCTACTGTTGCTGATATTCACTAAGACTATGTTTGTGAATGTGATTTAAGAAAATCGAAAATCCTTTGAAAGCGGCAGATTGAGAATTGCCTGAAAATATTTTCGTTCGAAAGCTCTGTTAATTCTGTCGGTTTTTGATAGTCTTGTGTAAATAAATCTCTGGTTACATATAACTTCACCTAACAGCGATAATCGACCCTTCGATAGCCTGGACGTAAACATCAATGTTAGGATATTTTTCTAACGTTCCCATTTTTCCAAGCCGAAACGCGGATCTGACATTATCTCAAATTCCGTACAAATAGCGCCAATACTCTTAAGCATTGTCGCGTCCGAAAAACAGACAAGTGTCAGTTTGTATTCGCTATATTGCATACTTTTCAGAATCCAATGATATTCCATAAAGTGACACTTTAAGGTAAAGAATTTATTTACATGCCTTGTTAAAATTCAATAAAAATTACAGATAAGAGAAAATAAGAAAATATAATTTATTAACACAAAACATTAAATGTAGCAGGATCATAGTACACCCCCCTGGACTATGGATCCTGTTCCACCCGTTTTATAATATACAAGTAAAGTTACGGGAAGAGATTTATTATTACAGATGTTAAAAATAACAGATATAGCTTCTAAAACCAATAGTAAAAGTTCTAGAATTTAGGAGTTTTGCTCGTGACTTAGGATACAGTCTAACATGTTTTTATGTTTGTAACTATCTAGTTTATAGTGCCATGGCCGGGGTGGGGTCACTTTTATCAACGTTCTTTTTGTCGAGCTTTTCCTTTGATCAATTTGCCAATTTATCGCCATGACTAGTGATAATCTAAAATAATGTCTCTTGTAATTTTTTTTTTAAACTTAGTCAGTCTTCCAACTAATACTTCGAAGTAGGTTTAACGAGTATATACTTTCCAAAATGTTAGCATCTTACTGTTTGGACTAAATTCTGAAGAAGGGTGACAGTCAGTTACAAATAGCCATATGGATGTACACACAAAAAATTTGAGAAATTGAGAAAATTCAATTCAAAAAGTTTGTAAATTGAAAAATAATTTTTGGCCAACCTGTATATTTTTGAAAATAATTCAAAAACTTTAATTAGATGTCTCGTAACTTGTATTCACATATTTTCTTTTTATCATCCCATTATTGTGACTGTAGTGATTTTTTCAATATGCATCTGCAGATGGCATTATTTCAACAAAAAAAAATTCAATAATAATATAGGAGTGCAAGGCGTCTAGAAAGAGGTTTAAAAAATGTACCATTTAAAAAAACGCACTTGATCCTGTAATGCTGCCCTTGACTCTCCCTGTATATTCGAAAATAATTTTCGGCTATAGACTTTTTAATCTGGTTTACTTGTATTTTTTTTAAATTTCTAGCTAGCATAGAACTCGAGCTATTAAACTCCGACGCACTTTGCTCCACCCTATACAGGGTGAATACCAATAACTCATTTTAATTTTAAGGGATGGTAGGTCCCTTAATGGTAAGGCCATATACCAAAAATAAAAAATATATACCCTGTACTTTTTCAGAAAGAAAATAAATTAAAATACGTAAACATTTTCAGAACTTCGTAACTTACCTATCTCAACAGAAAATAAATCAGGATAGGTCTTTGCCTCTGGCATTCACCTGGTTTTTTGCAATCATAAATTCACTAGTTTTTGCTGTCACTGTCAATTAACTTGTCTTCGACCGCAAATTTATGAAAGACGTTTTTTGTCATGTTTTTTACGTTAGAACTTGGAGTCTGTGACATCGATACAAGGCATGTTGTTCACCCCATAAATGGGTCAGTAGAGCGACGAAGCGGTACTCAAAAGTTTACCAGAAATTTACGTAGGGTAGGTTGGTTTTTCAACTTTCTTTTTTATATTTTTTTTATTGGTAATTTGTGTTATAAATATCAACAGAAACCCCCTCTTAAAATTAAAATGAGTTATTGGTATGCACCCTGTATATCGAATAATAATGTAAAAACGGGGTCGCCGACGTATATTAAAAACTGTTTTTTTATTAATAGCATAATTCATTAAGCCATATTGAAATCATCTTTGATAAAGCAGATAGTATTTGTATAAATGTTCAAATGTGTTATTTTAAGGGTAGATAATTACGTTTATTAAAATTGTTCTCAAGTAGAATAATAGATGAAGGGTGGAAAACCAAACAAAAACTTCGCTTAGGATTCAACACGAATGTAAACATAGTGTGCAATCTAAAGCTTGTCCACGTTTTCATTCGACAAGAGGGCAGTCGTTTACTCTAAAATTCCTTCTAATACCGATAAAATTATTGATTTTCTTTTTTGAACTGTAGCATTTTCCATTTCATTTCATCAGTTACGTTTATGTGTACCAAGATTTTAAAATGCGACATTTTAGACTTACACAACTAAAAAATAAAATGCCTGAAAATAGGCTTTATAATTACTGGAAGTTATAATTAGTTTCGGCATTTTGTTGTAATTTCATTTGAAACCGAAATAATTAAACTTTACAACCATATACACGTCCACATAGAGCAAATAATCTTTTTACACAAATACTAGCGAATTCCAGGGTAAATATTTTGCTTTGACAACAGAAGTCAAAAGGCTAATGTAAGAGCTTTCACTGGAGTATGTGTGTCTAGGCTAATATGCTATACAAATATAATCTCAGGAACACACAATCAGCGCAACGATGGTTGAAAGCGGTTCTGGATTTAAAATTATTCAATTATTGTCCTTTATTTACCATGTTTCCTTTGGAAGCAGGAGTACTCATATCAAAAATGGTAATGAAATGTATTAAAGAAACACAAAATCATCTCTTTTTACGGTGATTATTGAAATCGTAACTCACAAGTTAGTTGAAGCCGTTCAACTCCTATTTATTATTTGTGGAAACGTTGAAGAATTATATTTGGTGGAAAACATGATTTATTTGTTTGCAAATATACAGGGTGTTAAGAAAAAGTATGTCAAGCCTTTAACCACAGATTCTTTGCACGAAAATAATGCAATTTTTATGGTGTTCTTTTTTATTTTGGCACGTAGTTTTCCTTATTATAATAAAAATAATTTTCAGAATTTAAACTATAACACCGTAAGGGAAACTACGTGCCAAAATAAAAAATCACACCATAAAAGTCGCATTATTTTCGTCCAAAGAATCTGTGGCTTGACCTACTTTTTCTTAACACCCTGTATATCCTCAGCAAAATTACCATTGCATATCAATGCATAAAACATCCTGTGCAACATTTAACAATATAAAACAATATAAAATTTTTGTTTTTGTTATCGATAATAAAGGAAGTGTTGGACTTTATCGCATCGTTGACTCACCCTGTACAGTAAAGGTATATCCTTTACTATATCTTTTATACACTTATGTCTAAACATTTCTACCCGTACCTACAGTATATAAACCTGAAATTTTTGTTGAATTCAATATTTAAATTCCCGATGAGGGGAGGAATATTCCCCCTGGACCGGGACATTCCTAGATTCAGGACTCTTAAGCTTTACAGTGCTAGAAATTAGCCAGCGTTGCCGAAAGCTACTTTGGAAACTCTTTGGAAAATAAGTTATAAATCTCGGGGGAAAAGAAGTAACTGGTCGCTACCAAAAGAAGTTGGATTAAAGTGGAGATGTGTGAGAAATAAATATGTTTGTTTCAAAATATATGACGTATAAAGGTAGACGACATTAACGTATATTTAGGTGCATTTAGGGTTTTTGCAGAATATTTGTTATGAGGGTTTGTTTGTTAAAATATACTTTTGTAATAATATACATTGAGTTATAAACAGACATTGTTGAGCCCGTACAATATATAAATGGTCATTGTGAAGCCCAAAATGACACTGTTGAGCCCGGACTCAACAACGTATAGAGGTGTATACCATCACCATTTGGTTAAATATGGTCTTAGGACACCGTACGCAAATTTTAAGGAGGGCTCAACAACGTACTGTTTTCATCTTTGTGTATATCTCGACAAATTTAATGTCACACCCACGATATGGCAACAACGTTGGGCTCAGTAACGGTGCCTGAGTACTGTTTAAAGAAGATCAAAATGCAAGAAAATACGTTTAACGGTGTAATTGTGTTATTTTACGACGTTTTTACATAATCAATGAACATACAAAATATACTTAGTATGTATGTGAGATAAACATGGCGCTATACATTGAGAGGCAAGAGATATTTGACTAATTTCGATGAATAATTAATATGTAGGAAAACTTTTAGACATCACGTACAAAGTAAGGGAGAAATATACATAGAAAGCTTGCAGGAGAATTATGACCTACTTTTATATATTGGAATAAAGATGTAGGAAGATGTACCTGTATGTTATTATCTTGGTTGATACCAAATTTCAGGAACATTACTTTTATATTAAATAACTCACATTACCTGGTGCTTCTGTCACATATAATATACACTGAGGCCCAGCTCTTTCTATTTTGGTCTTTTCTTGATACTGTTTAACATGAATCTAATCCCCTCCATGCCAGTGTTAAGAAACTGGATATCGAATCTTAAGTCAGCAGTCAATTTTGAAATCAATTAGAAAATAAATAAAATCACCAAAATGCGAAATGAGAACTAGAGTTTTTTTTTTTGAAAAAAATGGAGCCAAACCCTCAGTACACAAATTAAAAATAAAAATCTCGTGAATACGCGTCGACATAAGAAGTGGCGCTTTGTGGCGCTTAATCGATAATAAATTGATAATGCCTGAGTATAGACTGTGGCGCGCATTCTTCGGCATGTTTGTTAGTATGTTATATTGGACATAATGCTAAAATTAATCACTTGCCAGTCCGCGTATGAGGAGCGAGGCGCGTCCCTGGGCAACCATAATGAAAAGCACACCTTTATTATTAATTATGGAAATATTCAACAATAGACCAATTTGAGGATATAGTTATTGTGTTTATATAGTGTCCTAAATTTCCAGCACATTCGACAACTGAATTCATGTGAAAGATAATTGGCCCACGCCACTTTCGCACGGTTATTATTTGAGCTACATTAAGAAACGGAAATCACCGATCTCGCCTCTCCAGTAGACATGAAAGCTCGAATACTCAGTCAAGGATGATAGGGGTACAATTCACATTTACAGGACACTAAAAGTATACATACAATGTGTTTCGATTTTTCATTACTTGAAGCCTGTAATGGAATTAAAATTTAAAAGTGGATTTTCTCGAAAACGGTGAAATCTATCAAGGATATGATTCGTGTTCCATTTTTGCGGTAATACTGATTGAAAAATCAAATTTTAAAGTAAAACTTTTAATTTTTGAAAAGTTAGTAGCAAAAATCGAAAATCTAGCGCGACAGATCGATAGGCAATTAAAAAATGAAGATTTCAAAAAAAAAACTCTCCGATTGCTTAAGTATTAAGACCTGCAGACAACAAAAAAAAGTCACTTTTCTCCCACTGTTTCGCCACATAATTTTGGAACACCCTGTATATACTGTGTGATCAAAGTAATGCGTACGTAATAACTTGGTTGTATGAAAAATAGACTCCTGAAATTTGAAACGCAGTTAATAGCTCACTAAGGCCAGATTCTCGCACAATAGTGCACAAAACACTGCTTCCGGTCTAACCGGATGTAATATCGACTTTTTTATTTTAATTACAACATCCTGTACATTTTGCATTTTCTTGTTTGTCATGAAATTCTGTTTTCAGATATTTTCATCATAAAATATTTTTTTAATATTGTACCTAGTTCCTTTGAGGGATATTTATATTGAAGTAGATTCATAGGTTGCTACCACATTTTACGTTCATTCGTATAATTTATGTTCTATTAGTCATATAATTTCGAAAGGCAATTAACCAATAATTAATCTGTCCGAGTGATTGGTAAAAGAAAAAGGTTTAAGTATTATAAAAAATAGAGAAAAGAGATCTAATATTTTACCTACGAGATTTTTTTTCATGTGATTCATTAAAGTGTCGTCTTCCAGCGAAGGATGCTTGTGATCGATTTTCTTTCAAAATTTTTCTTAATGGTATCTCGCCAGATTAATAGCCGGCCGTGATATTTAGTGCTAACATATAAAACGGTTCTGGTCAATCCACTATTGATTTTCGGAGATACTAGTTTATATTTGAATTTTATGGAAATTAATGGTCATTGGAAACGCAAATTCCACTCCAGCAGCCCATCATTTATTTCTATAAACTCTTTGTGAAACAAATTTATTTTCGTCGTTTAGTAAAGGACTGTAGTTTAAATTATTTTTACAAGTGTTATACTGCAATCATCTCATTATGATTATACAGTATTTTGTTTAAAAACCATATACTTCAGAGATATTTATTAATTTAGATAATGTATTTCCTGCAATTGAATTTTCGTTCCTACGGATAGCTGTTTTAAATTTCAGGATATCAGTCTGGTCTCCTGGAAAGCCAGGCGTTAAATCAAATTTGAAGGTTTAGATTAATCATAATACAATTTATTATCAAAGTTTGTTTCCAAACCTAATGGCGTATTTTTCGCTTTTGGCAACATTTCTAAACAAGACATCCAGGTGGCTATTCTGATACCTTTAATTATATTCATCGAATAAGAAGCAGTTTTCAAATACCGTTGGTTTCTATTAGATCCTTACCTTATTGTTGTTTTTAGTCAAGCAGGCAAATTGTTTGAAGCGAATGAAACACCGTTTAGGATACATAGTGTGACAAAGCATCTCACCACAACACGCTTTAGCCCGTGTCGGTAAAATGTGGCGGAGGCTCCGGGTACACAACATTCACGGTGGAAATTGCTAGACGCTATTCGACAGTCAGTGTTCCAGAGACACTAAATCATTGTTATTTTTTAGGTTAATAGTATAATAGTTTTGTTCTGAGATATGAGTAATATTCCTAGACCACTGCGGTGTATGTATAACGCGGTCCTGTTTGTAAAAAAATATATGTATGCCACGTGGAACATCTGATTACAAAACCTGGGTAAATTGTGATTTTGAGGATTGTTTGAAATAATTGTGTGCGCTGTGAACGAAAACGAGGATGCAGGAGTATCGATTTGGATATGAAGTACCCTGGGATAAACTGTAAACTATTATTAACTTCGTAAATATAGACTCCGAATATTAACAAAAATTTAGCTGATGTTGTGTAGGAAATGAAGCACTCAAGGCAGCATTAATTCAAGTGAAACGAATTGAGGCTCGATCAACTGTTTCAGGTCCTTATTATTTCAACATAATGATATTTGCAATTCGCTGCCTAATCCATACCTATATAAATAGATAAGCTTTTAATCTATAATAATTAAACTTCAATGGTGACTACGGTTCGGAATTAAGCATCTCCTCTTATATTAAGCTCAGTTTAGTTTACCAGAATGTATTCAATGAAGTGTCGATAATTGATTATGTATAACGAGAACGATATTGGAAGGAATTGCAGAGAATATCTTATTAAATCTATAAAGAATTCTCTATTCGTCAAATGTTTTAAAGTGAATAAAACCTTCCAATGGCTTTTGTTCTTACCCAGCAAAAACCAGTGATTAAATTAGATATAAATGCATTTATTTGCAAAGTATTATGAAGTTTCCAGTTCCACACTTAATCTCTATTCAAAAATTCGCTAGCACAACTACTCTTGTATTATCCGAAATCTATCTCTAGTGAATACAGGAATTTAGATCGACCGTTTTCCCTAAAGGAAAGCCCCGTTTCTCGTATGTCTATAATTGTACCCCTGTCAAATTCTGATAAACGGAGAACATGGTAAAAGACAGATCTCTAGGTATTTGGACAAGCTGTGATATAATTACTACATACCTTAATTTTAAAGAAAATTTTGAAGGCGAAAATCTCGCATCAAATGCGTATATTTTTCAGAATTTCACTAGCGTCACAAATATTAAGGAACTTTATTAAACGATTTGTTAATATGCAGTTTTTGTTGGTTTACAATTCGTTAAGTTTTTGAAAAGCCTCCACGTGATTTGCTGCAAATCTCTATTTGCTTCACAAATCGATCGTTTTAATTCCACTGCACACGAGGGTCAATTACAAATTTATTTGCAGCTTGGTCCTGGCTAGGGCAAAATGCTAATTCTGGAATTTCAATGAATCCTTCCGAACAATCATTTAAATAAAGGTGCAGTAGTAGATGACCCTAGACTATGTTATTCCTCAAATATTGCAAGTCGATGAGTTAGGATGTTTCGGTCTGAAAAATATGCTGTATTCAGTTTATTGGTATGAGAATTGATGTTTTATAAATTATACAGTGCCTCTCAGATTCGACCTTTGCCGTGGGTCTTGGTTATTTTTGGTGGTGAAGGTATGATTAAAACAGGATTTTATGGCAACTTTCGAGTAGATATATTTTCAAGAGTTCTTGGCATTCTGAGATATGGCAAAGAACAAAAAGTTGTTTTTATTCCGATACTTCTAAGGGTTCAACGTTATTCGAACAATTTTTTTTCCATATTTCATGTTATAAGTATTCCTATCTTTAAAAATACTTTTGTTTTTCCGTTTCAACATAATCCCAAGGATGAATGTTTTGCTGTGCTGTACCAATTGTTTAAGAAAATATGAATCGTTCGAATCCGAAAGAACTTATTGAGGTTAGGCCCTTAATCTTTGTTGGACAACTAATATACGAAAAATGAGCCGTCATGCCAATTTAAACCAGATTATGAGACTATTATGAATTGCAAATGTACGCCACTGTTCGGGCTCTAGGAACTGAATTTTCGCTGCTATAATTCGTAGTGAGTAGCAGGTCGGCAGGGGTACCGCAGGTCTTACTAAAGCTTTTATAATCAGCGCAGGCGACAAAGCCTCTGTAATCTGTGAAAGCGGGAAAATGAGAAGTCGTACTTCTACAGGTAATGACCATTGGCGCATACTTCTGAACAGAAGCAATTTATTACGAGAGTTTAATTACGAACAACGGCTTCTCGTAAGCTAAAAATGCGTGGATCGGTGCCTATACTCCGTGTATACGCAGATTAAAATTTGGTAAAAGTAAATATAAATAGTACAAATCCAGATTTATTACATCAGGATCAGGATCGTAGCAGGACTGAAAATCGTTCGATGAAAGTATGAGTTGTGCCTGGCAGCCTTTTTAGAAGCCTAGGGCCAGTACAAAAGCGAATTCTTTGCTTAAATTAACTGTTTTTACTTAAAACTTTTCACCACTGATGCGGTTGGTTTTTATGCTTTTGATGTAATCTCTGTATTTGCAGAACAGTTAATAAAAATGTTTGTCCATTTTTCACTGGAAACCCAAAGGTTTTTACAGGACTATTAATATTGTGCCTTTCGTGATTTCGTGCCTTTTCAGAGGGTTCAATTTTTTCTCAAAAATGTTATAATACAACCAGTCGAAAAAAATGAAATACGAATACTCCCTCGAACTTTCCGCGTTCACCTCCAGAATATTCTAATGTAACTCGGCAAATATTTACATAGTTAGAGGGAGAAAAAAATCCTATCAGAGGATAAAAGAAATGTATACCGTCAAATTGAAAAATATTGTCACCACTTGAACACAGTTAAAGCAAAAGGAAGTTTTTTCCATCAAGTCGTAAAAAATACAATCAAACGGTTAAGCATTCGGTTGGTGTGAAAAGAGCACTTAAAATGATGGAGTGTACACTACAGATTGGCAACGAAATAGAAAATTTTATTTTGATATACTTATGTGTATAATCATATCCACATATACAGGGTCCGGCAGCTACATAGGGTCCGGCATTTGCCACGTAAACTACTGGAGGTATAAAAACCCCCCAAGAAAACTTTTTTTAGATTTTATGTAATATGTATATGTAATTTTTTGGATGAAGTACATACCTACACACTACAACTTCATTCTTTTAAATTCAATGCACTTTTTAAAATTTATTTTATTCCAGGTATTTTTTTCTTTTGATCCATCGTTTTCGATATTAATTTTTTTGTGAACTCGTGTAAAGAAATATCATTCACTTATTATTATATTCATAAAATGAATTAAAAACAAAAGGCGTAAAAAAGTTTTTAAACAGTCAGAATAGTAATAAAGTATTTGATGATATGAATCACATTTATAAAACCTTACTTCGTTCGTCCAGTGTTTCCATGGCACACTTTGAGCTTACAAAGTAAAAATTAATTTTATTTCGGTACAGGTTATGCAAAACGATGCCATCTTTTCAGTTACGGGGATGTTTTATGGCCCTCTTTAAAAATATATAGCCCCTATCTGTTTACCCAATAGTTCTTTCTGCCAGCATTTAACGATTTTTGCACACTGGCTTTTATCTAGAAATGTGATTGCATTGCTCCGGCGAGATTAAAAAACCTTATAAACTGGCGAATAGAATAATATTTTCCTTTATATATTGCTTGTCAAATATTTTTATTTATTTTCACTTTTTTTGAGTCGGAGATATATCGTGGAAAATCAGCCGCGTTGCAGTAGGAAAATAAAAGATGCATTATTACTCTTTTGAAACATTCGTTACAGAGCTGTTGTTTTAGTAGCTTCTTACATTTTAGTAACAAAAGATTGCTTTTTATTTTAAGACGGGCGGATTTGCATTTACAAATAACGCCACAATTAAGACGATCATTTTATGTATCTAATTTCTTCTATGCATTTTGCTTATGAAACTTGCTTGATTACAACTAGTTATTTTTTATGAAATATTATTCGTTGATATAAATACAGGGCTATACAAGACTTTTGTACATGTACAATGATACAATATTCTAAATTCGGAAGTAAAGATATGCTGCGAAATATATTACCGTTACGATAGAAGATATTTGTAAATGTAAAATTTTTATTTTTAGACGGCCGGCCCTTCCGTGGATGCATATTTTTATGTAAAACTGAGCATGCCGGCGCAGGTAATTTTATAAAAAGGTGTTTTAAATTTGAATATATAATAAACCTTTCCTTGTTTTCTGCACAATAAAACGGCTCCCTACTGTACTTGTCAATGTTATCTTTTTCAGAGGGTAGAATTTTCATGCTTTTAGGTTTAGTTAATCTTTTAGGCAGATATATATTAGCAGAATCCGATTTGCTACGAAAATATGGTTAATCCATTATGCTTTTAAAAATAAGCTTCAGCAGAAACTTTTAGTATAGTTGTGTATAGCAAGAGTATATTTATGTGTTTACATAAAGTGGTATGTCGATGAAATTGTAAAGATAAAAATTGTTCTTTCACATTAATGATGTCTCTTCTTTGAGTTTAAAATATGTACTGGAGATATTTTTATGCATTTATCCTGAAACTGTTTCATAGTATTTAAATAGCGCATGCACTATTAATGTATATTATTTTAACTAAAAGCAAGTACAACTGCAATGCTGTATTTGCTTTATAATATGTATTTCAATATTTCAACTAAAGTGCTCTTCAAATTGAAATTTAATCAATAGGAATTTCATGTGCACATTATAAATTAGTTAGACTAATTTATATACCTATTTATACATTGAACCTGATACAGGTGAAGGTAGGAAACCGGCGGCACCATCGCGATAACTTAATTGAAGACTAACTTCAGTAGAATACCTGATAAGGTGGTCGTAACGTCAAAAAAACTTTTCTTCAAAACTGCATAAATTGTTTTATTAACAAAGGAATTTTGAGCATTGAGTAAAAAATTTGATTTTAAAAATATAAAAAAAAAGAATTATATCTAGTTTAAAAAAACTAAAAATACACGCTTTAAAGGGAAACCGAACTAAAAAGTAAAAAATAATGTTTATCTATTAAGATTTTATTCAACAGTGATAAATATTCCACTAACTCAATATAATTAAATGCTTTTTACTAAATTTAAAATAAGAATAAAGTGTTTGACAAAAAATAATTTTATTGTAAAAAAGCGTGAGGTGCTAACTCTACTTTAATCAATGAAATATCTATAACAATTGATATCATGCACCCCACGCTTTTTTACAATAAAATTATTTTTTGTCAATCACTTTATTCTTATTTTAAACTTAGTAAAAATCATTTAATTATATTGAGTTAGTGGAATATTTATCACTGTTGAACAAAATCTTAATAGATAAACATTATTTTTTACTTTTTAGTTCGGTTTCCTTTAAAACGTGTTTTTTTAGTTTTTTTAAACTAGATATAATTCTTTTTTATATTTTTGAAATCAAATTTTTTACTCAATGCTCGAGTCCAATAATTTCGCAATTTTACTAATAACTCGGAATGATTTACCTGCAAACATCCGGTCTTTGATTAAAGCTGTGAAACACGCATGTCGTTAAAAATTCCGAATTGTTCCATCCAAAATGCTTTGTTCTCGTGGGTCAAAGACAAATCCATGTAATTTTTAATCTATTACTGATTACTTTAAACTGCTAACTAGTTTCATAGTTGCAAGGATTCCTTACACATCGCTGTTCGTTAATCAAAAAATTCTAATACTGGCACGATGAAACATTCAGGAAATCAGCAAATAATTAATTTGCAAGTTCAACTTCAAAAGTAACAATTTGTCTGGTGCTAGCAATTATCCTCTATGTCCAATTAATTTAAACGAACAAAAGGTAAAACAGGTATCTTTTCGACGTTCGGTAGTAATTCTCTATTAAATAATTCTCAAATGGTTTATGTCAAAGTTCAAATGCATAAATGGCAAGCAGGTATTTGTATAATGATTCTAATTAAAGTTGAACCCGACGGTAGTAAAATGAAACTGCGAAAAGTCCTTTTACAAAATCCCAACTAACTTTAAAGTTTTAAGCGATAGAAACATTCGTGTTAACAATTTTTACTGTGGGAAATATTAAAAAAAGCTTTATGTGGGGCTTTACTCCTCGCAGGTAATTCGTTCTGAAATGTGTCAATTACTTAAGGCGCAATATATATTGAGGAATTTATATACAGTAACACGCCATCTTGAAGTAGATATATGGGATGTTTATCAGTATTATTATATTATTTAGATAATTGACGTTTCGAGGTTAGCTTGTTCACTTTTCGTAAGTTACAAAATACATTTTTTGCATAAAAGTCTGTTCACTATGTAGTAATTAAATTCAATTTGACAACGCACTAATGAAAAACTTGAAAATACGCCGATGGATTGTAAATTTCGAGAGTATAATTAACTTTGTACACGAACTAATATAACAAATTTGCATAGTATACACTGTTATAAAGTTAATTTCCAACTTGAATATATAACATAATAACAAAAAAAGTAATATTTTAGTCACATCAGCTAAAGTACTTCTACATTGTAAGTTTTAAACCATTTGGTAGTAATTGCCATGCATTAAAAGAAAAATCGCCTATAAATTTAATATCTTTATAGGATGAGATTTGTATAATACATAAAATGTATAATTCAGTAGTTCTCAATATCGTTCACTCTAAGAGGCGCTAGTATTTAATAATTTCGTGAACATAATATAAAAAAAAAACAGAATCTCAAAGTCCTGTACAGGGACATTAAAAGACAAATGAGTATCATATCCGTTTCTTGTTTGTAAAACTGAATAAGTAAATTTAATAATTTTAATAAGGTACTAGCTAGCGTAAAATACGTCTTTCTCGAGAAAATTTAATACTTAGAATCACCAGTCGCAGTAGATCGTTCTTCATTAAAAGTTTGCTTTTTAAGCTTGTGAATGCATAATATGCGTAAACGCATCTACATAAAAATCCCTTTAAATTGATGTGCTACCCACTCCGCATTAGAAAATAAACCCTCGCACAAAAACAAGCCAGGATTGATGAAGAATACCAATTCTTTAGCCTAGCCCTATAAATAACATTTATTATTTTTATTTTGATTTGCATCCGTTTAAAGTCTCCCCTTCCTCAAACTAACTAACGTTTGAACGAATTGATTCATGTTTTTGATATTGAAATGGTTTTTGGAAATTCAAATATGCATAGAATTTTTTTAATTTTTTGCTCAGTAAGGGAAAACACGTCTCTATCTCCGCTGTGGAATGGATCGAGCTGCACATTGCATCAACAACTTGCCTTGTTCTTCCTTCCCTCTATAAATTATCTGAGAATTAAAAAAAAATTTTTTTCACGTAAAAATCTATAATTCAATAAGACGCCTTAGCGACGGATCACACTGTTAATAATGCACGACGTGGTAAGAGATAACTCCGGCAAATGTCCGAAGAAAGAAAATTTATTTTGGCTTCTTAACTTTGTTAATTTAAATAATAAATGGGATTTTTAAAGTAGGTAATAGATATTTACAAAGAGAAATTCATAAAACAAAAATAAGACGTGGAAACTACCACCTGAATGCAAAATGAGGAAACTTGGTTAGGCTTACTTAAAGAATATAAAATGTGCTATTTTCGTTAAAGTGAAGTATCAAAAAACTTTACTGCTTAAGAATATGCGTAAAACAAGCAGGAAAATTACATAACACTGAAAAGTTTTCGCTACCTTTTGTATAGAGTTAAGGAAGTTGGACGTTCTGACAAAAACAAAACCAAACAAATACAACCTGTTCAATAATCACCCCACTTTGTAAGGTTTTTGTTTGTTATGTTATCGAGGAATTTTATGCCGTTTTACCACAAAGTAATGAATTAAACACATTTTTTTGTGCCCTCACTGAAATTCGTTTTCTCCACGTTAACTTATCAATTTAAATAAACCACCCTCAATGATTCAGATATTCTAATCAATGAGTTTTGAAAACGTCAATTGAAAACGTAAAGACAAGTGGCAAATGAATTTTAGCTAGATTATTAAATCATTTTTAATCCTATTCAAAAGTAACTATTTTTTTGCAGTAGTAAATCAGAGATTAATATTAATATTAACCAAGATATTGCACACAAGACTGAGTTATAAGATGGATACTAAAAATTTAATTGGGAATCGTGTGTTTTCTTTTCGTATCTGTTTCTGAATGTTCTAGGAATGTAATTCAATTGAAGCCATTTGTACAATATCTGAAGCTGTCACTTCTTCCTCAATAGTAACAAAACGAGGAACAATATTTACCGAGTCCGTTGGTAATCTGAAAAACCATTTCCAATTGATTGCAATAATAAAAGTTTTCGATCGAAATTTTATAGAAAAGTCAGAAGGAGATTGAATGTCACCGGTAACATACGAGTTCGCTCTATCTAATATAACAACTTTATCGCCAACTATGTTAACCACTTGTTTGTATTCAACTTGAGATAACCTCGAATCAAATTCCGTACAGTTCCAGTTTTCCATATTTCTGACAAAATTACCTTTTAGAGAGTCCACTTCAAATAATTGCTAAGCCTTTGGTAAAAGCCGCGTTCTACTTTTGCATACCTAAATTAATTTAGGCACAATTGGTAATTCCAAGATGAAACATGAGAATTAACCTGGGGAGTGGGAGGTGGAAAGAGGTATTTCTCATTTATGAAAAGGCTGCGTAACAGCAAAATGTTTATACGTGTTATTATTTACATACTTGGCTTTAAAACAAGAAAACCAAATATAAATAATAAAACTATATGTCAAGACAACTGGACCTTATTGTTAACTCCATAAGACGTTAAATATAATCTACAGATGACAGCAGGAAGTATTACAAGATACGAAAGCTCAACTGGCAGGAACAAAACAGAAAACATAAAAAACAATTAAGGACTCTATATAGCGCTGTAAACGTTGTGTCCAACAAACGAGCAAAAAACTAGGCCGACCACTTATGCCAGTAACAGAAAACAACTGATGATGTTAATAAATATTTTGGTCAACATGGAACCACCGACGACATTAATATTAAAGAAACCTTCCACCAGATACTACCGGCGGACTTCCAACTAAATTTGGTAATAGAGAAGTTTTATGATTAACATTTGTTGGGACACACGGTATCAACGGATACAAATATTTTCAACTTCAAGTCGTTTACATATTAGTTATATCCCAGAGCGGAAGTTAAAACGTCGGCGTCTGACTTTATGAGCCACGATTTACTATCATCGGATTTTCTAATTATGTTTATGTTTTTGTGGAAATTACTCTTAAGAATAACAAAACGAAATGGTTTCAATTAAACTTTTCTAATTAAGTGGATCCAAAGTGGATAAATACCACGTTTTATACCAGCAAAAACAAATTAATTTAAATATTATTGGCGACGTTTAATGATTATTTGGGTTATACATGACTGATGCGGTAATATTTTAATTTCCTTCGATCGCACAAACGTGAGACTTAAATAACAAACATTTCAACTTTTGATGGTAGATCTAGTTTTTGAATATTAATGAATGGAACTTGAGTTTTGATTAGCTGTTCTCCAATTTACTGTCGCTTGTCAGCTCTAGTAAAATGAAGCCAGGAAAAAATTTGTAGTGGAAATAGGTCGAGACGTTTGTGGTTTGGTTGGATTTTTTGCTCCCCAAATTATTTAATGTTTAAATTGAAGGTTGGAGTAGTGTCAGACATCAACTGTCTTCCAGGTTTAACATAATGCCAACAATATAAACCATTAGCACTGTGTCAGTACTTAATTTTTTTTGGTTCTAAGGCTTTTGCGTAGCTAGTGATTTGTAGAGTAGTCTTCGAGTTCTCCTCTGTTTCATGTTCGAAAATCAATTTGAATCCTCTTAGATTAGCATACTTTTTTAATTGTTGAAGTTTTATATCAATTTGTCAGATATGAATTATGGATAAGCAAGAATATTGTAGTAGTAATTGTCAAAATCACTTCAAGCATTCCATTGATTTTGTAATCTGTTTAAATTCTTATTTGAGGGCCAAGAGTGATTTATAATTTGCAGATTTAAATAAAATGTTACAGGATTAAATGAAATCGCATATTTTTGAGCTTGATTTTCAAAGGGGATTGTAATGGTAGACGATTTGATTTAACTGCGATTATTAATGCGTTTGTTATATTTCATTGCCAAACAATCCCACTCTGATAAAATCATAATTGGTCACGTATGCCCCACGAATTCCTGGCTACATATGTGTGGTCGTTTATATTCGAAACGCCCTGATTCAATGTGTAGTTTAGTTGACTGTCATTCTACCGAGAGATCAAAGAAAAACACAATCCAGCTCGGGTTGTCAAAATTTTTGTTGAACGGCTTACCGAATTTTTGTTTAAAATCTACAATTCCGAATAGGCAGAAAGGTGGCGACGGTTGGTATTTTTACCCCGCCCAACATCGCTAGTTCCCTAGAATTAAAAACAAATCCTTCACTGCCAACTTATTGCAATTAAATATTTAATTTTGCGTACCTACTGTGTTTGTGATATTACTGGTGTTGCTTTTGAAAGTAGCAGCGGTATGCCCTCTAGGGGATAGAGAGTAGATTAAATATTTTGTGAAAAGCTTTTAATTAAAATATAATTTTGCAGCTTGATTTTTGTGGTTTGTTCTAGTTAATTATCTAACATAATAAGTGGGCAACTAATTATTATACAGGTTAGGGGGAGATACCACTCCTGTAAACAATAAGTTTTATAACAATATTACGTGTATGCAACGTGAAAGTACATGTTGCGACAATAGAAACTTCATTCTTGACTGCCACTATTCAAATTGAAGTGTACACAGAACAGAAAAGTTTTATTTCGCTGAAAATTCAACTGACAATTGGAGGGTAAAAATGCCTCTGCAACGACATCGAAACGAGAGAATTATGTTAAGGTTATTCAAACAGAGACAGTGAGTTTATAGAAGGAAATTGTTATTCCAAATTTAATTATAAATTTCACTTTCCAACTCTCGTCCTTTAAACATTATACATCCATCGATTCCCAATAACTTCGGCAAAATGAAAAACAGCTGCCAGGAGAGTTCGATACAGCTTTGTGTTGTAACAAAATAAATAGGTTTAGAGACGCATGAAAGATGACATTCAGTTGTTGCCTACTTTCTCATTAAAAAACCTCGGTGAGAATTTTTTATTCCGAACAGAGTTCTGCTCACTTTTTTTACCGAATACAGGATGAAAATTATAATTTCACTCGTCAAAGTTCTAACTTAATAATAATAATAAGCAAAACGAGTATTAAGCACGTGACCACCATCTTGATTTAATCATAACCTGATTAGTTTGTTCAGCGGCAAATGTTGCTTTAAGGACTTTTTAGATGTTCATACGTTGTGGTATATACTAATAAAACTATAGACACTGTTACTTACCAAACGATGTGACCCCACTTGTAGCGCCATAATTTTTTATTTTGATCCACAAATTCCGGCCAAATTCTCCATCCACTTTTACCTGTACAAATTTAGATTTACTAAATTTCAGGGGGTTGAAAGTTTGTATACGACGGCACATTTTAAACAAGCCAACGTTTTTCAACAACTTTATGTCATTTACCTCGAGACGCTACACAGCTAGTTATTGATTTATTCTAGCTTTTAATTGCCTTCGTACATATTGTACATTCGGGGCCTGCCGTGGTGATTTACGTCTTTAGTTGCTGTATATTTAGTTTCGTTAACACAATTTCAAATTTATTGTAGCATTCAACCCCTAGTTCTCTTTGTGTATACTATAATGTCATATATTCGTGCTGTATACATTTAGTAATTTAATATATGTATAATAGTTATCATATGACAAAGCTAATTAAATTAATTTTATTACAACATATATGTGCCCTTTAGAGATATAATAATTTTGTGTGGCACAAGGAGATAGGAATTGAAGTTAAATTTAACTACAGATTTGTGCGAAACTCGTAGTAATGTTGTAATTAATTCACTGCTCAATTATACTTTTTGTAAAAAAGCGTCCTTTTACGTAAATGCATTAAGTAAATATATAAATGGAAATATATCCATGTCCCACGGCCTCAGCGACAGCGTGTAATTGATACCATTAATAATTACTGCGTTTTTGCATAATTGAAAGATACTGCCTAGGGTAAATATTTAAATGAAAGGTAAGCTGACATCATCCTGCGTACACAGGTCAGTCGAAAATTATGAATTAAGACAGTCTCTTTTTGCAGGATTTTCTTTCCGAAATTTCGTTTACAACTTGCCTAGAGAATATTTGTTGGGTCGATCTGGCTTCGAGATTTTATTATTCTATGTTTCTGCCAAACGCTTTAGCATTGTCTTAAATTTTTACCTTCCCATATAGCACTAAAAATCGATGACAATGACAATGGAATTTATTAACAATGGTGGAAGCAGCAAAATTTCCTTCCTATCAAAACAATTATTATATAATATGCAACTTCAGTGCAGGTAATAGTATTCATTTGTGAAGTGCTACTGAAATATCCGAATTACCAAGCAAGAAATAAAAGGACTGTTAAATAAATCCTTAAAAATATTAATATATTCTCCAGCACTCCCTTACGCGCATATTTTACATATCTCTTCCGTGCTTTATATCACAGAATTCTTAACAAAGTTTTTCGGTGTATTTTGCAAACGGAAACAGATGTAGTTTCCGCAACGTCAACTTTCATCAGATGTTTTTTTAGTGACGTGTTTTAAGGTACCTTTTATATTCCAACCCAATTTAAATAAAAAAGTGCCATAAATAATTCATAGACCTGACTATTAACTTTTCGCTAAGTGCGTTATAACGAGACGAAAATTTTCTCTTATATTTTCTATGCTTTTGATTAAAGTAGCCGGGCAAAAAATATACAGGCCAACCTTTGGGAACTTCTATAAAAATAAATATAAAAAATCAAAAATGATATAAATTGTTTTTGAAATATTCCAAATTTTGTCGACATTTTGACCTAAAATTTTTTTAAATTAAAAATAATTTTAAACTTTTTTATTGTGGGATATGATTAAGCTAGATACGAACTTTCAAATGATGTATAAGAATTTAAATTTTCATCTACAGGGTTCATAATTTGATTTCGAATACGTAGGTAATTTAGAAACATCAATAACTCTAATTGAATTTTGAAACCGAATTTTTTTTGGAATTTTTTTTCTAGATATCGGGTAGAAAATTCGACAAAGTTTCAGATTAGAGAGAGAAAGAAAATTTAGGGTTTCTTCTTTAAAATTGAAAAAATTAAACAAATAAAGAAAGACGAAACTTGAATTTCTTCTTTAAAATTGAAGAAATTAAAAAAAATAATTTTTGAAATAGGAAATTTAGGATGTCTTCTTAAAAATTAAAAAATGAAACAAAATAAAGCTTTCTTTTTTTGAAACAAGAAATTTAGAGTTTCTTCTATAAAATTGAAAAAATTTAAAAAATACAAATACACAATACTAAATTTTAGTGAAATTATTATTAAAGTAGACAACACACAGTTTATAACATGTGACGGACCCAGTAAAAGCCAATATGTAGTGTTGTGTCTGTTGATATCGTAATTAATCTTATGGTTTCTTCTTTTAGGAACTATCAGATTTAAAAATATTTTGCGTTGGTTATTGTTACTTTATAAATAGATGTTTTACATTACATTTCCTCCAATATCTCTTGTTAACTATTTGATAATTTCCAATACATTGTTCATTGTAAATACAAATTAATATGTTACTCTACGGAATACAAATAAATCCTACATTGGATCCCAAAAGTTTTGTAACTTTATAGTCACGTATACACACACCACATAAATTAGACAACCCTTAAGTCTAAAGACAAAGCTGGCCCCATTATATACCGACATTGCTAGTAAGGACTTTAATTCATAAAATATTCCCAAACCTTGCCACCATATGGAGGAACTCTCTTATATTTTGTTTCCTAAAAGTAAGCGCCTTTAGTGGTCTTTAATTCCAACAACAAATCGAATTTCGTCAGGAAAGGCCACCCAAATACATTTTTGAGACATTACGATCTACATAACTATTTAGCGTATTTAACATTGATTTTCGCAAAAATATGCAGAGTTCTTTCAGCAGTTAACCACGATTCCGCTGTTTAAAAATCAGAAGTAGCAGTGAATTTAAATATTGGACAGGCACTTGAGATCGTGCAGATGCTTGGATAATACTTGTTTTTAAAATAGGATTAAAACGAAGTTTAAAGAAATTCAAGGCTTTGAATACTGCCTTTGACAGCTAATGATTGATGATCAGATAATAAAAATATTCACAAGAATATATATTTATTAAAGATTGAAAGCTTTTGCTAACTGTGGCGTTCAAATACAGCTATGGGAGGGTTGATAGGTTTAGTTTGAAACCGGTGAAGTGATGAATAAGTGGTTTCCTAACACGACGTAGGTTGTACAATGTCTACGGTTCACATTGCTGGATTATTTTAAAATATCTAATTACGAATATTGGCTACTGGTAGATTTAGCTGTGTCTAGAAATCAGGTTCGTCATTTATTTTCCAACCACGTTCCTAATTACTTTGCTAATATCATTCATATGCTCAAATCACTACCACCAACATTTCAAAAATTCATGTAAGAAAGAAAATACGGTATTGCACTATCACCAGTTTTTTTTTGGTCAAAAATAATTCTCGAGTTATCGTGAAGTGACGGACGCACATACGTACAGATGGACGGAGAATTTGAAAATTGTTGAAGATTCGATGACTAACTCAAATATGTAAACATTTTTGCTCCACGACCGATTTGAGATGTGCCTGCAAATGCAACGCATTCTTCTGTGAGTTCTGCACTTTGTTTTAAAATAACAGGGAATTTGCATAAAAATGTCACTATATGCAGAATGAATGCCACTGTTTTATACCCATAATTTGAACGAGGTGACACGACTGCATTTATCTCGCGTGATACCAGCTCGCTCATCTTATCCTTCCCTAATGCAAGCCATTATATAAACCAGGGCTTTTGTGCGCAAATTTAGTACAGGAAAACGTCTCTTCCTTCGTTGGTCGAATGCGACCGATTGTGTTATTATGGACAGTGAGACGCCTTTTCCAGGACAAAATGAGCGATGATTTTCACAGATCCCCCTCTAAAGTTTCTTCGTAAAAATGTGCGTTACATAATTATTATCCTTCTGTTTCTGACAAGCTGCCTTGTACTTTAAGTTGGTAATAGCCTCTGGGCTGGTTTATTCTCTGGCAGAAGTTCTCTTTTAATTACTATTTTTATTCCTAAAAGTACATTTAGTATTAAAGTTAACTTGCATTAATTAGTCGGGAGAATGATAAAATTAAAATAAATTCCGTTTATTTCCCAGTAATTTTATCCTAAAACAGACAGTTAATATTTTTGGTCAAACGTGGAACACTTAATTTTAAATACGTATTGTTAGCCAAATACAATCTACCGCATTTGTAAAAGAGAATTCTTTGCTGACAGAAAATAACTGGCTGGTACATAATCTTATCCACTAGTAAATAATTAAATGATCTACCCATTTACATCTGCTGACGACCAATGCTGATTCGACATCGCAATCTGACTTACTCGATGATCGAGCAGACCATTTTATTGGCTGAATATTCTTCAGAACAGTTGTCTTACGATGTGGTCTGCTTTATCGTCTACTGAAACATCGCTCCTAGGCTTCTTGGATTTTATTTCAAATCTAGTTCAACTGGATCAAACCATAACTGGCCCTAAGGGACACATCAATGATAAGGTCTTTGTACCTTTATGTAGTCATTGTAAAGCAGACCAGTAGGTACTATTAAATCAGGATTTGGCATTGGCTATGTATTATTTATTAATAATAGCTCTAACTTTGCAAATGAGTTCTGGATAACTTGAGCCTCTTCGAGTACCAGATTTGAGGCTAGAAGAAAGTAACAGAGATTGGAACATCTCCAATCTGAAACTCTCCATTTTGGGAAACATACGTCTTGGTTTAAATGTGGATTCCTCATGGTTTGAAATACTGCTAAAAAATTTGGGAATCCGCACCTAAAACGACATTGAAAATTTTGGATTCGTTCTAAAATCGCCTATACGAATAGCTGGTGATTGTTCTGTACTTCGCAAATTAAAACATAAAATTTAACTTGATTAGATAATGTTCTTAATCGCAGTTGTTAGTTTTATCAGCTTAAAAGATCTATAAACCGGACTGTTTGAAAGGGCAAGCTCCTGAAAATGTTATTATGTGTTTTTATAGAGACCCAAAGAACATTATGAATTGCCTTCACATAATATGTTTGTGGGAAGAATATAAATTAGCTGGCGGGCAGACTGAACACCTGTTTCCAGTTCATGATTTTATTATATATTGAGTTTGGATATTTGTGCAATCATTTAAATTTTGAAGGTTGATTCTGCTGAGATGCTGCCGAATTTATTTGTTTAGGCTGTCAGTACCGTAACAAAATAATTCTTGCACATTGAAATATGACAGTTTTTGTAGTAGATTTTCAGTATTGCAGTCATAATAAAAACTATTGGGAGTTCTATGACTACTTAGATTTAGATTACCCATTAAATAAAGATAGTACCATAAATTTTAATAAATAACTGCATATTAGTCCGGATTATACTAATTCATAGGAAGCCTGGAGGGTTTTATATGATTAAAGCTTTTTAAAGCTGACATTTTATTTGCGCCTGTGGTGCACATACGGAGAACAGCTTGTGAGTAGTCTTTTAAATAGTGCAGCTGAAATGTCAAATATGCAAATAAAAGACAGAATATAGTTTAAAGAGTCAAAGAATCGAGGAAAAATTATATAGGTATTTACTGTTTGATAAACAAAATATTTCAGGCTGTATTATCTTTGCAGGAATTTTTCAGGCTAGTTGAACTAGAGAAAGCGAGGGAATATCGTGCTTTGTCTCCATTGTAATTTCGACAATAAATTTTCTTTTACACAATATCGCAGTTCCAGATATGACAACAAATCAATAAGATTAATTATTAACCTTTATAGAACGTTATTGCATATAGTAAAAAGTGTTTTATTGGTTTATTTAACAGCGGTTTAATTCCTCCGACCAAAGCCAATTACTGACACCGGGGGTTGATATTTTCCCTTTTGGGAGTTTTGCCCGATCCCGGTTTGACTAGAATAACTATTGATTTTTTGCACACAATTACGTTGGAGCAGGAAGTACAATTGTGTGGCATTTGTTTTTAAACCGATTTAATGTATGTTACATTTATTTTGTTAAAATAGACCATATGTAAATTATTTTTTACTTAGATTTTAAATGGATTAAAAAATTATTGTTTGAATAGAATTGTATTGTATTTTTGTTAATTAAAATATTGAATTTTGTTGCTTCAAATTGAAATTTTCGTGTTTCATGTTTCAGTTTATTAGATAACGGAGATTGGAAAGCCGCAATGTCGTTTAATTTATCATTTGTTCGTATATCAATTTTTTACTAATATCAAAAGTTTTTATTTTCTATAGCCAACTTATGCATGCAAATTTCACTAAATAATTATTTTAATTCTTGTATCTTTTCTGATAATATACACCAACAGACATATTTTTGGAAACCTTGATTTTTCCGACATTTTGAAGGCAAAGCCAACTATGATTCTCATTTGAAATAAGAAAGTTCGGCTTGATATCTCAAAATTTACTAGTGACAACATTTTTTCGAAAGATATCTTATTCTATCAATTTTCGCCGATATCTCGAAAACGGTTAGAGATATCGAAATACTTTTTTCACCCATCGACGTTTCACAAAAATTGAGCTCTGGACATCATCGTTGGTTTTTCTCCATATGGTCTAGAATTGGGAGAAACAGCCAAAATCGAGCAATTTGAGACACCCTGTACATTCCAATGCTGGCGTGTCCGTTGTCTCTTAAAGTATCACCTCGATTCCAATATTTATTACAGGATCCAAGGATTCGCAGTTGGCAACGTTCGGTTGCAACATTTATTTTTGCAGTTGAAAGATTACAAATAATTAACTGGTTGACCGCATTTGGGATTTATATCGTCTGATACGGTCTCTTAAAAACCTAATAGTATATAGCTGGGTTTATTATGGCATAAAAAATCCATTGCTCGAATCGATTTTCTTATTGCTCCGCTGTTTCACATTTGTAGACCTTATCTTAATTTATATATTCCTTCACTTATTGAAGTGGAGATCCTAAGGGTAGTATGACTTGTCAGTAACTGGAATAACTATAATATACTATGTACTACATGTATATAATCAAATATATATCAAAGACTTTGGCTACGAAAGCGTATGCATCAGTTTACATAGTTTTTTCTATGGTTTCTTGGAAATAAACTTGTATGATTCCTTTTTTCAGGATCAAAGTATCCTTATACAATATTACATATTCTAGTTATTAGTATTTCTGTACTTCTTCCTTTATATTTAGTAATGGTCCGTTTTCCATCAGTTTCAATCTGAAATAAATCTCTTTTGATATCTTTGTGGATACATATTTCATTCGTAATACAGGATACATTTTTTTTTACAGGAGTAGAGTACCAGCTTACCGGCTTTGCTTTAAAAATCGTATCTACTATTAAATAATTAAATATCCTTGTGAGTACATTGCGGTAAAATAAAGGACGGACGGAGCAGTATACTCCAACCCCAAGACTTCTGCCCTTTAATTTTTGTATTACTTAGCAGTTCAAAACAGTCAAAACACTAGTGGAAAACACAAAAGTAATTTGGTTAGAATTATATGAATGATACGAGGTATTAATTGATTTTATTCTTTGGAAAATGTACTAGTAAGCAGTGAGAATTCACATACACTAAGTATTTCCTTTGATATTCTGTAAGCCTAGATTTAGATGGCACTCGGACAATGGAAGCTTTTATGTGTAAATATCTCGATCCTGCTTTCTTAAAGTTTTATTTCTTTTATGGTGTTCGAGTCCAGAATTAATCCAGGTGTGATACAGACTAAGGAAGCAGATTTTGTTGAAATTTTCTTAATTTTGTTTTTCTTGGCTATTTACTCTCAGATGTGAGATATCTGAACTTCAAAAGCAAACATTTGTATACATAAATCGACATTGCTTTATTTCTACTCGACAGAGGTTTCTTTTTTTTTACACTCTTCAGCCACATTAATTTTTGTGTCCTTGTGTATAGCCTACAGAAATTCAACGAGATTACCTATAATGGTATCAAAGGAGCACGTTTGTCTTGCAAGGGAAATAGGTAGACAGGTTAATACTTAATTATTTCTTCAGTACTTACGTTCCATTAAATTATCTTGTTGGCAAAGCAACAGTATATCCAATTTGTAAGTCGTTACATTATATCTGTTGGAAGTTAACTTTAGAAACTTGACGTGTCGTGGTGTAGACCTTGTTTGTTAACGACAGCTAATAATTCGAAATCGAAGTAAATCCGTTATTGATTTTATTCGTTTATAATAATTATTAAAAAGTATCTAGCTGTTAATAGCAATAACAAATTTTATTTTCATAAACTAAAATTAAATTCGTTTCATAAAATTGTGTGTGTTAATTTACATGAAACTTCCAACCTGATTTGCACGTTTTAATTCGCTTTATTAAAATAGCGTTCATAAATTAGATGGTTTAACTTCTGAATGTTAAATTTGCTGCTGACACGTGAAATCGTACAGTATCATTTAATAAAAATTGTTATAGGTTTTAATTAACTGGAAAATCCAGTCAAGCAGCAGAAATATATACAAACCATTGGGTAAATGGATAATATAAAGAGGCGCAACCGAGCAGGTTTCAAAATTTTTGTATTGTATTTTTTTGCCAATAGTTTCAGAATTTTCATCCATTTTTAGTGCTACGGAAAGGTAGATATTTGTAATTTAGCTGCATAGCTCTAAAAATTGTTGACAATCCTGAAGTTATTGCCAAATAAATACAAGACTAAAATCTCGCAGCCTCTTTGTTATTATATCACACAATGATATATATGCCTAGATTCATAATTTACACACATTTTTCATAAAGAAGAAAAATAAAGAAAAACAAAATATGATCCAAGTTATAAATAAATCGTTCCCTTCTAATATTTTTAGAAATGCATGCACTGTCGAATTGAATTTACTAGATTCCATTCTGGTAAAATATTAAGGCCCTAGAGGACAAATAAATCAATCGAAGGAAACATGCAACGAAATTAATAAATCAACTTATTTACAATTGTTGGGTCAACCTGTCACTGTGTTCTTGATATGTTCCATTGCATTGAACATTGAATGCAATGTAAACATTTCTCAAACGAAAGACTAGAAAATGCACAATGATTTTTATAATAAATCGTGCACTTTATGTATTACTTACTACTAATGCACGAGGGCAAGCGCAACGTAACGGAAGAAATACAGTGTAATAACATTTACCAAAATTCATGTAAATATCGTTCATGTGTTTGCTTATAGAAAGTTCGTAAAAAAATTTGTTTGAAAAAATCATTAGTCACAATTATAACTTTATAAGAAAATACATGTGAATACCAGTTACGAGACATCTAATTAATGTTTTTAAATCATTTTCAAAAATTAAAAAAAGAATTTGAAAACAAACATTTTGAAAAAAATTTGAATTGGAACATGTCAAAAAAAATTGAATTGAAAATGTCAAAAAAAATTTTGATTTCAAAAATTTTGACTACTTTAATCAATAGCTACTAATAACATATCTATAACAATTGATATCATGCACCCCACGCTTTTTTACAATTATATTATTTTTTGTCAATCACTTTATTTTTATTTTAAACTTAGTGAAAAGCATTTAATTATATTGAGTTAGTGGAATATTTATCACTGTTGAACAAAATCTTAATAGATAAACATTATTTTTTACTTTTTAGTTCGGTTTCCCTTTAAAGCGTGTTTTTTTAGTTTTTTTAAAACATAATTTTTATCTAATTTACTTGTATTTTTTTTATTTCTAACTATCATAGAGGGACAGCGAGCGGAGGACTGACTTCACTCACTTCATAGCGATATTAGGAGTAAAGCAACATTTACCGCGTGTAGTACATGGATGGGGACTATCCACGGAAAGACGCGGTCTCGCTTCCCTACTTCTAGCGGCTTGTATATCAGCTATATCGCAGAAGCAATACAACTGTAGGCGAGAGGTGTATTGAGGATATACCATCCTTCGGAGGGGATGTAAAGCAGTCGGTCCCTTGTCTATTAAATGTTAGGCAAGTAAAAAATCCCTACTCTTAGTAAGATAAGAGGTTCGGCAAAATTTCCAGGTTGGGGGTTGCTCGTCTCCTGGCGTCGGTGATTGGCCTCCGTAGCGGAAATAGGCCGACGTTAAATAAGTGATTAAAAAAAAATAAAAAAAAAAAAAAACTATCATAGAACTCGAGTTAAGTCCGACACACTTTTTTCTCGCCCTGTATAATAGAAATGACTAAAACATTTATCGATCCTTTTTAATCATATGGAATGGTCCATGTATTTTTATCTCATTCCTATATCTCTACAAACAGAAATGTCAATTGAAATTCAATTCTGTAAAATAAAGCATCCTAATTGTTTTTTACTTCTGGGTCGACGATTTCCAAATGTGCTAATGGGCAGCTCACTAATCGGTACTTTGTAGATGACCAAATTAGATCCCTAATTACATTAATGCGCACTATGGGCGCACATTGCATGACTTGCTTAACTAGTTTACGAAGTATGATAGTTCACATTGTAATAATACAGATTTGTTGTCAAAATCTATAAGTTTTGATGGAAATTACTGTCATTTGGCGCAGGATACACTTTTTAACTCTGCATATTAAATATTTATTACTTTATTTTTGTAATGACCGATTGTACATCGTGAGAAATTGAATAATAACTAAACATAATAATTTGTCTGTTAATATTGGATTTTGTATTAGGGCACTTTCACCGTGATTACTTTCTTTGTTTTGTTAGCACGAAACTCCGTATGAGAATTATTTGAAAAATTGAAGGGTGTTGTAAGGTTTTTAAAATGGGAAATATTTATGGAACAAAATGAAGTTTCTAAACTGGCTTGGTGGTGTTTTAAAGCTTCTACAAATGAATCCAATTTCAGAAACAACCCAAATGTTTTTGGATCTAAGCGATCCCATGATTTTATTGTATAAGTGGCCTTGTAGGTTTCCTTTTATGCTATTTATTACGTGAGCTTTATTTAATCCTCTATTTACCGTTTTATGCATACGTCAAGGAACCCAAAATCTCTAGGATTTCACGTAATAATACTGCAAGCTTACAAGAATCAAGTAAAACAAAGTGTCGTCTTACTTTACCTAGACTTCAGTTTGAATTTAAATTTAGATGGGGTTCCAGTAATACCAAGTTTATAGAAAAATTGCAAATTAGTTTTTTGTAATTTAAAGAGAATTACTGTAAACGGTCACTTTTTCCTTTTCAACATTTTCACTCTTCACGGACTTTATTTTAGATTTAGTTAACTGTATTCCTTTCCTAACTATATGGTCTTTCTAGCGTGACTAAAGCCTTTTAGAATAAATCATTTAATCTTATTTAAGATTCATTACGTAATTAAGCCCTTAAAGCATCCGTCTTACATAATTATTAATCAATGTTTATATCCATTTCAAGGCTTGTTAAAAAACAGTTTATATTATGTATTCTCGAACAGTTTCTAATCTAATGATGAGACGTAGACGCTGGAAACTTATGTTCAAAATAAACGTTCCACTCGACAATTTCAGTCAAGTTCAACTGCTCATATCTTTCGAAATACAAGCTCGATCTTTACGACTTTAGTATAACATGAAAACTTTGCCTTTTTGTCGTAACGACAGTTTGATGTCGGATTGTCCGTTACACGGATTTTACAGGGTGTTTAGCGCAAAAAAAAGGACATTTTTGGGAATTTTCAGTGGCAATTTTCAGAGCAGAAAAATTTTATTCGTCATTTTAGGTTGTAATAATATACTTGTTTCCGAGTTTTGTATCTTCATCAGTAAAGTGGCTTATTTATGTATATTTTTGTATTTGTGTTACGACGTTACCCAGTAGAGTGATTTCTTCAATAGGTAACGTTATTGCATAATAATACAATTAAATGTTCATTCGGATTTAGAAATCCATTCAGATTTGGAGGGTCCGTTTTTGCTAACCGGGTTTAACTGTTTGATCATAAATGAAGGGCGAGTTCCGCTTTCTGCGCGAAAGCCATTTCCGTATTGTGTCGATTTTGATAGAGTAACTTATGAAGTAGCATATGCGGGGGTAGTGAATGATGTAAATTTACCCATAATTCTATTTTTTTTCCGTCGGTATTTTACATAAAGTACTCTATTAGTATTAAATAAAATATTGCTGCAAGGAATTAGGTAAATAGTCATAGCCAAAATTCGCTTATTAATACGTCTCCTTGCAGGAGTAATTCATAATAAGCGAATTATTTCGTAGCTCTCAGTTTGCTTAATGAATGATATGAACCAATATTTAATTTTCTATAGCACCAAGTTGCAATAAAATGCAAGCTCAAAGATATATTGTTCAAAAAGGAAAAAGTATCGAATGGTTGATTTCCTTTGTAATTTCCCAGTAAAATTGAATTAACGGTAAAAATTAGAATAGTACATTCCGGGCTATTCTATTACTGTCAGTAGAATTAAACTCGCCTAGGGAATAGTGAATTGCTACGAGAATAATTATTTGTAATTACTAGGTAATTGGAATTGACATCGTGTTGCTTAAGTAAGAATTGTTACTGTTATACTTCTTTATATAATGAAATGTATAGGACAGTATTTCATTATGAAAAAATCGAATGTTCTTAACCTATGCCATGTTTCTTTTTTTGGCTGATTCTTGTTTCTTGTAATTGCTAAAATATGGATCATTAAGGGTTTAATCAATTAAATCTGTTACATCTCCCATACGTTTCAAAATATTATCCATGGCATGGTCATTTATTAGAAAATAAGCAAAACTAGTTAGCAGTTTCGATTAATATTCTTGTGGGGAATATTTTGGGTACGCTTGCATTCTAAACAAGTTTTGAATAAATAATTCAGTAGACAAACACGTATATAAATGATATATCTCACTGCTTGTGAAGTAGTTAGTTTAGTAAGTAATTTATTTGCTGAAACTATTGACGTGTATTTGTCGACTGCATACTATGCAGTTCATTATAAATATGTTAATAGACGCTAAAACCCATTAATCCCATTATGTTCCACAGCAAGCGAAGGTACATTAACTTTTTGTTTAACATATACAGGGTGTTAGAGATTTGAGTTATTTTAATAGGTGATAGTATAAGTCAAAATAAACAAAAAAAATCTTCATATAATATAGGTCCTAAACCCAACCGTTTTCGAAAAAAAATCAAAATCTTCGATTTGAAGTGAAAGATTACTCATAATAGTGATAGAAATTGCATTTTATGGTATATTCTTTGCACTTAATTATGTTAAGGTTCCTTAATTTATCACTATTATCAGCAATTTTCCACTTCAAATCGATTCTTTTTTTTTTTTTACCGCTGGGTATAGGACCTATGTTATATAAGTATTTGTTGTTTATTGTGACACGGTATTTAAACCTCTAACACCCTGTATATTAGAAACGAAAATGTAGGTGCAAAATTACGTCAAATTTAATATTTCCTCATTGGCTAATAATAGTTTTCTAGAGAGTTTCTTTTCTAGTTTCTTCAACTGCTTAAAATTCTAAAATCAGTATATTTAAAGCTTGTAACAAAATAGAAGGTAAAGTAAAAAATTCATACAGTGGTACTTTTACAGGTAGCACAGAAGATCAAAAATGTTTGTTGCTGGGGCACTTGTGAGGGAAAAGGTGAAGTACTTCGGACGAAAAGGTGTCCTGAAATCAAGTATAAAAGGGGGTTTGAAGATGGATCAGGTAATATAAATAGTCTGTGACTTATTTTTGATCTCCTTTAAGTTCTGCCACTAATACGTTACTTTTTTCATCTCTGTTTTTCAAATTTTACAAAATATTGTGGTACAAAATAATATCCATGTTTGTTTTGTATTTTTCCTGTAATTAATTTCTGCAGCCGGTAACGAAATAAATATTGGCAATGGTAATTAATAAATAGTAAATTTAATGTCATACATACCACATTTTGATGACGGTGTTTTCAAAATCGATAAACCTGTAACAAAAATATTACATAATAGCATTGTCATATTTAATTATTTGAAATGATATTGACGTATTTACAAACCGGTCATTAGTTGAGTATTTTCAATTCATACGTCAAACGTTACGTGTTTGAAATGTCGTTGTTTTAATTGACAAGGGTCGAAGGAAAGTCCATATTCTGTCTGATTTGCAAATAAGGGAGGTTCAGAACTTATTTAGCATTTAATTAACTCATTTACCTTAAAAATAAATCAGAGCCGAACCAATACTAGTTTTATGAATAGGGAATATAATAGAACCTTAATATACAGGGTTGCTGTTATGTACGAATTTTTGTGTAAGGATTTTTCATATAAAGACGGTTTGTGTGAAGTGTCGCCGAAAACATAATTATTTTGCTTCTCTTCTCTGATATTTTGGTGTGCGAATCCTTAAATTTTTAGTATTTTTAGTTCCTAAAACCATTTTGAATGACTGGTTTTTTAAATATTTTTAGTGAAGGGCGTTAAAATTATTGAAACCACTTTAGAACGCAATTATTGTCGAACCCGTTAAAACAACTACGTTTCATAACTTTGTATATGCTATAAAATAGTGAATCAAATAACAGAATTCATGCAAAAAAAATTAATTTACTACAAAATTCATTTAATACGGCTACTAATAAAAAAATTTTATGGTTACTATGATTTTTTTTCTAACGTCAACGTCGAAAATCAAATTAAATTAAATTGTTTTTCCACATTCTCAATGGATGCCATTTATATCTTTACATGATTGTCTCGTTAATTCGTACTATCCTCCTGATGATTTTCAATAAAAAAGAAAGAACTTGGCGATATCGTTTTTTTAGTAACCGTAATAAATTAATTTTGTTTTAAATTACATATTTTTTAATTTAAATATTTTTTGTGAATAATTTGTAAAAAAAACTCTTATTCTTTGTCGCTTACTGCTTTAAAATTTTCTGACTTAAGTAAAGAATCGTAAAGATACTTGAGTTTCTAGAGCTATTTCAAAGATCCAGTGAAGCAAGAAAGTCATTATTATCATTATTGCTAGAAAGCAAGGAGAATGAAATACATAGACGTGAAATGTATTTTGAATACTAAAATAATTGCATAACTATAATACAGATCTACATATAGCGTGATGTAAATGACGTGACGCCTTTCCACATCATCAGATGAAATTTTATTACATTTTACTTTAATCGTTCCATTAACATAACATGTTGAAAGTTTCCCCGGTTAATACATCACAATAAATAATATTTTCGTGTTAAATAGATAACACTATTAGTTTTTTTCATATAAATAATACCTCAAAATAAATATGGATTGTTGAAATTAAAAAGTTTATTTTACACGATCTGTTTTCATTTATGTTAATTATTGTGTACCGTGGTAAATTATCGAGTTTGCCTTTGCTTCTCTTTATTTATTTTAACATTTGTTTCGTTGGATTGAAATTATCATTTGATTAACTTTCTTACTGGGATAATAAATTATTTCGTGTCAAATGCACTAAGCAAGTAATATGTAAAAACAAGTTGAACTTGATGTGCAAGACAGGTGTGACAGTTCATCAATCGTGAAAAATTCCAACTCGGAGGAAATACAAAACACAATGATAGAAGTTTATTGCAGTTTACATAAGTGGTAGGACTGCAACGAGAGCTGATAGTTAGCCTGGATACTAATAATTAAAAAAAATACTCAAATATCCTTTTCTTCAACGAAAACCTTAGTGACTGAACTAAATACGGACGAGTCGTGGACGAAAGTTGCTTGCGTACGATTTGACTTACCAACGTATAAAATAAACTGAAAGTACTGAAAAATGTGCGAAAAACGTTTTTCAGTGACAAGTAATACCGCACTAGTACTTATATGGAGTTATTTTAAATTTTTTCATATTACATATTGTATAAGTTTTGTTTGTAACTATAGCAAATAGGAATATTTATTTACAAAAATTAGAAATAGGAAGAGACGACGTTGAACAAAGTGCCGGATTTAGCCACGTTTTTCCAGTTACTGACTCTGGATTAAATTAATTATAAACTTCGTTACCGTTTTTAATTAGTTCCACCTTGTTGGCTTTCTAATCTCAACAGGAAAATGCAGTGTGGATGTATTCAGTTAAATTTATTTTTTGAGATGAAAGTGACTGTAATTGATAAAGTTATTTGATTATATGCTACAATGTATTACAGCATTATTTTTTATTTGTGAAGAGAAAAGTCAAGAACATTTTGGAATAATTCGATTAGTGAACAACTTCAATGATTTTTTAATTACTTGTGAACCACTATTTGAGATTTCTCACTTTCTTAATTTTAATTAATAAATAGCAAATTTAAAACTGAGGGGTTATGCTGAATCTAATATTTAAAAATAAATAATTAACTTTTTAAATGACCAAATTAGATATTCTAGATGGTAGCAGTTTTATTACATGCCCTAATTTATAAATTAAGTAAATTATCGTTAAAGGCATTTATATTGCTTCAAGGAACGCCCTTAAAATAAAAAACAGTAATTAAAACACCGAGTAATGGATTACAATGAATGTCAAATATTATTAACAAAGATTATATTCCCTTTTTATGTTATTTATTACATTCCGAAATGCCAAGACCAGCTCTAGAATATTAAACGGCTTACTGCGGTTAGTAATGTACAAATTATCAGGAAGTTCGTAATTTTCGTTTTAATTGTGTTTCAAGTTGTTTTATAAAACTCAGACACAGTTATTATTCAGAAAAAACGTATATATTATTCTTATTCATTAAAATGGATGATGGAGACCAATAACACCTCTAAGACGGAGAGTTATTTTAAAAGATCAATCATATAAAAAACAGTCATAAACCTTTGAAGGTTTTTATCTGGAGAAATTCAAAAGCTTTTATGATTGATCTCTATTTCAAGATTAAGTTTCGTGTATTTGTATAGATCCTAACAGTGTTGCTAAAAATATTTTCTGTTATTTTAGGAAAGTCTACTCTATTTATAGTAGGCAAGTTAGATAACATTATCCTATAATATTTTAATCTCGTATATATTATGCAACTCGTTTTATTTAAAAACTGGATTTTCTTATATACAGATAGGTTCGTGGCTGCCGGGCGATGCGCCTCATAAAAAAATAATTTTAAGATAATTACAATTTTTTGGAAATATATCGATTAAGAGACAGGTATGGCCAACGTTAGTAAATGTTTTCCTCTTTTCTGGTCTGTACTGTATGGAGTCTGTCACATATGCAACTTCATTTTACTATAACTACAATTTTTTGGTAATATATCGATTAAGATGCAGTTATTGTCAACATTAGTAAATGCTTTCCCCCCTTTTCGACTCTGTACTGTAAATATGACATATTCATCAACTCGTTATTTTATTAACACGCTTTTATTAGCTTCACCTGTATGTTTGTTGTTTGTATGTTTGTTTGTATGTTTGTTTGTATGTAACAGAATCTTTCAACAAGATTTTCACAAACTTCAAAACGTCAGATTAAACTGACACACTTATCAAGGATCGATGACAATACAATAATTTTATAACTTTGTCCTAATGTCCTTACCAGGACCATCAGGATAAAACAAAAATAATTTTACAGGTTACGCATATGCCATCTACAGAATGACGGTAAATGTTGTGACTGACTGAATGACTGACAAAAAATAATTTTATTGTAAAAAATCGTGGTTGTCAACTTTAGTAAAAATTTTCCTTTCTTTTCGAGTATGTTTATGTACTGTCACTATTGTCACACTTTTTGACTCGCTCGAAATCCGTTGCTACCAGTGTTCGAGCGAGGGGAGATTTAATGGAAACCCATGTTTTCACGCACTTGACACGACCGGCTTCAAAATTTTAAATACTTTAGAACATAAACTTAAAAATATAAAAAGCATAAAACCAATAAATACCAACATTATTGCCTGTACTCGATTTGTTTCTTAAAATACGTGTATCTGCGATACACCTGTTAAAGTGGAAATATATCATGAAACCTGTCACACTTCTGGAAATAGGTAGGAAATAGCCAATATTTTTTCCAATTTATGATTTGCCATCAAGTAATGAAAAGGAAACATAGTTTATTTGACGTTCATTGACTATAATTATATTTAAATCTCATATCGCTTCTTCTTTACGTCCTTGCTTCGATCTGTAATATTTCCCTCGATAATAGAAACTCGACCAGATCTGGATGGTGAGATATTTTATATCATTATTTATTTTGTATACCTGATTTTGTTATAGTGGCATTTTGCATCTTATTATATGGATGATTACTCACCGAATGTCGCAACTTATTAATGATAGTACAAAATAGTATTGTGCGATATAAAATAAAGCAGTGAGTAAAAATGTATTGTTCCAATAATATCCTCAAACATCTATCATTTTATGATTTATCGATAATAGCTTAAGCGAAATACGACTACCAAGAGGGAACCTACGGAGGGATTTTAAAAATAAATAACAAAATTTAATGCTATTAACTTCTGAAATAAATCAACCCACATCAATCATTTGAAGGGAGCCAAATTTAAACAAGTGATAATTGCAGTTGTATCAGCGGTATTAAAATGTTGCTCTTAAGAAAATTCCTTGCGGTATCAGTTCTAAGGTATCTAAATGGTTCTTGGGTTAGGTCTGAATAGTCCTCCATGCTCTGCTCATCTTGTTTTCTGTCTTGAATAAAATTAAATTAAAGGCACAGTTTTTCACCCGTTCAAGCAAATCATACCATTTTCTAAATATTGAATTGATTCTTAATTCGTCCCTTTATAAATGGAATTTTCTCGTTTTATTATTTGTTTTTGGACAACTTCTAAAGCCTGTTGAAGTGACATTTATGAAATATTGTTAATTTTAAGAGATTTAACATAAATTGTAAAATAACTCCACAGAAAATCAGTATAGAACCAATATATTTATCTAATAATTACTTAAATAGTTGAGGGCTTAGGCGAGTAACCGCTTTTTATAGACTTTTTCTTACGCTTCTGGTATTTTTCTCTTCTTATCTTCCTCTCACGCTTTGTCTCATTTTCTCCATAAACCCCCGATATGTAAAGCACCTGATAGCGAAAGCGACCCTATTTTATCGGACTCAAATCGACTAATAATATGCGAAATAACTCATGGTGCAGTTACCTTTAATGCGCCTTGTATATTCGAGGTGCATGGAGATGTTGGTAATCCTGTGATGTACGAAGCCGGAGTCTGATAGAGCTACTTAATCATGCGGGATCTAAATATGAATATTTATTATACACCAACTTGCAGCATTCAGAAGTCGGGGTCCTTAGTGATGCATACATCAAAAGACTGTTTTATTCCTATTGTCAAAAAAGAAAAATAAATATGTAAAATGGAAATCCATTTTCTTATTCCAACAATGAAACACGTTTTCAAGTAAACTCTAATAAATCCTTAGTCCTTACTATTGAGAAAATATACAATATTTCAAACATTTCACCTTTGGGATAAAAGTTTGTGGTATTTATGTGAAAGATGTTGAATTGAATTTTGAGTACCTGTAGATGTAGGAGATTTTCTGCGTTCAAGCTACCTTATGTGGTCCACCGCATTCTGGGGCTGCTCAAATATACCCGAAATTGTTTTTATTTGTTCCTATTCTGTTGATTGACAGAAAGAAACAGCTTGAAGATTTTTCATATTTAATGTTAAACTTTAATCATTGATACAGTAGTAAATTTTATTGTTAGAGAATTATCGAATAAATAGATAGGATCGTACTTACAACTTTCTAATTTAAGACTTATGGTCAATTGGGCGAATGGGACAATAATTTGCGAAAAATGTGACGCTAATGGACCGGCGCCGCAAAATTTAAAGAAAAAATGGACTTTGTCTAAATTCCAGAAAAATTGTTTATTCAACCCGTAAGCAAGGGTTGTAGGATAAACGACTATTTTAACAAAAATTCCCTTGTCAACTATATGGAATATTGCAGTGTTAATAGCCCCTTTATTATGCTTTATTATACTATACCTATATACATGTGTTACAATCATCCGGCTGGTTAAAAAAAAATTTCAAAATTAAATAACGCGAAAACATGCAAAAAAACCTTTCTATTTAATAGGTTGGAATAAATGAAAATTAATAAGAGATTATAGCAACTGGCTAATGGATTTTTAGTCCAATGCCAAAAAAATCTTGATTTCTCATAAACGTTTGTATGTTTAGCATCGAGTCTCGCGTTTCGAAAGGTATATGATGAAGGTAGGACAGTTCGTTAATGCTTATATGAGAACTATAAGTTCATAAAATTGCAATCATTTTCATACCTCGACGTACACCTCTCCATACCGAAGTTTGAATAAAATATTTGGGTGCTGCTTTCCCTGGCAGAGTATATACATATGTAGAATTTTAATATACCGTTTACTCAGGAGGAAGTTCGCTGGTATTGCCCACACTTGCTTTAAAGTTAAAATTGGAATAAAATATTACTTTACAAGATACTTGAAGCTATATTCGATACATCCTTACTGAATTATACTTGACTTCTATATTTAGAACTACAACGCGATGTTCAGATTTACAAAAAATGTGACTTTTAAACGCACCCCTCAGATTCAAGAATATCTTCAGACAAATTCGTACAGTTGATTGAAATGTCTGGATTTTAAGGATCAGGTCGATATTGTAATTTATGTTCACATATGAAAATATTGAAGTGATGACGTATTATAGCACTTTTCTTTCATCGCCGCTGGAAATTCTTTATTATATTTTTCCTTGTTCCAAATTTTCAGTTACGTTATAAGACATTTTTGTCGAACTCTTAATTTATTGCATAATGACCATTATACAAGAAATGAAGAAATTAATTAAACCTCCGTCTGGGGTGGATTCCTGGCTGGGAAATAATTTATTTAGCATTCAGTGTGTCTATTAGGCTTTATTTAAGTGTGTCATTTATTATTAATTTCATTAGAATTGACGGATATATTGAAATAATGCAACGTTTTCATTCTCTATAAACGTTAAATAATGGAACATTATTCAATATGTATTTAAGTGTTTGCCCACACAAATACCCCAGTCGTTGTTAGGTGAAATTCTGTTGTGGCGTTTGTTATTGTTCCTACTAATTATTCATTGCATTCCAGATTGAGGAGAATGCAATGTTTAACTAATTTTACATGGAATTATTTCTATAGTTAGAATCAAGTAATAATCGATACCAGTACGCCGCTGAATACTGGAATTGAAAGTGGAAATTTCGATTAGGAATACAATTGCATTTTACATGCAATAAAGACTTTATGGATGCAACAGCAGAGGACGTGAGAAGTTCTAGAAAGCTATGTAGACATTTTACAGTAAAATAGGTCAAGAACTTTACTGGGGACGGGACATGCAGATACTTTTGTCTAGTTGTCGGACATCACGACAAAGCTAAAAAAAGTATAGGCAATAATGTGTTTATCACGTTCAGCAAAGTGGTAGAATCAACTTTTTCCTGTAAATTTCCAATTTTTCAAACTATGAGTTTAAACTTTCCATAGTTATTTGCAATATTATTTATTTGTGAAAAATTAGATACAAAATAGTTTTATCTTTATGTGTGTCCAAAATCATATAAATGCTCTGTGAGATAAATGTGGGAGCTGAAAAACTAGAACGATGTTTTTTTAGAAATAGAGCAGCGTGCATTACTTTATTGGTTTCATAAATACCACCCCTTTCAAAGCATGGCTCATAAAAAACCTACAGTGTCATGTGCCCATATATCAGCTACATTTGAACAAATAGGAAAAACTAAGTATAAAATAAAACGACGTCGATATGAAGTAGGTCAATAGGTTGTTTCGAAGGCCGTACCAAAATTGGTTATATATTGTGACCGCTATAAAACTAAATGATGTTGCATAAGTAAGGCATATATGTATCAGACCACGCTCTTGCCTGTAATGGCAATGCGGCCCAAAATTCGTATCCGTGTACTCCGTAAAAAAGTCATAAGTTACCCAGCTATTTACTTGATAGCAGACCGTTCTGCTTTTAGGTAATAAAAATGAATTTAACTACGTTTTAGATCATCTCTTTCGAAATGCATTAAACTTATAAATGCTGCTACCCTTCCAATAAGATTCTTGGTCATTGCGAAGTTCATTTAAAATACAAAACGCGTCTGATTACCAAAACAAAAAATTTCAAATTCTGTGGATTCGCTTTCAAGATACTCAAAATTCAATTTGAAAAAAAAGATAAAGCTTCTGATGGGTTGCTACAAAAATGTTCTTTGAAAGAATTATTTGCAGACTTCAAGATCTTATACTAAAATTATTTCTGATAAGTCCAATAATGTTGTCAGTTAAGCCACTCCACTCCCATCATCAGCTAGTTTGGAATTCTGTTTAGAAGTTTAATTCTCAACAATGGTTTACGGAAGGGGTGAAATAATCACCCTTAAAAAAAATGGTTGCGGCAACCGTGCAGCAAATTTATTCACTGAACAACAGCACGTGAATAGAAAACAGTTTTAAGTTAGGAAGGTTATTCTATTTTTTCCACAATAAGAAAATAGTTTTTATGCTAGTGGAAAAGTTCCGTGGAACTGGAATCGGAACCCTGAACGTGAACTTTCAGGAAGCTGTTGAGGTTGCAGTTTCAGGACAAGTTGCTGCAGACCCAACTTTGGACAAGAAAAAATTGGCCACTGTTCCCAACATCGGTAGAGTTAGACTATTTCGCTGAATCCTGAAATATAAATTTCTTCCTTACAACATTTACTTAGCATACGAATTGAACGAGGACGATTGATGAGAGGAGTTCTACGAGTTTGTGACTGCCCGAACAGGTCCTGCAGGAATTTTCTTTTTAATTCTGTTCTTTTGATGATTGTACGTTTTTCCTAAACTCAACTTTGTCTGGTGAGGTATTTTTGAAGATTATCTAGTTGAACTAATTTTTCGTAAAAGGTGAAACGTATTTGAAATTGGATTGAATTTGGATTACCGAAGATCTTGTCCATCACTTTTTGATATCATAGAAAGTTAATGTTTTCTGGACAATGGATTGGACGAAGAGGTGTTATACAATGGTCGAGCAGATCTCCGGATTTAACTGCGGTCGATTTTTTCCTGTAGGATTATTTGAAGAGTAAAACCTACTCAACGGAACTGTCGCCTCAGGAAGAGTTGCGACGTCGCATTGTTGAAGATTGCCGTCAAACAACTCTTCAAACTGTAAAGATTCGTTTCAAGCCAAACTGTTATTGTAGGGAATCTGGTAGTTGATAGGTTGAACGTTTAATTGACTGAAAAGATACTACGTTTGACAGTTGGACTGACTATCTGAGTAATGAGCACCTTAGCAGCTTGATTTTGAATACCTTGAATTGATAGAATCCGAAAATTGGATGATCTTTCAAATGTCACTTGCCATTGAGGAATTTTAGTTTTAGTTTAGGTTTTATTGCAAAAGATACTAGAAAATGAAGTTGACGTGTCTGAGTCCTGCAAATCGCGTTTCGTCATGGCTCACGCTGTATATAAAATGCTCACAATAAAGAATGCCCATGTACGTATGACTTAAATTTAAAAAAACTTTTGCAAAACATCCATTTAAGTTTTATATTCATTTATATACAGTTCTATTAAAAACCGTTGTTCAAATATAATTTAAAATTTATTATACCTACAGCAGATGACAGGAGATATTAAACTTTGCTACCCTCTATTTTTAAAGTTTTTAAGCTCTTATTTACAGGAGAAAGTTTTAAAAGTATAACGAAGAAATTTATTAAGGGATGAATTAAAACCTTACGTTTGCGCCATATTGTAAATGTAACACGTCTTGGTAAGAAAATTGATATTGAATGTTTTAGAAATTTTATATTGATCAGAAAAGCGAATATTGGTATTATTTAATGAAATTGATGTCAAGGTGGTTTCTAAGTACATACTGAAAATGTAGACTGTTATTCATAGACTTTTTTGAGAAAAAATACTCAGGGATGTGTCTCATAATGTTTTGCAAATATTTAACTGTAAGAATACTGGGTGACAACGAAATCATTGTACAAGGCGCCATTTTATTGTCTTTGAGGTTACAGATTTGGTTTTCGGGTCGAAGATAGAGTTCATTTAGACCATATTTTCCATGAAAAAAACATTTGAAATTCTCATCCAGTTTTTCGGAAATGGACCTATGTCGAGAATTTTAAATAGAACCCTGTATACATATATTTTTTTGACGATTCGATAAGGCAAAAATTCCCTTTTCAATGATATATCACAAGTGACAATTTGTTTTCAAAATGGCGGCGTCTACTTTCTATAAAATTCAAAAATAAAATTTCACAGTGGCCGTTTTTCAGTTTTCTCACCATTTTTTAAACAAATGCCAACTTGTGACATACCGCTGAAATCAGAAGAATATCATGACGAGCAACAAAATGCAAAAACATACGGGGTGTTGCGTTTAAGATAAGAAAGTTGGTGTCACTCTTGGTTAGACCGAAAGTAATATTTTATACTCATTTGTATCAGATTCTAACTTTAGTGACCTATTATTCACATTCTAAATTTCAGAATTTTTGCTTTCACAATAACACATTTTTAGATTCTTTTAGATTTCGTTTCTGCCGAAATAACATTTATTGCGTTAAATATTGTAAATAAAATTTGAAATCGTAATTAAAAATAAAGCCAGCGAAAATAAAAATAACAAAAATTACTCGCTTTATGGTTCATTTAAAAAATAAACGTTTTCAAGCGTTTTTGTGAATAAATATGTAACAAAATTATGAAAATTATGAAAATTTTGTATATTCACATTTAACAAACGCGGAGTTGTGCAGTGCATATACGTTTAAATATAATTCAATTTTGAAATTATATTGTCATAAAATATGATTTTAGTTGTTTGTTATTATGTTGACAAATATGCATTATTTACGTACATAGCAAATAGCATTTTATAATGAAATTATGTTTTATATCCTACTATACAACTTTATGTGTAAATTAGCGATATCGATATTTTAGAGCAGAACACTGGCAAGTGTGTAGTTGATTTTTAACTCGCCCAGTCCATTTCTAAAACCAGTAAAAACACACTTTGTACAATAAATATAGCATTGAATTTTGCCATTATTAGGTACCCTCATGTTTCTACCTTTGTTCATTACTTTAATTCTTAAAATTATCCTGCTCTTTGTGATGGATATATATGTTTGCTTTTATCCCAATATGCTTGCCCTGTAATCCTTATTTGCCTTTTCCTTTGTGAGTATGGGAATATCTCCCTCAACGGGGCTCCTCTGTGTGTTATATCAAATGCTCTGATGGGCCCCCGGGCGATAAGACTGTTTTTGTTATTATCATTGCAAGTGCTCGTATCTCCAGGTGGTATTAGATTAAAGTTACTTGTGATATAAATATAAGACCGGATTTTATTGGTTTTTATGCTCGCACGAGTTACCTATACTTATGATCTTTGCTTCGCTTTCATTTTATTTTGATATTCGAACTTATTTGAAAATATAGACTTTTGTTCGAAACCCTGCGACCTTGGAGTAAACACCTTTACACATTTTAGTGTATATTTTATCTACACTAAAATAGACCTGTTAATAAACAACTTAAATACGTAAATAACTATTATTTATTTCTCTATTAAAATTTGCGAACCCATCTCAGTCTTTATTTATTTTTATTTTTTTAATTTTAAAGAAGAACCCTAAATTTCTGCTTTCAAAAAAGACAGCCCCGCAGGGTACTGTCAGCTTTATTTCTTTTAATTTTTTAATATACGTATTCACTCTAACTATTGAGGGTCATATTTTTAAAGAGGCACAACGCCGTAATATTGCTGGCAGCGAGCCATAGATGGCGTTTTTAAAATTATCATATGGACGTGTGGTTTAAAACATTACCATGTAATTTGGCAAATATATTGTGCCGAATCAAATACCTTGTAGAATCATTCTTGGGGAAGTGGAATTTATTGTACAAGTAATTAAAAATTTGTTCAAAACGACCAATTCGTCTGAATTGTTTATTCCAGTGCCCCACAGCTTATAATTGCACAAATTTAATTCAGTTGGCACAGTTCTAAAAATAAATTACTAAAACATTTTAAGCAGAGTACAAACAGTTGTTAGTGATAAAACGAAAAGCATTAGCTAGCAATATTTCTGTGCTAACAGCAGCACTGCGATCATGAACGATGAACAACGTGAATGATGATAAACCACCAACATAAGTGGTATGTGGATTACATCAAAATTTTTAAGTATATGCTTTAATGGTATTGAATTACAACAAACCGATAATCTTGTTGGAAAATACCACGGCTTATTAGGGAAACTCCGACTAGAACACAAGGGCGGTAATTTTCAAGTTCCTATTATCTAAATATGCACACGAATTTCATATATTGTATGTGCGACATTTGGCAGCGTAGTTTCGCGATTTTTCACCGCGGTCTCGTCTGTGTCAGACATTAGAATCACTTGGGGAATTTCTAAACGGTTTTTTATTTCAGTGGTTAAATCCTTTAATAAAACCTAATTTCTACCCCGTTGTTTATATATTAATATCAGAAAATAGAATATAAATTACATTTGCTCACAAACTCTTGCGTATGTAAAAATGTATTGTCGCCATCAGGATATTACTTGTGGCGGTGTGCAATTTTTCAGTATATTTGCTGATTTAAGCATTGTGAAATAAATTACTGAAATCCGCAAGTGCTCTCTATCGATGCGATTTGAATGTAAGAACCAGCCAAGCCAACACCAGATTTAATTTTCCTGGTGCAAAGAGTGATTGATGACTAAAAAATGATATTATCTTCAACATGCATTAAGGGAAAGGACAATGTTGTCATCGGCTTTTGATTTCATTCTGTCGGAAGCAAAAAACTGTATCCCTTTGAAAACGAAAGAACCGACTTGCAATATATAATGTTGAATATTAGTAACGTGAGTTGCTCCATTATTAAATTCGCTCGAACTCATGTTTGCTGGCGATATTTTCAATCTTAACTGAGATGTAAAACGGTTTAAGAATTTAAGTCACGTAGTCGTGATACGTATACTCACTTTTACTTTATGAAATGATAATAAAAATGTTGCCATTGTGCAGGCATAAATCTATTTGTATATATAAAAGTTTTACGTCCAAAGATTCTTGATGAGACTGAAAGCTGAACCTTGACTGATAGTCTTACAGAATAGAGAGACTAATGATTTCCCATTCAAACTCAATGGGAAAATCAGCCACAAATAGGGGGACTAGACTCATAAAGCATCAGGATTAATAATGAGAATTGTCCTTTGTAAGCAACTATTATATGCGTTTGGTTCCAGGTGCAATATATTTATATAGTTAGTTCGCCATTTTCATATTTAAAAACAAAATAAGCCTCATCAAACCAAACCTAAAGTATCCCTCATGCATAAATGGCAAGTCCGCAGAATTATATTCAGCGAAACCTTTAGTATTTGAGACTTTAAATTACTTTTATTGTGTTTTCATGAGTAGGTGGTTTTTCTTAATGATATTCATCTAAATTTGTTTTGCTGCATGTCCCTAAAGACCATTTAAAATTGTCTAATGTTGGAGGTAATTTATTCATAGGTTTAGACGTTCTCTAGATATGCTCTGAATAAATTATTTGCGGGTGCAGGTAATTTGTTTCGCTTACTTCGTCAACTGAGTTTAAAACAAATTTTATGTTAAATAAACCGCGTGAACTAGAAAAGTAGGATTGTTGGATCTTGCAGATGGAGAAAACGTTTAATATACTCATAATACAAGTTGCTGTATCGATGCACGGTAATATTTAGGGCTATGCCCTATGGCATAATCACTTCGAATTAGTATCACAAAGTAAACCACCGAGAGCACAGATCGGTTTGGACACTTTGTATAAATAAATTATCCTGGTAGACCCTTTAAATGAAAATGCATTTAATTCCCTTCCTAATTTAAAAGCATTCAAGGATCTAAGATATGCCTAAGTTTTTTGCGCATTTTCACAAATTCTTCGTATTTCTCGACAAATTTATGGCCGTGATTTAACCAACGTAATAAGGATATATTGTTTAGGTACAAATTTGACAGCTAGCAGGAGCAGTCTTATTAAAACTTTCACCAATTTGTCTTATCCTAATAGACAATTATAAATCGAATGTTTGTAGACAGAATTACAGGGCGACTAGCAACTACCGGTTGATAAAATAATCAACAAATTCAAATATTACGATTTTAATAATTTTGATTTTTTTTGCAAGAAGTCGCAACATCTGACATTCACCGCCGATTTATTTATTTTTAAATATTTTTACCTATTTTATTAAAGATACTTCTGGTCCAGATATGCAATTGCTTGAACGTTATTTTAGTCTGACCTGCAAAAAATTTAATATGGAAATGCAAGATCTTATGAAACAATTGAAAACTCAAAGGGTTAGATGTAATCAAACTACTAAAATGGAATTATGCACTTCTTTCAGACGTTGTAGATCAATTTAAAATACTTGAGTCACATTTAGACTAAACTGAAATTACTTTAAACCGTATGCAAAAATTTAGACTTCAGGGTTGTCTGGCGTTAAAAAGTACGTTTTTTTCGTTAAATGTCAAGTGACGTTTGGTCTGTGGTTGCTATCTATCGTTTCTACTCTAGGACCAAAACAAAAAAAAATTTCGCCGGATCGACTATAAGCTGCAATCTGTCGGGTGGACTATAAATTTCAAGATACATATTTGGTGAAATTTCAAGAAACTTTGGTTCGCTAAAAGACTAATTGTCCGGACGCGTTTGGATATTAAGGGTTAAAATTTGTAGGGACCGGACAGGAATGGCGGGTCTAGCGTCCTTTAAAGTCCGGTCGAAAAAATCCTCCGGTCAAAGGATTTACAGTCTCCGGAAAAATACTGTAATTCGGCAAAATCGACCTTCTTAAAAAATTAATATCTCAGGTAATATCGGAGATGGAGAAAAGAAAATAAAAGAGAGTTCTTAATTTTTCCTTCTTCTTACCCGCCCCGCCGTCCAGGTTCCGATCCCCTAAATCCAAAAGGAAAGGCTCCGGAATATTTCTAACAGGTACGTGTCGGGAAATTCGCGGAAATCCAAAAAAATCGTCTCTTTTCAAAAAATCCTAACTTTCTTGGGCAGCAAAATCGAGGTAAACGATTTGGCAAAGAAATTTTCTAATTTTTATCTAGTTGCGAAAACGCGAAAACTCCAAACGCCATTTTCAAACAAAAATCCGCTGTTCTGGTACGAAATCCAAGGTAGAGGGTCCAACTTAAAGCTACATCGTGAATTGCGCAGTCCTGCTGCGGTTTTCGGCTTCCTTTCAAAACTTTTGTAATTGCATAGAAATAATTCCTAAATTCACTTTTGAATACCTTTAGGAATAACTGCGTATTTATTCATCGAATCATCAAAACCTTCATTGAAACTTGAATTGCAGCTTTATTGCAATTTTAAGAAAGCAGGAACGTTGCCATTACTGACTAAATACCATAAACATTGCCTATATATATTATAATAAATGTGTGCTACGCCATCATTTTTAATTTTAGTTTAAAAATAGAGAAGCGCTAACTATATTGAAACGTCCCGAAAAATATATCCCAGCTTTATTTAATATCTAAACTGACAATCCAGATGAATAGATTTCCTTACACCATTAATCTCTTTATCCCAATTGAGTTATCGTCGATGACATTTCAGTGTCTATTCTACGATACAACACTTTATTCATGGCACTAAAATTTGTCCATATTTGCATATTGGCGTAGAATGCCTCAATTATAGAATATTTCTGTTGGTTAATTAACTAGCATAATTGTTCTAATCTCAACTAAATTATAAAATTATTTTATAAATTCGAGGAAATTATTCTTTATTTGTAAAAGAGTTTTCCGAATCTCTTCCGCCTTCTTTTTCTAAGCCCAATTTTAGTAAAAGTCGTTGAAGTATTTAATCGGTGACTAGTTGTGTGACAGAAAATTAGTCTCAGGACTGCTGCAAATAGTTAAATAAAAAGTATTCAAACAAAAACCCGGCACAAGAATTAATACAAAAAATTATACACCTACATAAACACTATCTGTTCAAATATACTTCAAAGCATTGTACAATTCGAGAAAATATTTGAAAAGGAATATAAACGGGACAATTGCTGCATTACTTTTATATATTAAAGCGAGGAAAACAGATTTAGATAAGATTTTACAGAATTGAAGTGATTCTCCACTATGTAAATTCAAACAAAAAAAAAGCACCCACGAATTGGCAGATTTATGCATTGGTATTAGTTTTTAAATATATGCTATTTCTTTGCAAAAAGAGTATAATATAACATTCTCAAATTAAGTCGTTTAAATTCCTTCCTGGGTATCCATATTTTCACTTTATTATGTTTTTTATAAAGGGCGTAATAAAATGGAAGACTGACTTTAATACTTATATATGAATATTTAGATAAAGTTATTCTTTACGAGCTACTTTTTACAGTATTAAAGTTCACGAAGATACTTAAAAGAGAATTTCTACATTAGCTCTAGAAATTTAAATCGTATTTAATGAAAGGTAGACTAGTAGAATATGCTTATGGTGGAATTTTTGTAAATAAAGTCAAATTAAACTGAGATTAAACTTTTCAAGAACAAAATATTAAATAATTTTATTTGACATTTTAAAAGTCATCAAAGCCAATATTTTCAGCTTGATTAAAGAATTCGAACTTGATAGCGATATCAAATGAGTCATTTTATACAATTTGAACGGAAAATATATATGTAACTTGCTGTCTCAAAGAACTTTTACCTGTGTTAAATTTGATATAAAGAAACCAGACCAAAGCGCTTTCAGTAATTCGTTGTGTGCTCATTTTCTGAAAATTAGCTATCTCCACCATTAAAGTAATGTAGTGGAAATCATCTCAACATTTTCAATTAGGATGCAGGATTGGATCTTTTAAAAAGTTAAAAGAAACAGTCCTCAAAGAATGTCTACTGTAAATAGAATAATAGGCCGAGAGCAGAATGATTAAGTGATAAACTATAAACTGAATGAATCAACCAGCATTTCGCGTTGATTTGGTTGTGTTTATATAGGAACGAGCGACACATTCTATTAATATAGAGAGAATAATCGGACAAAGCAAGAACTGCTTTTAACTCAAAACTCAAGATATTCATCACTCTGTCACGCGCAAGAAGTGCAAAGTCATGTTAATTCAATTTAGGACAGCAAAAATGCATGAACAATTATAGCTGAAAAAATATTCGAAAGATCGAAGTGCAAGGACTGTACATCTCTGGGACCTAGCTAAGTAAGCGGATCAATATTGGTGCCCTAAATGTTGGGATGTCAACACTTTTAGAAAGTCAAACAGTTGACATTAGTTTTGATAAATTAGTAGATGCAAAATAATGTAACGAAATCGTGCTTTCCACACCGAAATAATCTCAAACAGGTTCGATAAAAGTAATCAGGTTTCACGGTTTTGCTATGAGAAATGAAATAAAAACCCACCTCAAACTTCTGCAATTTTGTAGTTGCATGTCTTATTCGATTGCATTTTTTTAATTACAGGGGAAAATATATATTTGCCAGATACCCAACGAACTGAGCTCTCAGGGATTGAACATTTCTTTGCAGTCGATTACGACATACCGTGTTAATTGATTTTTCAGCGAATGTCTTATTCCGATGTAGCTGAAAATGCAATGTGGCCAGTTGTTCTTCAGAACAATGGAATATTTTTATAAGCGTTACTTCTGAATCTGCTCCATCGAAAATTCACTCGCAATTTTCTTGTTTAAACTTTTTTTTTACATTATTAATGACTTCATCTCCTGCACCGTAACATAGACTACGTACATTCGCTGTGTGTAAAGCGGCTGTCATTGTCAATCTGTGAGTTAGGAAGATAAATTATATTTTCGTGTCGCAGCACTAGATTCTTACAGTTTACCAGTTTACTTGGGAAATATACATCATTTTAACTTTCAAATTTGTAAAAGCAGAATAAAATCTTACATGTTTTATAAGAAAAAGTTACTTCATTTGTTTTTCGTACATTACATTAACACGTGATAATTTTTTTAATTGCATTGGAACGTAAAGGAATAAATGGATAATCTGTGAATTTCGTTGAAGGGTTGAAGGGTTAAAGTAATTTGGAACGGTTTGCATGTAGAATGACCAAAGTATACAGAGTGTTTTGAAAATGTTGGGACGACGCTTAACTCTAGGTCTGCTGGAGAGTAGGCGTTGGATGGAGTGACAAAAAACACACGCATGCGCCAAATCCAACGCCTACGCCAAATCCAACGCCTACTTTCTATAAATTCACAAATAAAACCCCGCAGAAGCCTACTTGTGTTTTTCAGTTTTCCACATTTTTGGCGCCGCGAAATAAATACAAACTTGTTACGTATTTCTGAAATCAGAATTTCATGACGAACAAGAAAACGCAAAAATTTACAGGGTATTACAGGTGTTATTTCCGGTTAGACCGGAAGTAGTTTTTTATGCACAAACGTGTCTAACCTTTGTCGTTTCTGGATATAACAACTTCAAATTGAACTATTTTGAGTTTTTTTCATTTGACTTTAACAGGCGTTGAAGACGAATACAAGTTAGACTCTGGCTTTTGATTTTTTGATTTTAAGGCGAATCTAGTACATAGGCGCCAATACATATAATATTCTTAATCATATACAAAAGATCAATTTATATGTACCTACATTCCCTAAGAACGTGTATTTGCTGGTATAAAATACAATTCTGTAAGTATGACAGTTATCTGTGGACCGAATAACAAATTATCAGAGAAAATGGAAACAAGAATTTATTACTCGATAATTGCAAAATCGGGGGTTATATTTTATACCGCTTAACGGTTTGTTATTTATGTAATGGCAAATAATATGGCTCCAGTGAAATTTGCGACCCAAAATTTGAAAATTAACAAAAAATATTAGATTAAAGTACAAGCGTAATCTTCTCATATCAACCTCATAATTTAATCAGTATTGATTAATGCTTACCAAACTGTGTTACGTAACTTGTCCACCATGTTATTAATAATTTTAATAGCTTGCCATTAGTATCGCCAATTAGAGCGTTTTACCTTAATCTAATTAAAATACAGAAGAGAAAAATTTGATCATCACACAAATGTGGCTTTGATAGGGTTGAAAAACAGGAATTGTAAATTGAGAAATCGTTTGGCGCCGATCCAGGAGCTGCTTAATATAACTACAAATAAATCGGTTTACTACTATTTATTTACAATTAGGAAGTGTTTTCCAACGATTAATTCATGAACGCGTAAATTATAGTGAATAATTTAAACGTATCTTTTTGTCTGGGATTAATTTTTGTACATGAGATTTTTGCGATTGGCAATTAAATTAGTCCCGGAGGCAGTAAATAAAAAGCAATATAAATAAATAAAATTGAAAAGCTCCAAGGTAATTATCAAATACTTTTCCATGTATGCTACGGCGAACCTGTTTTACTGTGTGTATTTACACAGTTTAATTTACAGATCCTCGTTTACTAAGCAAAAAATTGGATATGTTGTCAATTAACCTTTATTACTTCATATTACTAATTTGACGAGGGCAAATATTTTGGCGGGCTTATACTGCCGGCCGCGTTTTTGTACGCTGGCAGGGTAATTTCTGCGCGTCATGCATACTTTTTAATTTTAGTCAGTTTGGTCCTCCCGGAAAGTTTCTAATATTTGAAAACAAATACATTGTAGAATTTTAAAGATAGTGTTGAACAGTTTTTATTAAATAAACAGTTTTCACAGACTGTGTGCTGGCAAAGATGTCGTAGATTCTGCTGACACTTATGGCTATATACAGGGTGGTCCGGTATCCATGGCGGAAACTTCAGGGGACAATAGAGTACCAAAAAACAATATGACTTTGCTCATAAACATAACCTTCTAAACGTACCGTTTTTGAGATACAGGGTGTTAAAGTTTTGATTTTTTTAAATATATTTTTAAATATCTCTCTAACGAACAACAATATTAAAAAACTATTTGGTGATGTGAAATATCTCGCAGAGCACTAGTATTTCACCATTAGAAAAGTTTGCGAACATCACCAGTGGCGTCGATCTGGGGCATTGTGACCCTTTTTCCTATCAGAACTTCTACGCCACTGGTCCTAGACACCAATTCTATCTTGTTTTATATTTTCTGATGTTTTTTGCACAAAAAGTCACTCTTGTGATTTTTTCGTAAGATGCACCATTTTCGAGTTAATAGCATGTAAAGATATTAATGTTTAAAAAAAAATTATTATTATTAAAAATTTATTAACATTATTACATTTTATTAACAATTTTTGAGCTCTAGTTAGGAAGAAAAACATCACAAAAATAACAACAGATTTAATAGCATCTTACGAAAAACTCACAAGAGTGACTTTTTATGAAAAAAAAATCTTAATTTTTTTTGCACAAAAAGTCACTCTTGTGAGTTTTTCGTAAGATGCTATTAAATCTGTTGTTATTTTTGTGATGTTTTTCTTCCTAACTAGAGCTCAAAAATTGTTAATAAAATGTAATAATGTTAATAAATTTTTAATAATAATAATTTTTTTTTAAACATTAATATCTTTACATGCTATTAACTCGAAAATGGTGCATCTTACGAAAAAATCACAAGAGTGACTTTTTGTGCAAAAAACATCAGAAAATATAAAACTAGATAGAATTGGTGTCTAGGACCAGTGGCGTAGAAGTTCTGATAGGAAAAAGGGTCACAATGCCCCAGATCGACGCCACTGGTGATGTTCGCAAACTTTTCTAATGGTGAAATACTAGTGCTCTGCGAGATATTTCACATCACCAAATAGTTTTTTAATATTGTTGTTCGTTAGAGAGATATTTAAAAATATATTTAAAAAAATCAAAACTTTAACACCCTGTATCTCAAAAACGGTACGTTTAGAAGGTTATGTTTATAAGCAAAGTCATATTGTTTTTTGGTACTCTATTGTCCCCTGAAGTTTCCGCCATGGATACCGGACCACCCTGTATATTACCTAGTGGAGAAAACTGTGCTTCTCTACTTCGAGATAAAGGGATAAGAACTTTGATTTTACCGAAAGTTTGTATGTAGCGTAAAATTTAATCTATGAGGTAACGTGCAACGATCAATTGTATCACTTTTAGTAGGAAACGTAATGCAAAGTTGTTTGATCTGCCTGGTGCAGCAATATATTAGTCTAGGTAGAGGTGTGGAGGATAAAGCGAAACATAAGAAACTGGGGTGTCTATTTTATAATAATATAATTTAAATTCGGTTTCATGACATCAGCCCGATAATAATATTTTATCTGTTTAATTTTAATGCAAACGATTCCGGGATTTTTCCGGGCGTTTCGCGTTGGGGCGGAAAACGCCCAGTATAAATGCCTGATATTTCAATAAAATATAACTAGTAAGTTATTAGTTACTCGGTGCTTACTTGAATTTATATTTTTCTCTAATAAGTATGCCTTTTTCGATTAAATGAAAGACCACTGTCACTGATATTTACAAGTTCAAACAACATCAAAAGATTCTTTATAGTACGTAAGCCATTGGAACATGCTCAATATTCTGTATTATGTCGATTTTTCAAAGAAATTTTAGATAGTTGAAATGCCCTTGTCATCCGCTTGTTAAGTAATACGTAAGTAATAGGAAATAAGTTACAATAAACTTATTTTAAAGTATATTTTGCCAGTATTTCCTACTTTAGGTACAGCAATGTATATTTCATTATTATTAAATGTATGAGAATGAAATGCTGGTTGTGTAAAGTTTCAATATTTATTTAGGACACTTAATTTACTATAAAGTTGTATGAGTACTTTTGTTAGCTCGCCTAAAATTATGTTGGCAAAAACTGAACATGAAATCTTCTGTTTTTCAAAAAACATTATTTATTGGTAAATCGCTTCCAAGACCAACAGAGTGTTAACTAAAAATGATTATCAGTTAAAACGAAACGCCTCATTCCTGACCTTCTTTGTTATCAAGTGACATTTCTGTGGGGCTCTATTTTTCCCGGGATCTTTTTAATTTTTTTAATTTTTGATGAGGAATATCCCGTTAAATTTTTTGCACTTTATTACGGGACACCCTGTAGAAGTGAAGCTGTAAAAGTTGTTTTCATTTCATTTTCCCCACTATTGAAATGTAGAACTGTAATAAGTGCTTTGTATTATTCTAGGTCTGTGTTTAATTGACGTCTTTAAAAAAAATGTAAATAATTATAAAAAATGTGGAAAGTGTTATAAATTTGTATATAATAAAGCAGTTCAGATGTTTACAAAAATAACTTTAAAAAACTACTAAAGGCACTAGATAAATTTAAATACAATTTAAATCGCGGTTCAGTTTATATTACGCTAAACCTTGACAGGTGATATAAATTAAGTTCAAAGCTTTCTACTTGTATTATTTTATTTTAAAAATAATCGTAGTATATACCGTTTTATTATCGAGGTTAATGACGCTAATTCACATTCTTAAGCAGTAAACAGTGTTGTGTATTTTATTAACATACCTGCAATACGTAAGTAATTTATACGGATCGCCAACATATCTACTGGACATAGAAATGAAGACTAGGAGTAGTGACGCAAGCCATACTACCAAGTTCTGTTTCAATTTCTCCAAGTGTTGTTTTCCACTGAATTATGTTCTTCCACCTCACCATTCTCTTAATACTCTTATATAGCATAACAGGCTTGCAAATAATTCAGGAAGTTCAAATAACTTTAAAGCTTTCACATTGATTGTAAAGTAGTGTCCGGGATCTCTTCCGCGTTGATAATTTTGATTTCTAGCTTCCATCATCTTTTTGTGGTCTTCTTATACGAAAAAGAAAAATTTAGCTTATTAAATTTGGATTCGTCACGCAACGTCACGGGTACGAAGCCACGCCTTTTGTCGGCTTATAAATAGAAGATCTTCGGCCAACGAAGTTTACTTGGCTTCAGAGGAAGACCACGAAAAGATGGTCGGAACGGGGATTGTTTTTTTCACTCGTCCTTGGGTATTTGAAAAGTATTAAAATCGTTATTGGGTATCTTCCCCATGTATACCTATACAGCTAAAGGCTGAAGGTTTTTAATAGGTTTCACAATACTTTCTCGTTATTTAGGCATTTGTAAGTTTAAATCCTCACATCCAAGCGAAGCTGTATACTTCCAAACATGTATTAAATACATTTCAAAAATAATTGGTCTACTTAATGAGATTTCTGGAGTTCTATGTTACGCTCCGAAATATCCAAATGTAGAATAATCACCCCACAAATTCGTATTCCTGTTTCCCAGAAATACAGTATTGATCTGTTTTGATACTAATGACATAACAGATAACTGACGAAGACATTTGTAAATAATTCTAGTGTATCTAAATTGGTTTTAGTTCAACTGCTCTATTAACTACGGGAAATAACACAGTTGTTCAAGATACAGTTTTCTACGAGGAAACTCAGAAGTATTGTACCCAACAATACGACGAATTACTTTCATTCGATAATCTGATAACGACCAAGAGAGTTTGGTATCTGTCGATCTTTGCAATTTTGCTCATGCCAATTCTGGTGCAAAACCAATAAAATTCAATTTTGTGACGTGAGAGAAGACACTGATGTGTTTTTTAACATTATTTTATTTTTTGTTCTGTATCTCGAAGAGGGTTGTAACCTTTCATGTGGCACTGTTTCTGAAGTAGTTCTCATTGGATACCAAAATACCGAAAGCCCAACACTTCGCTCTTTATACTTTATTTACATTTTGTAATTTTTAAGCTTTGAAAGTTTTTTTTTATATCTATTTCATGCATGATCATCTTCAAAAGCGTGTTGGGCGACGCTACACTCATCAGTTCTTCCAAATCACAGATGCTCTTGAAGCCTAGTTTGAAACGTTTGTCCAACAGATTTTAAACCACAACTAATTTCGTATATCCCCAATCTTTTATTTACTCCGAAATCTTTTATTTACTCATGGAATGCATGTTGTTTCACTGCCAAAAGGAATAAATATATCGCTAAGCATATTGTATTCCCCTGGCATAACTTATTAGCATTGCTCTGATATCAGTTCTTTCACGTTTTAAATGAAATAAACAAATTATCTATAGTGTTTTGAATGCGAAATGCTAAAATGTTATTCCTCATTCCAAGTTATACAATTTTAAATTTAAATGCAGAGTGCAAGAGTCTGCGGTGGATATTTAATTTAATCTTTTTAGTAGAGGGTTTAAAGTATAAATATGTACTTTTCTCGGCAGATAAAAAGGGCCATTCTAACTACTCAAATTTTAATAAATAACCCAGTTTATGAAACTGGATAAACACAGTTAGTTTTAAAAGATTAAAGGTTGACGCCTAAAAGTTGCTTTTCCTACTATACGATTTTTTAATTGTCGATGCCAATCATCTATATGAATTTTGCAAGAGATGTTACATCTTTCTTGAAGCAGTTATCTGTTAACCACAAGTATATTCGAAGTTAACTTCGCCTAAAAACTTAAATGTGCTTTCGAAATACAACTGATAAATATTCGATTATAATATTCGGCAAAGGAACGAAACGTTATCAGTACAATGTACAAAACATCTCACGCTTCCATTCACTACACAAAATTAAAAATATAAATTTTAGAAACATTCCAATTCAAGAGAGCGAAATAATAACTGATATATATCATTCATGTCATTTCTTTGAGAGCACGTTTTGTATACATATATTTCAAAACAATTCTTTTCTTTTTGTTCAAAACTGGATACAAGATTGTTGTTAAGGTAATGTATGTGTAAGATTTTTTATTCATTAATTTTATTGTTAAGTTTTGAGCTTACTTCGGAATGATTTCTTATACTTTAAATTTATTTGAAGTTGATCTATGGCCGACGGGCGAGGATGATCCCCGCGTGTCATGAAACGGGCAATAAGACAGGCCAGATTAATATTCTACCTAAAAATTCCATCTATTTACTACTGCATTTTCTCGAGAGTAAATTAGATATTGAAAATGCCTGGATTGTTAGGTGGTATATTTTTGTAAGTGGCTGGATTTGTTGGTGGTGCGCCAGTATTTTATATATATTATATATTATGTGTATTTTATGTCTTGGGCAAAATAGGGGTTGCTCATTCCGTCCATTTTATTCATAAAGGTGATTGAAAGAATCTCTGCCAAAAGTGATTTTATCTTTTTCCAAATTTCCTTATTATTCCAATTTTAAGGTCCTGAACTCAGATTCCAACTTTAAACGGTTAATCCTGATTCGCTCACAATCTCTTAAATTTCAATTAACAACGTGCAAATATTTTTATTTCCATCAAAGTAAATAAAATATTCTTCCCGTCTATTATTTTCAGGTGCATCCTGAATATTAAACGTTCTGCTGATAATATAGATATTTTATTGTATTCATTTAACACGCGAGTTGTCGTGTTAATACTTAAATAAATGGAGCGTATCTAGATAGTATGGAAGAATAAATTTGCTTGTGAAATTTACATATTAGCCGAAAAAACTTTGATGAAATTTTGATGCTCCAAATGGATACCAGAGTACCTCGTGCACGTAATTATTTTCGCATTCCATATTTCAAGTAACAGACCGTAACAGACGTATGTACTAATTCGTTAGCCAAATGTAAATCATCAAAGCAGTGAAACGTAAAGCATAATTTTCGTTATTCAATAAGTATTTGTGCTTGTTTCGTGGACTTTTAGTAATTTTAACTCGCTTTCATTTACGGTTGTGGTTAAAACGACTGCATTTGGGCATTGCCGATTGCCCCTTAGTGCGACATATTCCTTCGCTTAAATTGTGAAGAGAGACAGTTTAAACCGAGGAAAAGCTCTATCAACATTAAACTAAGCTATTATTTTATTTAGTTTTTGTTGTCTAATTGTATTTACATATTGATAATTTTTGTGGACAAATAAAGACGCTTCATTATTATTATTATTATTATTTTTATATTAGGAACCGTTGAGAGGTACTTGTATAGGGAAATTACATAATAATTTCGTCGTTTTAAATGAAATAGGGGCAGAATATCAAGTTTCATTTAAAATGTAAAAGTAAATTGTTATTCCTATTTTATTTTTTGCAGGAACATTTATTTTTTGGTGTTATATTTGTGTTGCTCTCATTAAGAGAACAAAGTGGCGTTTTTAATTTTCTAAAGTATTCGTTGACAACAGTTGAAAATAGGAAATAGAAGAAATTAGTTAATTTACCGTGTCGCAGGAAAAGCAATACAATTACAATTAACTTTTGTTTTTCAAAGTGTTTCCAATTAGAATCAAGTGGATTTCATTTGCATTAAAATTGAATAGTTAACTTTTATACCCATTACTTTGCATTTTTACTGTGAATTGAAAGGTGAAAATACCTACTACTGTTTTATTTCGGAATCTGCTAATTATTCTGCCGTTTTGACAACTTTTAATTAAAAAGAACGAGCGCAGAAGAAGGTATATTTTCAATCGAATCCGCCATCATGAATTTAGACAATTCGGTAATTTATTCACAATTTCTAGAAATCTATTCTATTACCTACATAACAACAAGTTCATTGAAATTGGTTGAGAAACGAAGAATTAGCAGGCAAAACATCAAAATTTGTTCCAGATTTAAAAATGGCAAGTAGACTTTTTTTTAATTTGCTATATCGTCACAACCAGTAAACCGATTTAACTCGTCGTAGTCTCAAAATGCAGAGGATAATTCAGTATTTCGGAATCTGTTAATAGTTCCGCAATTTTGAAAACTTTTAATTAAAAAGAACAAGCGCAAAATAAGACCTGTTTTCAATCGTGTCCGCCATCTTGAATATTGACATTTCGGCCTACTTGATTTATGGTCCTTATAGTTTAGGTATTTAATCAGCTAACTATAGACGTCAAGTTTGTTAAAATTAGCCGAATAATAAAATTTTGGCAAAGAAACAAAAAAATTAGTTTTTCTCTGGTCCACCCGGTATATACTACTCATAATTCGTTGTTAGAGTCTGACTTCGTCTCCTCGTTGCCAGTTTGGAGAGATGGCAAAAAATGAAATACCTTATATTCTATATCCGTGTGTTGTAATAGTGGATCACCCTATATAAAACTTGATTAAACCCCATTGTGGTAATTTATATGCAGATGAAGAACTTTCATGAATTTTTTAACTGTGTTATAACCGATATATATGCATTTTTAGGGAAACGGAAGTTACATTCAAATTGCCGGTTATTCTGCATTCTACTTTTCGCATTTCCGGCACAAAAAGAGATCCTGCGAACTTCCTTTGATTTAATACAAGTAAAAAATGATTTATTAGGTTACACGTTTTAGTTGATCTTAATTTGGGGATGACAGAGGGTTTTGCGACGTTTGCTTTTTAACTTTTTTAGTAAACATTTCAAAAGTTTAATTAAGAAGATTAACGTCAAACGGATCAAATACATTTTAAATCAAAATGCTACTACAAAGGCGAATATTGTTTATTCGATGCTTTGACCAACGTTGAATGTTTGTGGATTAGAAATTCGCTGATTGATTTCCATCATATTCAGTGGTTGCAAGAACAATATAAACTTTTACTTTTACCAGTCAAACACATGTTTAAAGTTTACCAATAAGGCTCAGTAGGGTTATCAAATATTATTTGTTCTGTTAAAGTAAAAGTTTGTAAAGTAATAATTGTTTCCATGGCAGAGGTCGTTGTAATCTTAAATCTGAAGCATATTTGGCTTCATATTTAATTGACCATTAATATGACTAAAGTTACACTAGCAATTATAGATATCCTTGTAAAAGGCTGCGTGTTTGTTTTTTTAATTATATTAAATTAATCCAGTGTACTACTAAAGTTGTACTATATTGTTCTTGATCTCGAACAAACTTACGAACTTACATTTATAATAGTACCAATCATTTATATAATAAGCAATTGTTTGGCACTCTCTAGCTCCAATGTTTGAACGATTTTGCTAACCTAGTAATTTTTTTTTATCACAGTTAACGTGGATCCTTTACAGGATAAGGGAATATTGTGTTGCATGGAGATATAAGTTCTGCGGAAAAACTGGAATTTGTGTAGCATCTAGAAATTATTTTCTAATTAGTTTATTCGAGTGAAGCAAAAGTTAACACCTATATGGATTCTCAGTTAAATATTTCTCTATATTATTTTCTATATTCTGTTTCCTGGAAGTTTAAGTTTTCTAAACCCCGTATTTCCTTTAATTATCTGTAGTAACTTAGAGCTAGAAGAATTATGATTTCAATCTCATGAAAGTCAGAAAGGTCAGGTCAACTGTAATCTGTGGCAGAAAAGTAGTCGCCATGTAGTCTCGTATGTCCTTTATCACCCTGATCTATTTAATTTATTATTGTTTTGAATGGATTCCTGCTCTCTGCTTTTCCGTGTTGTTGATAAACTACTAAAAGTTCGCGTTTCCTTCCACCTTAAATATGATCAAATTTAAGCGAACCTTTTATTGATCGGGTAACTTCATATCAAACAAATCATCCCGCTGGCCACCGAATTGAAAATTTTTCAGTTTTAATTAAAATCTCTTAGTAAATCTTAATTATGACACTGAACGGAACAACGTTGCTGTGTAACAGTCATTTTTCTAAAAGAATTTTGATATTTATGGTCGAAACCGGAAGTTTTCATTATTCACAACTTGAAACCCCAAACTATTTTTATTTTAAGTTGAATAAGCTCTAAAAACTATTATGGTAGCCGTGGCAGTGTTCTAATGTATACCGGGGCCACGAAAGTATTGCCTAAGGAATAACTAGATTATTATAAAAGATAGATTTGTATAATTTGGAACGTGGGTAATAGGCCACGAAGCCAGAATTTGACAATTGTGCACAAAATATTAGTTCCAGTCTGACCGGAAGTGACACCAAATTTCTTATTTTAAATAGAACACCCTGTATATTTTAGAATTTTCTTGTTCTTGATTAAATTGTGATATCAGCGTTATATCACAAGATGGCATTTGTTTAAAAAATGGCGTAGAAAATGGCTCTTGCAGGATTTTATTTTTTAATCTTATAGAAAGTAGGCTTTGGATTTGACCCATGTGCGTGGTATTTGTAACTCCATGCACGTAAAGGTCTTAATTAAAAAAGGCTGTTTCCCCCGCAGATTTTTAATTTTCAAAAACGCATGGAAACAATAAAAATTTTTTGCACTAAATTTTGTGCCCTGAGTTGTAGTAGACGGCAGTGTTCAAATTTTTTAGGCAAACTTATTAGAGCTGCAAAATAGCAAAATACAAATAAATTAAACTATTTTTTCTTCACGCGATATTGCTTTAATTTTTTTTGAGATGGTTGAAAAATGAGCCTTGGCAGTCCTGAGCATCTACAGAAACACATTTCCATAGCCAAATTTTCCAATTAGTACGAAGGCTCTGGAAGGGACATCTAAAATACAATTTTAAAATTCCGAGTTATAATTCGAAATTTTATTACAAAATTCCGAGAAGTCGAAATTGTAAAATTCCGAGTTATAACTCGAAATTTTATTTCAAAATTCCCAGTTATAAGTCGAAATTTTAAAATTCCGAGTTATAACTCGAAATTTTATTTCAAAATTCCCAGTTATAAGTCGAAATTTTGAAATTCCGAGTTATAACTCAATATTTTATTTCAAAATTCCGAGTTATAAGTAAAAATTTCAAAATTCCGAGTCATAACTCGAAATTTCACAATTTCGAGTCATAACTCAAAATTTTATTTAAAAAATTCCGAATTATAAGTCGAAATTTCAAAATTCTGAGTTATAACTCAAAATTTTAATTAAAAAATTCCGAGTCATAACTCGAAATTTTGGAATTTTTACTTATAACTCGGAATTTTGTAATAAAATTTCGAATTATAACTCGGAATTTTAAAATTTTATTTTAGATGTCCCTTCCAGAGCTTCGTAAATTAGACAGTACTTGTTCAGTTAAATTTTACATTGAAGCCTTTAAGCCACTGAAATATGGTATCAAAGGAAGGCTCTAAATACTTTTTTATTACTTTGGTTTATGGATAAAAACAGTGCGAAGCATTAGTGCAGGTCCTGTGATAAAAAAGTGTCGAAAAGGATTAATGTCTTCTTGGCTTTGTAATAATTTAACCGCTAACAAAAAGTACAAATTCGTATTGGGTTGAAGTTAACTAATGCAACAAATCGTTTGAGATTCATAAAGGAAGCGCTTAAAATGGAACAGTTGGCAAGCAAGAAATAACGAGGCCTGGTGATTGCACCCCTCTAAAACTTGAAATTAAACAAATGGTTTGAGATAACCATTTGTGTTTAATAATATTATCACCTTAATTTGGCTGTCTTACGTATTTTAAAACTCTAATAAATTTTAAAGTTTACGACCTGGCTTAGGGGCCAAATTTAAAATATTAAGGAGAACGTCGGCGTTTCCTATAATAATTTGAAGAGTCAAATCCATAATTGAGATTTTGTAAATGGATTAAAAATGTGTCAGTAGTATATAATGCAACTGATATAAAGAAAATAAAATAAAACAATAATAAAAATTATAAATAAAATTTACACATAAAATAAATCGTTTGCATTATTAGTAGATAAATAATAAAGTTTAAAAGCTAATGTTTGCGCCCGTAATTCCGAATACCAAAAATAAATTTAAATTAAAATCATTCGTGTTGACACTAGGTTGCATACAATATTTGAGCGAACAGCATACATATATGAATTTGTGTAAACACATGGGCAAAGAGAGAAAAAGCAGTATTATGATTGATTTTGCACATTGGCGTTGCAAATGGCCACACAGCCACAGCCATTTTATTTAACATAGATTAATGCAGAAGCGCTAATTTAGAGTATTAAACACAGTGCGATTGAAACAGACACAGAAATCAGAAATCGTTCACGACGAAGATTTTTTTGCATTAAAATCAAACGAAATTTTCTACTATATACGACGTCTATAATGTCATTTCCTACCAAAAAATCTTTTATCTTGCAATTTACGGTGTCAGTCATCAGCAGCTATTCGCCATTTTGGCTCTGTTGTATCGCATAAAAAATTAAAACTGTCTCTTCCAAGTAAGCTCTTTTCAGAATTATTTTAAAGCGGACACCTATTAAATATTTCATATAAGATCTTCATGATGTGTGTTGCTTTAATATTTGACACTTTCAAGGAACATAAAAGGGCGCTTGATAACACACGTCTTTTTACACAAAAAGGACCTATATTTATTATATAAGATGTTTGGAACACAACAGAGTAGACTCGGTTGAAAGCGTAAAATTGTTGAGACAATCGCGGAGGTGAAATATAGCAAGTTCTGAATCGAAAAATATCGGTTGATTAATGAGGAAGGAGGCGGAAATGCATTTTACGCTTAGATCCTTTAAAACTGAGGAAAATAGAATTATTGGTTGAAAACTTAAGTGCATTGTTCGCTCTAATTGAAAACACACCCTCCACTGTTGGCTTACTGCAGTCAATGATGCGATGGTCACCTGTATACCTATTTGTAAAAGTAGTTACGCCTTCTAGGGCAATAAAGGGAAGTATCTACTACTAGTATTCATTACTACATATTTAATATCTGCGTTTCGATTTTAGTAAAGAAAAAATTTCAATAGAATGTATAATATTGAGCCCCATATCTGAAAGTAATGACTAATCGAAATATTGCCAAAGATAATTTGCGTTACAGTAAATACAAATAATGAAGAGGTTCTAAACAAACAAACAATATTGATAAAGATTGATAATGATCGTTATGACTATTTTTTTAATATGAATATAATAAATGACAATTACATATGATTAGAGATACCCAATTATGTTTTTTATTGTTTAATATAAAATTATTTGTGCGATTAAATATCTCTAATATACAGGGCGTTACCCGTAACCGGTGAGCAACTTCATTGTTCAAAATATGTGCAACCTTATAGGAGGATTTTGATTGCAACAGTCCGCTTCCCGTTTGATAAAAATTAAATTTATTTTTCATTCTATTATTAAATTAGTTTTGGAAAACTGAGAAACAAAAGGAACGATAATTCTGTATCACCATAGATTCATTGTTTTTAAAGTCGCAACAGCAACACGCTTAGGTCAAAACTGTACGGAGCAATGCATCAATTGGTTCTGGAAAAACTAACTTTCTTGATGAAAATTATCATAGTTAAGATTACGTCTGCAATAAAATTAGGAGCTACAATAGGGATATTTTACATAGTTCCAGAAAAAGTCATTGGAATGACGAATCTACAAACTGAAGGAACTATCAAACAGAATCGTCCAAATATTAGACGATGCAGACGACATCGCCTGATCTAGTAACTGCAGTAGATATCATGAAACTTTGCACGCGAGAGTCCGAAATGCACAATAACACCGATGATTATAACTTCTAAATGGTCAGGTTCATCTAAATTGGTTCACTCTAACACCTTGAAGGAAGTAAGGAAAGGCATAAAAACGAATCCTTTATGATCGGTATCAGAGGCTTGGATCGGATCAACATTGAAAGGTACTACGAAAAATTTTCGCAGATGCTCTTTTGAGCTCCAAGACATACTTAAAAAGAAGATGAACGTCAGAGACATAGTAACAGTACTAAAACTAATCAGTTGTCATGGTCAAGCCGCATGGCTGGAGCTAAAGAGATTAACCTTATGAAAAAAATCTTTATGGCCGAATTCATAGGTAGGAAGTGCTAAAAAGTCGGATAAGAAAATTTTAGCCTTGTCGCCTGTTCTTGTAGGACTGATTTTTGCTCCCTTTACAATCAGTTGCATTCCTTTAGTCTATTCGTTGTTCGACCATGGCTTTATATCGTCTTTTCATGAGACTGCCGACATGCAAATGGATCATTTGCATTAGAGCATGGACACGTCATAGAATAATGATTAGAACGTACAAGTTCGTCCCATTGTTCGGGCTTAAAATGTCAAAGTTTGACTACCTCTACTCTTTGTAGCTAATGCAAGGATACATCTTAACGTACAATGTTTGTATTGTCTGGAAGGAAAGCTGTAATGCAATCTTTCTTTGGCAGGATTTTACGTAAACTGTATTGTTTGGTCTTAGTTGGCAATTTGCATGTGCAAAAATATACAAAGGCAATAAATTTTCAAATTGCCCCTTGTAATCACTTGATTTGCATGTTCTCACCGTTCTTAAACTTCTGAACCCATTTAACAGCAGTTGGGTAGGAACAACTATTGGGGTCATACACTTTGGCAAATTCTTCGATGAATTTCAAGTGGAACAAAGCCTCTTCACACAAAAATTTTATCACAGAAGGCAATTCTGATTTGCATACATTCCGTTGTATAGCATAATATTGATTTACTAATTTACGACCCGCTCCTGATCTCTAAAAGTGGATGATAAAGAATTGCATTCATTGTGAAGTTATGCAGGAAATCATAATTCTAAGTAGTTTAAAATTGGTAGATTTAACTTGTCCTAAAGTTGTGCGAATTAAATTGCTGCAATATATTTACCTATACAGGGTGGCATTTGAAAACTTCCGGAAGTAATAAATATATAAGGATTTGCTCAAAACCGTTTTGGTGATATAAAGGAGGAACTCGAATAGTACAGTAAGTGACGCACGCCAACCTACCCCTTCAACCCCAACAACAAATAGCAACTCCCTGATTATGTGCCACTTCAATTATAAATCGCCCTGTATAGGTTTTCCTTAACAGAAATTTATCTTCTTGAAGCTTTTCGCTTATAAATGCTGCTGAGGATGCCTGCCGACCTGTGATAGTGCAACAGTGATGTTACCCAGCTCCTGCTAGAGCACAAAGAAGGAAGAGGACCGGGGAGAGTTTCGAAAAACATGACATAGTAAAGCTGAGAAATTAAGGAAGTGTGTGAATCAATATATAGATGTGACCGAGGCGAAGGAAGTATACGGAGACGGAAAATCTGGCAAAAGGTTATAAATGAAAATTAGGAAACTTTGCTACCCCAGAAGGGAAATGGCGTGATTGTTATATTGTTGCTTTTGAGAAGTTCAGTGTTATGTTTATTACGTTAACGGTTACTTGGACAAATTAACCTAGATGAAGCGCAGAGAATTTCATGTATAGAATTGTCAATATCGATAGTAATGTTTGAACAGTTATATCATTTTTTTCTTCAGTTTGAATTCTTGAATGGTAAGTTAAAAAATTTGGTTTGCCTCAATTACTTACCCATATTTGTTTCATTAACCCAAAAGCGATATTTCTCTTGAGTAAATTTAGTCCTAATTCTCCTCAAATAAATATTCATTACAGTTATGGTTACATAGTGGCTACTTAATAGGGTATATATAATTAACGCAACGCCTGCTTAATTATTGATTGTGTCCCTTGGCGTATGACATGGAGTGCGATTATGTTTGAATGTATAATTATTTCCAGTTGAGTTTTCGATACCGAATGTCATATATATTATAATCAGAAGGATTTCCCACTTCAATTATGTGTCATATATATTTTAAAATTATATTTGTTTTAACAAGAATTCTAGCGATTTATAGCCGTCGTACCTGTTCAATTAAATCTTCACGTACAAATAACTATTGTGTATAAAAATTTTCATCATATCCTCTTGTTTACGCGAAGCAAATACACTTAGCTGCATCCTTTGAGGGCAGCTTTCTGCACATAAGTTCTTTTTAAAACTAATGAATTAAAAATTAAAAAAAAACACAGACCTTAAAGATAACTAACACCATTCGAATTCATTAAATTTTAAAATAAAATAATTAAATAAACTTCAATGAAATATATACTATTATGTTACTGCCATTCACTGAACGGTTATACGATATCGTTTTTCATTCTCCTCTTTTGTTTTTCATTCCTATTTTCCATTTAGCGCTATTTATCCCTTCAATATCCTTTCATTTGAAAAATAATCAATTCAGAATATAAAGGACTAGGCACTAGGCTTCTCTCTATTTATCTGTCGGTGGTTTTATTATAATTTGGGACTTACACATTCAATAAAAGCTAGCAAATAAATTTGAAGTATTTTGCGCTTCCGGTTGTCGGAAATAGCATCACATTTCGATGCGGAACTGGGCATATTTTCAGATTTGTTCAATCTTCACACAACTCTCAAAAAAATATTTCGGAAAAATTTCGTAGACTAGGTGGGGATGGAAAAAAACTGCGTAAAAATGTTCATCAGAATTACAAACTTTATAACTTACTGAATCCAAGAAACATGTTCTTTTTAATATACCTATATCGCTTGGTCTGTCATAGTATGGAAACATAAAAATTTTACCAATAAACGTGTCGTTGTTTTACACCAGATTTTTCAGATAAAATCCATGACTTGATACCGGTTTACTCCAATTCAATAAAGTAGGAAACTCTTTTATGATGAGATATACTTGCCGTAAACTCTCAGATTTTATGAACATTTTTAATGTATAATAACGTAAGTGGTAAATATAAACCTACGAAACTCTGTAGCTATATTATTTTTATACTTTATTTTTTAAAGCATTTTCTCTCCGAATCTATCCCTAGCAATCACAGCGATTTATAGCCAGTTTGTATCAGTTTCTGGTTACTGGTTACCATCACTGTACGCTGTTTTAAATAATTGTTCGTGAAAGACCGTCCGCGTTTTTAATCTAAAATTTTACTGGCTGCCATCACCAATTGATAACAGTGAGCAGCTTTCAAGAGATCGTAATTCGGACAAAATGAAAAAAACTTCATTTAAAACGGCACTAACGAGAAAACGCACATCGCTTACGGCTTGGGGATGTTTCATTATAGTCCAGTGAGTTTTATAATAGTTATATAAAAATTACTTTGTTACTGTTTGTAATCGATTTTTACACTTTAGTCCTAAAGAATTCTGTAGTTTATTTAAATATTTTCTTAGCATATATGTAGTTATAGAAAGTAGTTTTATAGGATTCGACAAAAAAGTGGTTTCAATAATTTTTACGTCCAACAGATTTTGTATTTGCATGTATCTACAGAAGTCGACCATCAACATAAATTGGATATTTTTTTGGTTACTAATATGCTTGTATAAATGATTAAATAAACCTATTGCCCTTATATACCCTCTATAAAACTTCTAGTCACTGTAGGTTGCTTAGGATGTTTAACATCAACAGTCTTGTTAAATTAATATTTTTGTAGTTTATTCTATTTTGGATAGCACTTTAAGGAAATAATAATAGTACCATTAAATAACGAGTAGTGTGCTGATTTCTTCATGCAGCCACACCTTTTGACATATTGCAAAACGTTAGTAAAGAGCAATAAACTAAACAACGCTAATGACACCGATAGAAATGACTTCAACTTTTTATTTTAATTTATAAAAGACCGGAAGCATTTAATTGAAATGGATAATTCCGTTGTATACCGAAAATCCAATGTAACATAATTACAACTCTCAATAAGTCAGGTTACAGTAACATAGGTCCCAATATAACCTGTCCTATTTGGAAGAACACTGTCCTGACTTAATACCCTAAAGCTCTCATTTAGTTTCAGTATTATTATACGTATGAGAACATTCCCTAAATTAGTTTTAGGAAATCGTAACTTTTGTTGAAATGTTTTACCAGTTTTATAACAAAAGTATTTTTGTAAAATGGGAGAATTTTTAATTAAGCAGCTAAATTAATGAAACCTTAAAAGTTAAATTATCCAGCGTTTTTATGGCCGATATTCATATTAGTTACAGAAATAATTAATGCAATTTTTTTGTAGTTCGTTTTAGTAATTTATCTGCAATATTTGATTTTATAATAATAAGTATAGTAAATGATAAAAAGAATTAAAAAATATTTATAAAATCTTTACTCTTACTCTTAAATCTGTTAACAAGTTAATAATCATCACTTTAGAGAGCTAAACAGAAAATACAGACCCCTGTTTAGGGAATAACTAACAACGTATAATACGATTACTCACAACTTCTCTATTAAATATATTATACAACGCTGTGAATGACATTATTTTGTGTTTCATGTCCTGCGAGATGACTATACATGTATTAACACCTCACTTGCCATACCCGTAATTTACAACATGAACGCTTCTATAACTATACAATTTTATATATATGCTAGATGCTTTGGAGCGTTCCAGTATTTGAGGACAACTGTGCCAAGGATTGAAAAAATAAATTCGAAAATAATCAGATTATAAAATTAGCTGTTAAAACGGAAGTGTGTAAAAATATTTAAGCAATAAATTCTTATGTAGCCAATTAAATTAAACAAATTACAGTACGTAATCATCATAAATAAATACAATGCTTTTTGGCTTGATTAGGCACACAATAAATTATATACATTTTGTTCAGTTAGTTTCTATAGTTTAAAGATATCGTCGACAATTTTGTTGAATGCGCCGGGACTAGTTGTCGGAAGTGGATATTTCCCAAAAAACCTTATATTATGAGATAAATCAGTTGCTACACAAGAATTAGCATACATCTAGAATTAAAAATATAACAAGTCTTACGTCACGAAAAATATAATTCATACTTATCACATTGACTCGCAAAGTATTTTCAATAGAAAATGATTTTTAAAATTTCACATTTTTTTGCATATAGAAATATAAATAATAATTATTACCGTAGGCAAAATGTGTCATAAAATCATTCAAGAAATACAAAAAAATTTAACAATAAACATTTTAAAACTTGGCCCTATGTCGAGAAGAATTCAATTAATCGTTATCATTATAAATCGCATTAAAATATATAATAGTTTAAATAATACAAATCGTAAGTTTTTTGCAGCTAGTTTTTTTAAATTTGAACTTCGATACCGCTTAATTTTTCTGTCAACTTTTTAGTATTGTTTAGGATATGCCGGAGTGCCCGAGATAAAACAGACAGGGTTACATTTACAATACCTTCAGAATGATTTATATCTTATACTTTATATGTGTCGGGAATATATAGTCATTTATAAACCAAATTTACGGATTCGGTTTGAAATCCAGACACAAAAAAGTAGCCTCCGGTGTTTTGTCTGCACATATATGGAAATATGAAGGGTTTTCTCAGCTATTATATCGCTTACGATTTCAGTTCCAGCGCTAGAACACATTTCAAATATTTTTTTTTTAATTTTTTTTATCATCAAATAAATTCTTGAAAGTAGGAAAAATAAAGGAGTTATGAGTAAATACCAAGTTCTTTGGATTACGAACTTGCGAACAAATCGTAAGACAATAAAATAGTTGAAGTAAACAGTCATCCAAGTCACTCATAAAATATCTACTTACCATTGTGAAGTTCAAAACAATTTAGAAGTTTCAAATTCGAGAGCGTGTTAGACAGAAGTTCGCTCGCTGCTCTCAATGAGGACGATTGCAGGCATGAAGCTGATCCGAAATACACGTTGCGAACGACTGAATTGAACGCTCTAACAAACAACCGTCTCGAGCCAGCCTGGCGCTATCCGGAGAATCCTGCGCTTTTGGAATATCCTTTAATTCACGATATTCAATATCACAAATTATGATTTTCTGATATTACAAATTTCTCGGAAGCTCGGTAATATGCATTTTCATTTTTATGTTCCTATAATCTGCACAGTGCAACAGTAGCATAGGTACACATGGGATAAGAGGATATTTAACATCCTGTTACACAATATATTAAACATAATGTGATCGGTAAGTTGTGAGATGGACGTACTTAGAAGGCGCGTTTGAGTCCCACTTAGATGAGGTTCGAACTCCACTATAAACTGTAGGACCCCGCGGCACCAACGTAAATTAATTTAGATCTTTTTACGACTTGGGAACAATGGTAATAAATATATAGATTTTACTCACATAAGGTAGGCCAAGTAGCAAAATACTTTTATAATAGCTGGAAGATCATCTATAGGTACCATGATTGTGTCTTAGCATCGATTCTATCACTATATTATAGGCATTTATTTAGCAAACAATTTTATCTTTTAAAAGCTACAATAAGCAGTCGTAATAATTTATCACTTCCTAGTAACATTCGCACAGCGTCTATAAAGTATCTTATAAAGAAGAAACTGAACTGCAGTCCTCTATACTAGCACCCATTACTGTCCGCATCTGTCACCAAATATATAATGTATTTAACAGAGTGCAATTATTCTTTAAAACCAATAAATTGTATAAAATAATCCGCAGTACTTATGCGAACAGAAGAGTTATATAGTAACTTTGTCACGAGCTAAATACTTCTATAAAACAATATGTTGCAGCCTTATACAGTTAAATGTATAATGTATTCAACAGGAACCAATTAATTTTTTAAACTAATAGATAACGAGCTAAATTGTTGTATAATATAATCCGCGGCACTTATTATACGTTCAGAGGAGCTTGGTCTTTATATAGTAACTTCATAACGAGCTAATTACTTTCATAAGCAATGTTGCAGCGTTTGTGCAACCAAATATATAGTGTATTCAACAAGAACTAATTATTCTTTAAGCTAATAAATGACGAGCTAAATTGTTGTATAATATAATCTGTAGTAGGTAGTTATTTACATATAGCAGTTGTTTGTATTTATATACTAACTTAATAACGAGTTAAATACATTACCACCTTTATACAACCAAATGTATAATGTATTCAACAGGAACCAATTATTTTTTAAAGCTAATAAATTACGAGCTAAATTGTATAAAATAATCCGCAGCACTTATTGTACGCATAAAAGTGCTTTGTATTTATATAGTAACTTTGTAACTAGCTGAATACTTCTACAAAACAATATGTTGCAGCCTTTTTACAGCCAAATGTATAATTAATTCTTTTTTAAAACTAATATTACGAGCTAAATTGTTGTATAAGATAATCTGCAATACTTATTGCACGTATATAAGAGCTTTGTGATAACTTAATAGTTCTGTAAAACAATATATTTACCGCCTTTATACAACTAAATGTATAATGTATTCAACAAGAACCAATTATTCTTTAAAGCTAATAAATGACGAGCTAAATTGTTGTATAAAATAATCCGCAGCACTTATTGTACGTATGAAAGAGCTTTGTATTTATATAGTAACTTTGTAACGAGCTAAATACTTCTACAGAACAATATGTTGCAGCCTTTATACAGCCAAATGTATAATGTATTCAATAGAAATTAATTCTTTTTTAAAACTAATATTGCGAGCTAAATTGTTGTATAAGATAATCTGCAATACTTATTGCACGTATATAAGAGCTTTGTGATAACTTAATACCGAACAAAATGGTTCTGTAAAACAACATATTTATCGCCTTTATACAACTAAATGTGTAATGTATTCAACAAAAACCAATTATTCTTTGAAGCTAATAAATGACGAGATAAATTGTTGTATAAAACAATCCGCAGCACTTATTGTAGATATAGGAGAGATTTTTATTTATATAGTAACTATGTAACGAGCTAAATGGTTCTATAAAACAATATATTAACGCCTTTGCGAGTTTTATGCAACCAAATGTATAATAACTAAATTGTTGTATAAAATAATCCGTAGTATTTATTATACGTTCAGAGGAGCTTTGTCTTTATATAGTAACTTTATAACAATGCTTTCATAATCAGTGTTGTAGCCTTTATACAACCATATGTATAAAGTATTCAACAAGAACCAATTATTCTTTAAAGCTAATAAATTACGAGCTAAATTGTTATATAAAATAATCCCCAGTACTAGTTGTACTTATAGGAGAGTTTTGTATTTAAATAGTTACTTAATAATGAGCTACATGGTTCTATAAAGTAATATATTACCGCCTTTATACAACCAAATGTGTAATATATTCAACAGAACCCAATTGTTTTTTAAAACTAATAAATTACTTATTACTTTTCTCTACGTATACTACTGTGAATTATTTTATACAATTTAGCGCGATTTATAGATTTTAAATAATTCAATTATATTGAAAACAATACAATATACATTTAGCTTTTAATAAAGATTACCATATTGTTTTATAGAATTATTTAGCTCGTTATAACAATTTAGTTCGTAGTTTGTTAGTCTTAAGAATATTATAAATTACGAGCTAAATTACGACTACACAGGAGCAATAATTCTTTCTCTCATTTGAACATTTTTATAAAACTTTTAGCTCTATAAGAGATGCCTTAAAGCATCGTTACAACGGCTCTTATTATTTACTGCCATAAGCCTAACTGCTTTATTATTAGTCTCAATAAGTTTTATTATAGTTCTATAATCGATATTTACGTTAATGGTTGAACTTGATTGATTTTAATAAAACATATTTAGTTGAATATTGTCTCAGTTATGCTAGTTGGGGTCCAACAACTTCGTTTTACCTCAATCTCAGTGTTGCTTTTTATCTAAGCTGCGCCAGAAAAATTCAAATATATTTTCCATTCTCTGACTGATCACGAAAGATAATGGGTAGGCTTTGTTATTTTAACATTGTTTTCAGAATTAGGTATTTAACTTCACACAGTAGATATAATTAAAATGTTTTATGCCTCAGATAAAACTTTTTATTGTATGCTATAATTTACCTAGTGATGTTCTAATTACTTAACTTCCAAATGGCAGCCTAATTAAATTAACTAGCTATATAATTTAGAGATATATTGGAAACTCATTTAGGTTTACAAAGTTAACAATTATATTTAGAGCCTAGATCATGTAATAAACAATACAGGGTTATTCAAGAATAAACTGCGTTCTTTTAAAATAAGAAAAAAGTTCTTAATAATATTGAAAAGTTGCATAATGCAGTTAAATAAGTATAAAATATAGTTATGGACTTTTGACTTACTTTGATGAGAGGAATTCACCTTTGAAAGAATGCATTTAAAATTCACGGTCAACTGTATAAGATATAAAACAATACCCTGAAAATGTGAAATATTTTCATTATTGGAAGAGATACTGGAAAATCGTCTAGATGAAAATCAATGGTAAGTGAAAATTTTTAATAGCGTTCTGTCAAGTACACGAGATAACTCTATCTCTGTTTATTCTTGACACAAAGTAATTGGCCTTATTCTAAATATACTCAACTTTATTTTTAGCCTAAATGAGATAAAATGTAACAACAATTTGAAAGTTTTCAGTTGCCTGACTTTAATGTCCAGTATCGAGTAATTCCAGTCATAATTTGAAAATTCCATAGAAACTATAACGTCACTCTAAAATCTCCTTAATCACATTACTTTTAACTCCATTCTTAATTAAAACCATTAAATTTCTACGTTTTTTATTGTAGTTAATTTGTTAAGGCTGCTATTTCAATTAAGAAATGATACACTTTTGTCCATCAGTGCGAAAAGTCGCAGTCCATCCATCACTTTCCTGATTTGTGCTAATAGTGTCACTTTCGCACTGACCCTAGGAAGAAAAAATAATCCAAATTATTGACGAAAAATAATACCTGATTGCATTTTATCTATTTCAGCCACAGTTGCCATTGAAAAGAAGAGCTGGCATGGTTAGAGCAACGCTGGATAATGCAGACAGTACACATAATAGATCCTTACGAAACAGCAGAATTGGTAAGAACATTTCTAATAAAATCACGAGAATATTTGATATCCACAAGCGCAACCGGACTGGCGGACGGTAACATGGCCAAGAGGCATTGTTGTCAAATGTCTTGAAAATTCTAAAGTTGTAGATAATGATTTTCCTGTGTAGCAGTAACATGTAAGGAAATATTACCAGCTTACTTTTCAAATTTACTCAGTTTAATTGATGGGAGTTCTTAAGGCTATCCTTACGTTCTCTGGAATTAACGTTAATATTTAATTAGATAATTTCATAGCTGCTGACTAGTGAAAACAATATTTCACGTTTGAAGCAAAAGCCTTGATAATTTAATGACAGATGCAGCAATGGGTGCTGTTATTATTGGCCATTAACCATTAGGACCTTTAATTTGATATATAGAGGATTTCAGTTCAGCATCTCATTTATAACAGCTTTATAAGATAATTTATAGATTCTGTTAATACAAGGTGCTAAATTGTTACGACTGTTGTTTGTTGTAGCTTTTAAGTCATAAAATGGCTTTCTTCTTTTATACCGGGTGTCAATGATATCTGTCCCTTGGTTTTCAAGATATCAAAATGAAACTCGGTATAGATAATATAGACCTAAAATGCCAAATTTTGGCGTATTCGAAGACTGTTTCTGGCTTCCGGTTTAGCCGGAAGAGCCAACACCAACTCTTGATTTTTAAATGGAACACCCTGTTTAAGTATTATTGTATTTTCAGAATCCTGAGAAAATTATTCTATTTTGGTGAGTTTTTATTCTGACTTAATTTTTTCAAATGACATAAGAAATAATGAAACAATACAAATTTGACTTTTAACCAACAAATTTAATAACTAGGTGCATTCTAATCTTTCGAAATTAGTTTCTTGCAAAAAAGTCCCTTCAACTTTCCAAGAACAATCCAATGGTACCGCCAAATCCAAAATTCATTGTGTATTAAACTCAAAAAAACTGTCAAACAATTTTTGTTTTTCGTGGCTTACTTTAAAAATAATTTATACTATTTTTCTATCATAATGAAACACTAATAAGTTTTTAGGGTTAAATACTTGATGTATTTTGGATTTGGCAGTATTCAACAAAACCCAACTATTATTTAAAACTAATACATTTTGAGTTGAATTGTTGTATAAAATAATTCGCAGTACTTATGACGAGCCAAATTGCTCCATAAAACAGTATGTTACAGCCTTTATACTACCAAATGTATAATGTATTCATTAGAACCCAATTATTAGTTAAAGCAGTATAAAATGATCCGCGGCGCTTATTATACCTACCAAAGAGCTTTGTCTTTATATAGCAACTTTAAGCTAGCTAAATAGCTCTATAAAACAATATGTCACAGCCCTTAAATAACCAAATATATAATACATGCAGAAACCAATTATTAATTTAAAGCTATTAAATTACGAGCTAAATTGTTGTACGATCTGCAGTGCTTATTATACCTACAAAGGAGCTTTGTCTTTATATAGCAACCTTATGACTAGCTATACAGCTCTATAAAACAATATATCACAGCCTTTATACAACCAAATGTGTAACGTATTCAACAGAACCCAATTATTAATTTAAAGCTATTAAATTACGAGCTAAATTGTTGTATAAAGTAATCCGCAGTGCTTATTATACCTACACAAGAGCTTTATCTGTATATAGCAACCGTATGATTAGCTATACAGCTCTATAAAACAATATATCACAGCCTTTATACAACCAAATGTGTAACGTATTCAACAGAACCCAATTATTTTTCTGAAGCTATTATATTACGAGCTAAATTGTTGTATACGATCCGCAGTGCTTATTATACCAACAGAAGAGCTTTGACTTTGTGTAGCAACCTTATGACGAGCTAAATAGCTCTATAGAACAATATTATAAAATGTATGTATACCGAATGTATAAAATAATCCGTAGTGCTTATTATACCTATAAAGGAGCTTTCTCTTTATATAGCAACCTTATGACTAGCTATACAGCTCTATAAGACAATATGTCACAGCCTTTATACAACCAAATGTATAATGTATTCAACAGAACTTAATTAATATTTAAAGCTATTAAATCACGAGCAAAATTGTTGTATAAAATAATCCGCAGTGTACCCACAGAAGAGCTTTGTCTTTATTTAGTAACTTTATGACGAGCTAAATAGTTCTGTAAAACAATATATTACAGTATTTAGTCTTTATACAACAAATTGTATAATGATTGCAACATAAGTGATTTTTCTTTAAAACACTTCGCAAATCTTTATACAGTCAGGACAGCATTTCAACAGCTGTTATGATATAAACAATCCCATATTAGTCACTTAAAAATTTTCTATTTATACGTGTGTGGTAGTTTTAATCATGTGCTTTTTGTTTAGTTTAATACTCCTCCAATCTTTATTTCAATAATCTCTTCTGGACAATATTTAATCTTGCGTTCCAAGTCAAAGAGGAAACAATCCAAATAAATTATTTCAGTCAAATCTATTAAAGTTACAGTCCAGTAATTGTCAACGTTATTTTCACGGAGATTGCACAGCAAGTTAGATTGCTGATACTGCATCGACTTATAGCTATTACACTGGACATCAAGTAGCAGCTCGTCCCTAACCCTTAAGCTGTGTACTAAACCACAGAGACACTGAAGTTATAATTTCAGCGCCTAGTCATGGTTTATCCGGCTGTTCTAGCACAACATCTGAGCTGTGCAATCCATTATCTAATTTAGTTTTCCTCCAGACCTATTCACTTTAGGGTTTTATAGAGATAATTGAAACTGGTTCTCATGGAATAATAAATAATGTCATCTCTTTGTTTTATCTGTGGGTAGGTTCTATATAATTAATTTAATTGGCAAAACTTACGTCTTCCGTTTTAATAATTTCTTTGTACAAATAAAACCTGTATAAAAAGGTGGATTAAGTGCCACCATCCAACCTATTCCAGTATAAACCATAATCCCCAATTTACGTGAGCTGTAATTTGTAGCTCATCTATACACAAGATGAGAGTAGTAGTTTATTTATAGAAACCTCATTATGTGCACATATTTTTCTCTAGTAGGTGTATTAGCGTCAATTTTAAATAAACTTATTTTTTACTTCTGGATCCATCAATGCCAATCTATCTTGTAAATGTTCCTATATACAATTCATGTATATATATTTTTATTTTGTGTATTGATTATGGGAAATAACACGATTTTCCATTTGAAAAAATAAATGTGCGTTAAAAAATTGACCGATAAATTTGTTGCAGAAAATTATATTTTTCATTTCATTTGGGTAAAAACAAAGGACTGTACAGCCTTTTCCACGTGATTAAAGTTGGTAACTTCTGTGCAGCAATTACATAATAATTAACAAAACGCGATTCAGAATTAGCAAGAAACGCAAAAACAATTATACAAGACGACATTCTTAAATTAAATTATGCTTAAGCACTGTGAGGACACAACAAGGCGTATTAAGCCGTGCCTATTTGAAAGATCTTTTTCTTTTATACCGCTTCATATTACGCGGACGTTTGAGAAATGGCGAAAGCGCCGGGCGAAACGAGCCAAATAGTTTTAATTATTAAAATATCAGGACAATTCCACTTGCTTTTTTTATGATAAGCCTCCTGAGCTCTTGGCAAGGCTAGATAAATGACCGTTGTTCATCATATACTTGATTAATTGTACCTTGTGCGTCATAAATGTCAAAGTCTAAATATGTTTGGACATCACTTAAAGCATACGGAAACGTTAAAGAGCTGTCACAATTACAAGATTAAAAGGAAAGAATATGTGAATACTAGTTGCGAGACATCTAATTAATGTTTTTGAATCATTTTCACTTTCTAAAAATATACAGGGCGGCCAAAAATAATTTTTCAATTTAAAACTTCTTGAATTTATTTTCCTCAATTTTTTAAAAGGAACACCCTGTATATTTTTCGACAATGTGTACAAATCAAAACCAAATATTTTTTTGTATGTACATTCCTATGGCTGTTTGTAACCGTTTTCAATTTATTAAGCAGGAAGTACAAAATTCAATAATAAACTTTAAAAATAAAGGTTTCTTTAAATATGTTTTTTATCTACTTGACTTGTATTTTTTTGGAGCTATCGAAATCAGACTCACTATTGCCCTACCATGTATATTTATTTTACAGGATATTTTTCTTGTCATATAATACTTTTACAGTAATATATTTTTGTTAACTAATACAACCCTTGCCTCTATGAAATCTCGGTGCTTAAAACCTTTGATGTATGAAACTGAAATATTTTAATAAAAATGAATAATACCTCAAAAACAAATCCAATTTTTCATTACATTAAATAATGATGCCTGTAATTTAAAAGCGGAAACTCTAGATTAAAAATATATTTATTTTACTGTACTGAACTGCAGTGCACAAAAAAGGTTTTCACGATCAGTTAAATCCTGTGAGTGCAAAATCATTATCTCTGCCTAATCCATTAAGAGAATATTAGAAGGTAATCTTATTATTATATTTATGGCGTGAGATCATCTTTAAATTCAAATAAATCACAAATAAACGGTTCAGACAGTTATTCTATGAATCTCGGTAAAAATCTTGTGATGTCAACAGCTCAACTTTTCCTATATAACTCCCATGATAATATCATTAGCGCCATAATGAATCAGATACGTAACGATAAAGATATGCTCAGATTACTGTCATAAATAATTTCCAAAAGTGTGTTTCAGATTTCCAAAAAAAATTTACAAAACTGAATCAATCGGCATGCAAAAAGATTGTTACTAAATATATTATGATTCTATGTACCTTCCCTAGTAAGTTTATATAAATTAAAGCGATAAAAAAATGCTGACGTAAAAGATTATTTTATATCCGTATTTAATATTCTTTAAATAAATCTAATCATCATTTTGCTCCAATTACTGCGTTAAATAATGCCTTAGCTTCGATACTATTTGAAGTATGACTTAATGAAGTGTCTATCTCAGAACCCTGATTAACCACTTTGAACCAAGTCAAAAGGAATCAAGCCTGCATTTAAACTTTCTTCAGTGTACTCAGAAAACTTTTTAATTATTTTTACCACTATAATAGCATACGATTAAATGATGCTATCGGTTGCAAAATTATATTATCGTGTAATCTCGTTACCGTGGGCACATCTTAAAATAGCATCGATTTTCAATTAATTATAACTCCCTTTAAACCGCAAAATTTAAAGTATAGTTTATCATTCACATTTAAACATGATTTGTTATTCTCGGAATTATCTCGAGGTTTACTATAAATTCTCACAAGGTCAAACAGAATTATTGATAGATTTATAAGATGGAGACTGCTACTTAAGACCCACGACAGTGAATCAGATTTCTTTTATAGATAAAATGATATATATTTTTCTTGAAAAAAGCTCTCGACTCAAGACGTTAGTAAAGTGGGCTGGATCACAACTGTAAGAGAATACGATTTAACAATTGTTCGAATTTCAGCTAGGGACAGGGAGTTTGGAAATAACAAACAGGAACTTGCAAAATAATATCCCAAACACCAGTCTACAGTATTCCTTGTTTACATCGGGGAGGACGAAAGACATGTAAATACCAGGCGTTAAGACTGCATTAGTCACAAAAAAAAAATGGAAATGTTAAATCAGCAGTTGCCGAAGCCAGTCACAGGATAAAACAGAAAGAAATTATTTGTCGAGTGGGCCATGGAAATCAATGTAACTAACCACGTGACGTCACCAGATCGCAGTTACGTGGAACTCAGCGGTGCCAGCGGTGAGCGCGTCGAGAAACAGAGACACGCCAACCGATGGCGTGGAAACCAATGTCACGCCTGGCCAATCACGCGACATCACCAGAACGAAGCCACACCTGTCAAATGCATAAATGGAGGAGCTCACTTTGCTTTAGAAGAAGACCAGGACATTGGTCGAAACATCATTGACCTATCTACGTTTTTAGATTTATATGTATTGTTTATACATTATTCTGATATACTGGGTGGCCACGAAAATATTGCCTATGGAATAACCCCGTTATTAAGATAACACAACATGGAGATTATTTGCAACAGATTTTATTAAATATATTTCAGTATTTTTTATTACTGTTAATGTAAATGAAAGCTGAAATCATGCCCTTTTTATGGTGCAAAAAATATGTCCCCAATTAGAATTCGTTCACAAAATTTAATTATTTTCCATGAAATTTTAAAATTGCAAAATCTGCGGGAAACATTTCTTGTCCTTCAAAAAAATAAGTCGCTTCACAGGAGTGTCACTACTACCAAATATTAAAAAAAAACTTCGTTTTTTAGTAATGGGTTCTGTTTTTATATGCGCATTGTATAAAAAGAGCAAACAAATTTTTTGAGGGCCCTACACAAAGAATTTTGAGGCTCCACGAATCACGATCCGGCACTGCGTAAATAGTTTTATTAAAATTTGCACTTTCCATACATAATACGTTCATGTTATTCAAGTAAAATTATAAAGAAACAAGGGCCAAGATTAAGAACAACAATCAACCCAATGTTCCTTTTGTCACAAAAGTCTGGAATAAATTTTTAATTGACTATTGAATTTTCTGTTAGGAAACATTTGCTGCGTGGGTGTGAGTGTATAAAAATATATTCCTTGTGTATGCAACCAACATTACACATTTTCTGATAACGCAGTCGTATCAGTGTTTCGGTTTTATAAATCTTTCGTCTCTTATAGACAACCCATAATATCATGTGAAGTTAAATTGGTTGCCTATACAGGTTTCAAAATTTATTTTATTGCATTTGTTGGTGTCCCCATCTTATGTTGGGGTTCTTAAAAGTACTATGAAATATTGCCAGAAAAATAAACTGCAAATATTGACGCGAATGGCTTTAATACTATCATTTATAAAGGTTTCTGTAGATGGTGCTGCATTGAAATTGGTAAAGAGATATTTAATACAGGCGGAGGCCACTTGAAATATTTGACCTATTATTAAAATTAAACTAAAACTTTTTTAAATATTTGCAATTTTTGTATTTGAATTTATGTGGTTAATTTTTTTTATGGTAGTTGATTGCAAGGTTGTCAAAAGTAAGGTAAACGCTTTAAAAACATTTGTAAATACAGGGTGTATTTTAAAATCACTGGCAAACGGAAACTGGAGATTCTGTGATCCAAAAGAAGACGAAAATTGATATAAATGTTTTTCTGAACATGGGGTTTTCAAAAAAATGTTTTCAGGGTTTTCAAGTTTTTTCAAAAACTAGATAATGCCTTACTGAATACAATTAACCAGATGTGTTTAAGTCGACTGGTTCAATCCAGTGTCGTAAAATCGTTTAAGTTACTCACTTAAATAAAAAAAAACGTAAGTAAAAAACAAATTTTATTTTTTATTAAGTTGTGTGGTCGTACGTTAATAGAAATTATCTCAAAAAAACGGAGTAGTGCCTAATCGAAAAAACACAAGGTACGATTTCATTTGCAAAATAGAACAAAATCTAAAAAAAAATATTTTCAAAAAAAAAAAATTGCAGGAGCATTGTTGGTTATTAACAAACGATTGTATACCACTGAATTAAGCCAGTCCAACTCAGACTCACCGGATTAATTATTGTGTTCAGTAAGACATTCGAGTGTACCAAATCTCAACATATTATCTTATCTAGTTTTTGAAAAAAATTTTAAAAACTACAAACATTTTTTTTTCAAAAGCCTGTTTGGTTAGGAAGCATTTTCGGAAAACATTCGTCTTATTTTGGATCAAAGAATCTCCAGTTTTCGTTTGTCGGTGATTTTAAAATATGTAGTCAGTTTAGTCATTTTATCATAAGTAAAAAAGTAGGTCCTTGAATTGGTGTTTTTTTCACCATAAGATAGCACTGGAAGTTATCCTTACCTAACCTTAATAGCACAAAGTTAAATACCTACATTTAATTTTGCAATGATAGGCAACAGGAGTGTTTCAAGTGGTCCACTACAAATAAACAGAATGTATATAATCTTTTGGGCTCATATTTAAATTAAGAGAATAGGTTACGCTAATTTTTCTGCTGTTTTCAAATTGTATATTCCATAGAAGGTAATATTCTATGATCAAGAAATAATTAAAATGTCCATTACGCACACCATCTCCTTCGCTGTATTTCTGGTTGCCTAAGTGAAGCGGGTAGTACAATTTGAATTTAATCCAGATTTTTATAATAAATAAAGGTTATTTGTGAAATAAATAAACACGAGAAATAACTCGCATATATGAACGATTCACCTATTTAAAAAAGCATTAAATTTTTATGCGGGTTTATTACTTTTCCTTATAGAACTAAAATAAACAGGTGGTGTAAAAGACATACATACAACTTATAGTTTTATTTATAGACCACATCCAAATATTGGATGCCTCGCTTACAAAAATCAAAAAACTACAATAATTATAACTTTAAACGGTAACATAATATAATATATAATTGTCTGGATAACCTCAATTAAGCCTTGTTCTCTTTTTTATATAGTAACTACCACACTGAGACATCTTCTTCTTGTGAACTTTCCTGTGTTTTGATAGATGATCTGATCTTGCAAATGCTTTCTCGCAAAGCTCGCATTTGTAGGGTTTGATACCAGAGTGCGACCTTTTGTGTCTCGCCAACTCATCAGATCTGGAGAATCTCCAAGTGCAGTTTTGCCAGTTGCACACGAACGGTTTTTCTCCTGAATGCCTCCGTAAATGAGCCTTGAGGTGCGACGACTTGGCATACACTTTTTCGCAGTTGGAAATTGGACAAATAAAATATTTTTCATCGTCTTTTTTCTGCGCGTAGTCATGATTTAAAAAGGCATCGTTTTTTCTGCAATTCAAAGTTGACTTTAAGTCGAACTTAAGAGACTTTTCCTTGGTCACATTACAAGTGTTCTCGTAAAGCAGGTTCCTCCGCCTTCGGTTCTTTTCGTCATTCATGTGAGGAAACATATTGACTATCTCAGCAGGTTCCGCACCACTATCTAACTGTTGGTTATTACTTTCGACTAGGAGATTACAGTCGAAGGTCGTGGCGAACATGTCATTTACCTTCGTAGATAGCTCTAGGTCCAAGTCGTTTCCAGAATCATTGAAAATATGATCCAGATCACTACTTATAAAATTTTCTATATTGGTTTCGTTTGGGCATAAATTTAAATCTACACCTAATACTGAAATGCTATTATCAAAGCTAGAGTTTTGGTCGAACAGATGCAGTTCGTCAATATCAAAGAGTGTCCTTTCCAATACGTCTCTCTGATTTTCGTTAATTTCGGAGTAATCGTCACTGGTTAGTAAACTTTTTATTATGCTGTCCAAAAACTTGTCATCTCCATTTATGACTGTGTCGCGTTTGTCGATGTTTTCACTGTAGCACAAATCTGGGTAGCTGGGACAGTTTGAGGATTCTATATCATCGAATGGCAAGAAATCGAGCAGGGAACGCATTTCTGCAGAATTCTCTACAATGTTTGCTTCTAATGAGAAATCGACCATATCTCCTGGAGGCATTTTTACATCTGGAAAAGAAACAAGATTGAAAACTGTCATACTGGATGAACTAGGACCATGTTTACTATGCATTGTGGAAACCACAGAGGTGTGAACTTGAACGATATTTAATGTTCGAGGGTTATCAATTTCAAGATTGAATGCAAATTTTCAGAGGACTAACGTACTTAATGTAGATATTATAGGGGTCATTTGCTCCTTTTATCAACTTTTTTAATAGTTTCATTATTAGCGATAATAACGTTGTGTTTTTTTCAGATAAATTTATTTTGTTTTCCCCTGCATTTTGTTTGTTTTAATAAAATGAATGATATCAAAATAATAATTTTGCGATAATTTAGAACTGCAAGATGCACTTGAAAACCAAAGATATGAACGTTTGCAAAGGAACCGGAAATCCTAATCTAATGTTTATCTCATTTCTCATTGTTTTCAAGATACCTATACTGTCTGGGCTAAAATAAATGCTCGGTTTTATAATGTAAGATGTTCACATTAAAAATGTGTAATTTAGTTGCAAAATAAAATAATTAATTTTGCTCGAGTTAATATTCAGTTCAGTTCAGTTCGTTAACTGTGTTTAATATGCTTTGCATATTTAAAATAAAACAGTACCATACAGTATTCTTATTAACACTTTTACACTGTATTTACTCATCCTGAACCATATTTTCAGATATAATAACTGGCCAGGTGATATGTACGTGCCAAACCAGTAAAACAAAAGTAATGAAACGTGACCTGGACTAAAGTAGAGATTGATCAATTTATATAAAAGAAATTTAAAAAATTCGATTTTGTTTGTTCATTCTTTCTCGATAAAGCTTAGGAGGCCGATTTTTCAAGTGTAACAGCAGTAAATGGAACACCATTATTAATATAAATGCTATTTTTAGTAATTTCAAGACAATGTTGCATACAAAGTGCGGCAAAAGTATGAAATAACTTAAAGAATTGTTTACCTAAATGTTTTTTGGTTTAATTTTTGAATGATTGTGGCAACTTTTTTTTCATCTGATATGATCTCGGTGGCAATCAACCTTATTTTTGTAAATATTTTTTTATTGTTTTAGAATATAGCATATATTTTTGCGAGCGAGAGGACAAATTTTTTATAGGGTTACATAAAGGAAATGTCACCTTATTAAAAGAAAAAATTTGATATTTACAAATATAAACTGAAATACTTTTATTTAAAAATTGTTTTTCTGACAAATATTTAAAAAGATACGGGCATTATTCCATACTCTTGCCGCACTCTTTATATCCTGTATTGGATTTTTTCTTCAAAAATATTTTTAGGACTTTTAACATTTCTCTTGTTTTGATATAGATACAGGCATTACTATACACTTTTACGACACTCTGTATATCCTGTATTGAAATTTTTCTTTGAAAAATATTGCTTAGGGTTTTTAACAGATATTCACGTTTTGATATAGATACAGGCATTATTCAATACTCTTGTTGCACTCTTTATATCCCGTATTGAAATTTTTATCTAAAAAAATATTGTTTATAATTTTTAAAAGATCTGCAGGTTTTCATATAGATACAGGCGTTATTATACGCTTTTGCCGCACAGATCCCAACGTTTTCACATAGATAACAGACATTGTTATACACTTTTACAGTATTGGAACGTTTACTTCGAAAACAATTTTTTAGGATTCTTAACAGATCTTCATATTTTGATATAGATACAATATACTATACACTTTTGCCATACTCTTTACTTCGAAAAATATTGCTAGGGATTTCTAACAAATTTGTTGATATAGATATAGACATTATTCCATACCTGGCCGCACTCTGTATATCCTGTATTGGAGTTTTTACTTCGAAATATATTACTTATGATTTTTAACAGATCCCCACGTTTTGACATAGATAACAGACATTGTTATACACTTTTAGCGTATTCCTTATTTCCTGTATTGGAATGTTTACTTCGAAAACTATTTTTTAGGATTTTTAACAGAACATGTTTTGATATAGATACAGGCATTATTCAATATTCTTGCCACACTCTTTATATTGAAATGTGTACTCCAAAACTATTTTTTAGGATTTTCACAGATGTTCACGTTTTGATATTAATATAGGCATTTCTATACACTTTTGCTACATTTCGTATATTCTGTATTGGACTTTTTACTTCGAAAAATATTGCTAGCGATTTTTAACAGATTTTCACGATTTGATATAGATACAGGCATTATTTAATACTCTTGTCGCACTTTTTGTACCTCTTATTGAAATTTTTTCTTCGAAAAATATTTCTTAGGATTTTTAATAGCTCCCCACATTTGGATATAGATAACAAACATTATTATACACTTTTACCATATTCTGTATTGGCATTCAATATTCTTGTCGCACTCTTTATATCCCGTATTGAAATTTTTACGTCCAAAACTATTTTTTAGGATTTTTAACAGATCTTCACGTTTTGATATAGATACAGGCATTATTTAATACTCTTGCCGCGCTCTTTGTACCCTCTATTGAAATTTTTACTTAAAAAAAATATTTTTAACAGATCTCCCCTGTACAAATTTCGATCAAGAAAACGTCGGTTGAGCATTTTTGTCGTATTTTGTCTGCATTTAACTTAGATCTGATTAGATTTTAAGTAAGCTGATTTTTAATAAATTTTAAATAATAAAATAGGAATAAACTTTTAATAATTTTTTTAAATGAACAACCTTTGAAAAAAAAAACGTTATAAAAAAATTGTGAAAATTACTTTTTACCTTTCTAAACGGAAAATATAAAACTAGCGTTTTGAACGATTTTTTTATTTAATTGAATTTTCTAAATGCAATAACTCTTACACCATAAATATAAAATAAAAATAGCATACTGTAATTTTGAATTTTGCAAAGAACCGTTCCCAATCTGTAAAAGTTTTGTTAAAATTTAAAATAAGATATGCAAGTTCATCAAAATGCTACTACATTGTCAATGTAAAAACTCAAAAAATGGCACAGATAAAAATATATACTTACGATTTAAATTATTTTAAATTTATTTCATTTATTGTGCTATATTGTCTGTTTTACTTCATAAAAATTGAAAGATTTATAAAATATTTTTTATTAGTTCTTCAGTATTTTACGCAAAATGTACTTACTAAAAAATGAGCATAATAAAAGGTAATCCGTTTACATAAGGTGCATTTTTGTCATATAATTTATTATAATAAATAATGAAAAAACGATCTAAAATTATTAATCGGTAATCTGTTTGTTGAACCAAGAAATTATGTGGATGTTAATTAGATAAGAAAATATAAATTGATTTTACTCACCCCAGCAAATCCAAAAAATTGGCACCTCAACGAACAAAACACACAACACTATAATAATTTGAAACACGTGAAAGTGAAAATATCAATCGACAATTTGACTCTCTATTTTGGATATAATTGAGTCTGTTTATAATCGTGTATCCATTTATAACATGTGGTTTTTATACACTTGGGACTTTTTAAAATTTGTTCAAATTAACGTTAGTGACAACTATTGCCTAGTACAAGTTTGTCTTTGATATAATATTTCATCCCCAGAGATCATACATGTTTTGTTAGGGAAGATTTTTATATCCAGCGGTAACGAACATTTTCCATTTCGCGTGGTGCTTTAATTTTATTTAACTACGCGAATTAATGTAGCAACTTACAAGCGTACGTACAAAAGATAATAATCATGCGCATTAAACAAAAGGAGAATCTAAAAGAATATATTTATTTGCGGTATTGGCAACCAGTAAAATCTGCAAAAAAGCCTAATGGAACTACAACTAGTCAAACGAGACCGTGGAATCATGATAGGAACAGGACTCCGAAGTTAGCAAAGAGAGCAGCTGAAAAACTCCTACAAGATAGATCAGACACTGGTGATTTCTTCCGACGTCTGAGATATTGAGTTATCGATAATGAGAAGTATCGAATTTATTGGAATTACTTGTTACCGTCCGGCAGATAAGTTCAAGCCAATAAGCCTGACCTAGTCCTTTTGAATTGAATTCTCGACCTACTAAAAGAGACAATACCTCGCAGAAAGAGGTGACTCAAACCAGAAACTCCATGGGCTTAGAGTGCCTAGGCCAATAGGTTAACATGGTTCATGGCATGCGAGCTACGGTGCTCTTTGAAAAACTCAGTCTTGAGGTTACTTTATCTACTAGGATCATCTATTTCTGATATCTACAGTTATCCACCATGCAGCTGGCTACTAGTCAGATTCAAGAACCAAATGACTGCTAAACATCATAAAATGCGATTTTGAGTTTTTTACTCAGTCCTACCGGTTATGACGTCATATTCACAATTTCCATTTTTGGTCTCAAAATGGTTATTTCTTACCAAGATATCTCGCACTTAAGACGATTTCAATGCTAATGAAGGAAGTAACCAAAACCCACAAATCCAAAGCCCATTAACCTGAAGTAAATAAACCAGAACTGCGTTAGCCCAAAATTCAGGTCTGTAGGTTTTGATGGATTTTGGATTTATAGCTTAGGGATCTCAACCTCAATTTGTAGTATCTTGGTAAGGAAAAATTATTTTGACGATCAAAATTGAAATAAGGGAAAAACCAATGCTGCACGATGAAAAATCGAAATCGGTTTAAACGAAAGCTTTTTGTGTGCCGGTGCAAAATTCTAAATTGTAACTTTTCTTATGTAAAATTACTTCTACTTTTGTATGTAAATCCGTGATTATGCACAATTATATAATTTTTTATTTTAGAACGTGTAATGGTTTTTTCATAGGTGTATTTTTATACATGACTTTTATTCTTGTTGTGAATATTAACATGTTCGGAACCTCTCGACTAATATTGTAGGCTCAGGAAATGATGATAAATTGTGACAAAACGTTGATATGGACTCGTTCCAGACATTAGACGAGTTTAGTGATAATGTTATACCTAATTAGTAATTTAATATGTATTTACAACGGTATTATTGCGTACATCATTATTATTTGATTCATAAATTCTTTTTAAATGTTGACAAGTGGAAATAAAATATTTCAAATAAATAGAATTAAATGAATTCTCTGTATCTGTTTATTTGTAAAAATGTTTGATTTCTGCAATTTAATAAAAATATAAACGATAGCGATTTTGTTTAATGCGTACGTAAATTTAATCGTAGACGTATCTCAATAAGTTGTTAAGGTTATAACCATTTTCGATAATGATTTTGACTAATTGGAATTGTTATTTTAGCGTTGTGGTATTGCATTTATTCATAATACTTGTTTTTTTTTTAAATAAAAGCATGCTTTTCTCTTTAACCAGATTGAGAATTAATAAATTTTTATAGTTAACTCGTAAATACTTCTCAGATCGACTGACATTGATAATGAATTATCAAACAATTTCTTCAACAACAAATTCACTATACAGGGTTGATCATTAGTGCGTCAAAGGAAAATATCGGTTTGGTTAAAAGAATTTTAACGTGCCAGTTTTTAAAAAATGCGTCCAGGGGCGTCCACACTTTTTTCAAAAGAGGATCAGATAAAGATAAAAAATGAAAACCGATAAAAATTTGAAATTTCAACACTCGGTATCTCACAAACTAAGTAGTTTTGAAAATATATCTTTATAACAAAATTTTAAGCTCTTCTATCGTCTATTCGTCCTATAAATACTGATTCACCCCGTATAGTACTACGTAAAACATTTCATTTAGAAAAATTCTAGGCAGAAACTTTTACAGGAAAAGTATCTTAAGAAATGTGTTTTTTAGATTTACTAAAAAACCAAATCCTTCTGTGATATAGCGTATGTGTATATCTTACCTATATCTAAGTGTGAATAAATTCGTCTTTTAGGGTTTGCTTAATCTTTCTACTGACATCACTTGGAACTTCAGTAGGATGTGGAGCGCTTTCCCCTTTCATTTTCATATCTCTATTAGGATAAGTTTTCTGTCTGACTTGAAGTACTGATGGTCATCCTATCTGCCCCTTCAGTTGTATCAGTAACTTAAATCTACTTTTAGACTATTCCTTGATATGGCCGATAATGTAGTGTTGAAAAATCGAGTTTCGTTACAACTTATGGGTAAAGTGGTGGCGAATGTTTCTTCGTCGTACTTAAATGTTTTCATCCACTTGCATTATTATTTTACACAGACAGGGTGTTTTTAAAATTGTCGCGAACGAAATAATGCTTTTCTGAAAATGTTTCCTAACCGAAATACTTGTTGTTTTAAAAGCTAGTTTGAGGTTTCTGAAATTTTTCAAATACACAAAATATACTAAATTAAGATTTGGTGCGTGGCCTATTTGTATAAACTGACTCGATGCAGTGGCAGAATATTCTAGATTAGTACTCAGGAAATACGTAGGCCCTTGCTATTTTCGATTTTTTTTACAAAATTTAATTCTACAAATAAAATCTTACTTGGTGTTTTTCGATTTTCCACTCCGTTTTTGAAATATTTGCATTAATGGAAACGATCAAAAATAACTATTAATTTTATTTAGGCAAAAATAAGTATTACATAACAAAAAATAATTAAAGAAGTAATTATTATTATTCAAAAAACTAAAAAAAAAATTTCAGTTTTCGTTTGTCGGTGGTTTTAAAAACACCCTGTATAATTTATACGTATATGAATATGCAGGTTTATTTTCAACCAAGTAATTTGGAGAAGTTTTAGCGTTAGAGCTTATGTTTTTGAGCTAATATATGCCCGGCAAATATAGTTTTGTAATTTTCTTCCTCGTAGTTTGCAAAATCGCTAAACTTTGTGTTTGGGCGTTCAAATAAAAATAAAAGCGCTCCTTTGAGTACCTATACCTAATAAAAATGATTTAAGGTCAGGAAAATTTTAAATGATTAATGGCCTAAAACAATAGTAATCGTGGTAAGTATAGGCAACAAAGAGTTGCAACTGAGCTATAATTAGGTCTGGTTCCAAATTCAACTTCGCTTTTTATCCGTACTAAATGTAACAGTTTTAATGATGATTGATTAGTTTTTATTGCCTTTTTAACACCTGCCATCTTATAGAGTGTATCTCCAAAAATTCAATGTTAAATGACGATTTTAACTTGGAATTTTTGTCTTCACTAATACTAGAATCAATTTTGTTCAAAGATTAGGTATTTTCAATTAACAAAGGATATTGATAATATTTATAATATATTTTCGTCTGGAATAAAAAAAAGGACTCATTATCTAAGAATTTAAAAATCGATGTTGTGCACAAACTTCAGTTTCCAAACTACGTTGGATGCCGAGGTAACCTGGCTGCAAGAGAATCGGAGGAGATATCGATTTGCTGTAACCTATTTTTTTTTTAAATGACCTGAAGATAATAGGGCTCAGGAAAGAGATGTCTGGTAAAATAATGAGAATTATTTTGTAAAATGTGCGTTTTAAACAGTAAATATATAAAAAAAGAAAATTAAAGTGACGTTTCCAAATGGGTACAGCTCCTGCGGGGCTGTTCTTTAAAAAAAAAGTATGTCTAAGGGTAGAGACAGAATGAAAATATTAATGATTGTATGAGATGCAGCCCCTTTGGGGCTGTAGATTAATTTCTGTTATGTGAATTAAAGTAATTCGGGTTATTTAATTGGATTCGGTTTAAAGATCTCGCGAAAAATGTGTCCGACAGAAATGTCACTTGAAGAGAAAGAAGGTCAGGGATGAGGGGTCTCTCGTATTTTTGAATGGCTTCATGAAACAATATCGTCAGAAGGTTCGGATGATACCAGCAGTTTAATTATTAATGATTGGAGTATAATTCTTTAGCAATTTTTAAAGCACAATTTTTTTAGTCATTAATTTCTAACACAAACCGGTAAAATTATCCATTATTTAAAAAAAATAATAATAAAAAAACAATACAGTGCCATACCTCCTAGGGCCAACCCTTTAAAAAAATTATTTAAAAAGGTACAAAAATATAATTAATATAAAACTTTTAGGGTGTTTCATGAAATTTTATGCGACAATCACAAAAAAAACTAATGATAGCAAAACTGGAAAACTTTGGGAAGTTATATTTTATTAAACATAACACACTGTATATTATAATTTTTTTTAATTCTACGGTGGACTCTAAGGATAATTTTTCAGATTTTAAAAATGTAAAAATCCAAACCTTTAGCAAAAATTAACGTTAACTGGTAACTGATTATGGGAAAATTAAGGCAGGAAAGTGCAAGTCGCCAATAACAAAAAAATTTTGTACTTAAGTTTGAAACTGATCCTAAATAGAGGCACTTTCTGATTCTACAATTGTTTTAGTAGTTTGAGCACATCCATCCCAGCGGGTTTTGAATCGTCTCAAGCCCTTGCATTTCCATATTACATTTTCTACAGGTAGATCTCTCTCTACTTCAGTGTTTCCATTAGATTTGCTGGAGTTTTCAGTAAAATTTGCCAAATAGGATCTTTTTTACCACTTTTAAGAGAAGGCATATTAAAACATAATTCAGCTCAAGTAGTAAAAGCAATCACGCATTTTGCTGCGTTATTAGACTAAAATACGTGGATTCGCGGTGTACGCACATTTTAAAGAAAAAAAAAGAAATTTTTTCTTTTTTTTTTGAAAGAAAAAAAGAAATTTTTTCTTTTTTTTTTGAAAGAAATAATCTTTGATAAAATACGTAAAAATATTTAAGAAAAAGAAATCGCGTTTTTTAATCGCTATTAACGATTCTTTACGTACCTACTGGTAGTGATAATAATTATTTAAAATCGTCTTTTATGCACGTGACTATTTTTGTGAACGTATTGTGTGTCTCTAGAGAATAATATTTACCACAATTCTTTCTAAAAATTTTTCTTTGGATTATTATCTTTCAGTTGCTCCAGACGTTATGTATTGGACAAAATGAAACAGGTATAACAGAGAGGTAATAAAATAAAATAAAGAAGTGAATATAAAGTTTCTAAAAGCGCAAACGTCCAAGCAAACCAGGTAAAATAAGACTTTATTTAACGACATTGATATAAGGACGTTTTAATGGACTGCGGAGATGCTGCTCTCCTGTGGTATCCTATCCTATCATTGGTATATATTTCAATTAGAGCACCCTCTTAATTAGTGTAAAAATGCGATAGAGCCGCGCCTTAATATAAATGTATTACCCATGTTACTTACAGTTTTACATAGATTATTTTGTGACAAAACCAGTGGCTATAAATTTATATTTGCTCCTGCCTTGATATTTTCCCATAAATTGCCGCCTGATAAAATTTGCATACACGTATTTGCCTTGGATTATTCTCTACTAATAATAATAAATTTAAACCATTTTTATCGATAAGGCTTTTTATTTCACAAATGCCTGTGCGCTTGTATTTTATTTTAGTTCACTGAGCTTTAAGTGATTCTTCCCTAGATCTTCATTTTAAGTGACACATTTAGTACTTTGCATACAAGATATGCAGACCAGAGATGGTTAAAGATGCTCAAAAAGGTATTCAACATCTTTATAACTGAAAATTTTACCAATTTTTTTAAGGGAAGGATCTTTAACGTTGTCACATCACACGCACTCCCATGATTTTACCCTAACAGGGCAATTAAAAAGAAAATAAGAAAGTGTACAAATATATCCCATTTAAAAATATATAAATTTGATATGCCACTCTTATATCAAACACCCTATATGATTGGAAATAATTTTACAATTTTTGTTCTCCTACAATTTCTGTTTAAAAATGTTTTCGGTAGAATAAATATTAAACGATATATCGACCGAGGCGATCTTGTTGACTCACCCTGTATATGGGATACGATTCGTACATCACGGTCGCCTGTATTATCTTCTAATGAGTGACTGATTGAGTTTTTATGAATAGCTGAAACTAATTAAAACAAGAGCAGTTGGAAATTTTTTCTTATACAGGGTGTCCATTTAGTACTTCCTTCTTCAACTATCGCTTTATCCTAACCCAGACAGACAGGAATTATGTTCAGGGAAATTGCCAAATTATGATATTTTAAATAATTTTTTGGACACCCTGTATATCATTTGTCATAGTTTACATATTTGTGCGCCTATTGTGAAGAATCTTAAGCAACGCAATTTTCTGTAGCGTCCGTATCTGATAAATTTTACCAACAAGAAAATATAGCCTTTAGTTTAAAATAATTATTATTTATATGGTCATTAGCTTATAAGTAAAATCCCGCACAAGTTCAAGGATTAATTATCGTTAAATTGGATAAAAACCGAACATTCCTAAAAGATCTTACGTGTACGGGCATAAAAACACTCAATAGTAGTTGAACAGTTCTGCTTAATAACCTCAAATTAGTTCTCAAGCAATTTCCTTGATGTGATTTTGTTATTGTGTTTGTTTTAAGTGTCAAAGAAAGGATGTAAAATGTTGAGGAAGTGCAAGGCTGTTTTCTCCAAGTAGGTACAATATGACTATTTATTTATTAACTGTGTGTGAATCAAATGTCTTTATAAATTTGTAATACCTAATTAATTTTAAACTACAGTACATATTACAATAATTATTTCGAATGCCCTGGGGCGATTTTGGAACTGTGGAAATTATAAATAAACGTGTTTGGAAAACCTCTCTGAAATATCTACATATAGTAAGTAATGTGGCATAGGTAATCGAGTTGGTTCAATATGGAACCATTGAATAAAGGGTAATATGTTTGAATTTTGTATGCAATCGCCAAAAAAGCAATTTGTTGAAAAATAATTTGTTTCTATTATATTTTTTTTATTTTTTTTACATCTCTGAGTATATTATAGCATGTAAAAGATGAAGAAACTTTAAAATCGTAGTAAGTTTTTGGAAAATCAAAATATTATAAAATCAATTATGATTAATATTAATTGGTTCATAATCCCATTATTTAACTTACATAGGTATCGATAAAACGTGTGCCGAGATTTTATACATTGAATATTCTGAATTAGTAATTTTACCAGTTCTCATAATTAAAGTATGGTAGCGACGCGCCTGGAAGTAGGCAATTTATTTTCGTTTATATTGTTCTTCCCGTTTTGAAAATAATATTCTGCATAAAAAGGCGATAAATTATAAAAAGAACAAATTAGTCCGCAGAACAAAGTGAATAAATAAAAGCGAATTTCCAGAAGGCACAGTGTAGAATTTAAAAATCAAATAAAAAGGAATTACGGAATGTGTACCATAAATAATAAATTTAGAGAATGTGATTAAAAAGCGTACTAGTAGTGACATCTAGCAAATTTTGCCTTTGTTATTCGTCCGTATATCCCCAAGGAAATTATAAAATACGTACCTATCTTCTTCTTCTCCAGTCGAGTGTTACTATTACATAGACACCAGGTAAAATTACAAATATGTTTTATGTGTGTTTGCTTTAAATTAAATTGCATTCATAATTTTGACGGTTTCAGCAGTTGGGACCTTTATCTTATTCACATCTCCCTTTTGTCTTGCTGAATATAATATTTACCTTGCATTTGATAATACACACCTCAATGTAGATCAAAACGTCTTTTATAAAACCATAACCATCACTTTTTTAAACTTTCTTTATAATCGTTGCAGAATCACAGCTAGAAAATAGTTTATCAGTTTCTGTGTCTCTATCAGATTCTAAATCATTCTGTTTTTTATTAGACTAATTTGGTAAATACACGTTGTAACAAATGCTTTTGAACATACTCATAAAGCTTACGTCCCTCGATCTATCTCAGTTTTGACCTTATTAACCGAGTTAAAAAAATCAGGTTTATATCAAATAATCTACTCATTATTAAATCACAGATCTGCAAGGTTCAGCTGTTTAAAAAATAGCAAGTGTTTCTAAAGTAAAGTAAAAGTTGACCAAAAAATGCTTTATGAGCGAAACCCAATAAGGGTTTCGCTCATAAAGTTAATGGTTTCAATCGCCCTAATTATGTAAATCCTAAATCCATGCACCCAAAGCCTATAAATTCTAAATCAAAAATCGATAAGCCCTTCAACCAAATTAGTTCCTCATACCGTAAGCACATAAACCAATCAAATCTAAACCTTTAAGCCCTAAACCCACAAATCCTACACCGATACAACCTAAATATGGGCACAGAGATAGTAGTTTAGGACTTACTGCTTATGGATTTTTGATTTAAGGGTTTAGGGTTTATGGGCTTCGACCTCATGAATTTAGGATTTATGGGTTTATGGTTTATGAATTTATGGATTTAAGGTTCATGAGTTTGGGTTTAGGATTTATAGGTTTAGGGTTTCTTGGTCTAGGATTTATGAGTTTTAAGTTATTAGGTTCAGAGTTATTGGTTTAAGGGTTTATGAGTAGCATTATGTATTCAGGTTATATGGGCGTGTGACTTTTTTCTACGATCGTGCGAAAAGTACTAACTTTGTGCACTATTTACAGTGCAAAAAGTAAGTTTGTTACTAGGCAACGAAAGTTTATTCAGTTATTTATGGATGCCGTTTGACAGTGATAATTTCTCTAGTTGTCAGTTTGACATTTGAATATTTTGTGTTAATGTTATGTTCAATAAAATTTTTAAATAAATCTAATTAATTCGATCGTAGAAAAAATGTTGTGTGCAACACTTGCACAAAGTGCATGATTGCAACTCTCGCTTCGCTCGTGCTGCAAACTTCATGCCTCATGCAAAAAATATACACTTTTTGCACTAGTTAGACAAATAACTATTGTTTGAGACTAAGAGTCAAAGAGATGTCGCTTTAAAATGTTTAATATTCATTTAGCAACTTCTATAAATATTTAAATGTATTCATCTTTAACTCCGATAAGAAAAATCGTAGCTGGGCAACCGAAAACGCATTTTGAAGAGGAAATATAGTACTAGACGATGCAACCAGCAGAAATGAGCTGAAAATTTTTTTGATTTCCTGTACAGGGTGTTCAACGTAACTTGCTACGCCCCATAATTTCCTTATTTCATAAGGTAATACATAACCTCAAATATAGCAAAAAAAGTCATTTTTGGCCATTTAACCTTTAATGTCTTAAAATCCTGACATGATGGTAAATTCTGAAACCAGATTCGGATTCTACGCAAAAAATTACATAGGAAATGTTTCCCAGTTATCAAACAGCTTTCAGGACCTCCCAATTTGCAGATCTGTGATATCTCTACATTTTTTATGCGAAATTTTCTCAATAACGTACTTTTTCTTTTCGGAGGAAACTCAATTATTAAACTCAATTAAATAAAAAATGTGAGTCAAGTATATGCTTCACATAAACCTATTAATATAATTTTTGAATCTTAAAATAAATGTTCTTCCCATTAATTGCAAATGTTCTAATAAAACCTAATCCGGAAGGGTTTTTTTTTGGAAATCGGTTCAGTAAGTTTAGTTAAAATATTTTATCAAAAACAAATAGATGCAACATTTTTTCGTATTGGATTAATTAAGGCAGACTATACAGGGTGTTAAGAAAAAGTAGGTCAAGCCATTAACCACAGATTCTTTGGACGAAAATAATGGTGTGATTTTTTATTTTGGCGCGTAGTTTTCCTTATATAGAGTGTTAAAGTTTAAATTTTGAAAATTATTTTTATTAAAAATTCTGTTGTTTTTTAAGATTTTTGCCTGAAATTTTGCATAGACCTTTATCTTATACAGATACACTTTTTGTGCAATTTTGGTATAAAAGGGGTTATGGACCCATTAACCCTCGCGAATATTCTAATAAAATTTAATAGGGGAGATTTTTTTTTAAGACAATACCCAATTTTAGATAAATTATTTTACCGGATAAAATTAGGTACATTTTTCCTTTGAAATAGAGTGAACTGTGAACTGCATAATTAATAACTACTGATATATTGGATCAAACCTAAATTAGTACAAGAATAAGCGAACTTCATAGAGAATTATGAGTGTAATTTTTAAGTTTCAGCTTTTAATTTATTATGCCAAAATATAACTTAATAGATGGTAATTGACTAGAATCATTATAAAGCTAAAATATATTACAGTGTTTAAAAATTCATAACGATTATATACACATTTCGAAACTGTAACAAAGATGTACGTCTTTTGTCAAAATGTGAGTCTCTGGTATTAACGTGGAGCAATAAATTTGTTTGAATTTATGCTGAAATATGAGGTAGAAAACGTGAGGGAGTTTTGACTTGTTTATGACATCACTTTAAACTCGGGTAATTTTGTAGGAAACTTTTAACAGATATTTCATAGAGACACTGAAGTAAAATAAACTTTAAACCGAAGCGAAGTTAAATTTTGTAATTTTGTTGTTTAGTTCACTGTTTTAATATAGCAACTTCCTTACTGTTTATGTTGTGTATTTTTTATAGAACGAAATTTTATCTATTTAATTTAATAGAACATGGTGATTGTAATTTTTAGATTATAAACATTATAAAACAGACTAAACACATGCGGTTTGTGGCGGTAACAGTATTTGTTTATCTGCGTAAATTTAATCGATAAATTCGTTATTAAACGTCGAGCGAGTTTGAAAAATTATAACAAGACGAAAGGTGACAACGTAACCGTCTCAGCTTATAATTTGTATGTCACCAGTCCCTACAAGGGTAGTCTGCAAGACAGCAAATCGTTTTAAGCCGGGTTGTCTCTTTTTAATTTGTTACGAACCCCTGTACAGCCCTCTTTCTTGTTAATAAATTATTTAAATTTAATCAGGTTGCTTTGAACTAAACTCAATTTTATCTAGCATATCATTCAAGCCTTATTGAAATATTTAACAGCCTAATTTGTAGAAATCAGTATTAAAATTTATATTAACTTTGTCAGTCCGACTCGTCTGCGTTTTTTGACAAGTGTTTCATACGAAAGTAATAAAATATCATTAATTTGTTCTTCACCTTGTGTTGTTTTTACTCATGCAAACGTGAGCCGGGATGAACTGTTAAGGGCCGTGGGCGTGTTGGAAACTGTTGTACCATGGCCTGTTAAGTCTCCCGATCTTAATCCAATAGACTAGTAAAGCATGAGTGGTTTATACTCTAAGAAGGTGTAAGAATCCTTGTTTTTAAAACTGGATATTTTGAGACTTTAAGTAATGCCATTCCACAAAAGAGTAAGAGAGTAGAATAATTTAATCCGTAGTATAGGAAGGAGGTTCTGCTAGTTAGTAAACGTTAGTAGAGTTATATTCTTTATTTAAGTAAGACGATAATGTTTTTACCATATGAACTTGGGGAACTTAAATTATTAATTATCGAAAGTAGAAAAGTAGGTTTATGTATAATTCCAAGCAGATACTCAATAAAAGCCATAGCTTCAACACAAAGCTCTTTGTTATTGAAACATTTCTTGTACAGGAGTCTATTTTGTACTGCTACTTGTGCAGCGGCTAGTTGCAGTTTGTACGCACAGATGGCACTACGTACATATTAAAATTGAGCGGGTTTAATTCTGGTGTTGTTCATAGTCAAATTTAAAGTGAACTTGTTTTTTTTATCAGGCATTTCAGTTATCGAACGTGCGAAAATCGTTATTTATATATTCTTTTACACAATGTGGTTAGTCTTGATAAAGATGTACAGGGTGTCATTGGATTTGCTGTCATTTTTTGAGAGGCATTCGATTCCATGCAGCGTTTAGTTTAATAAAAGTTTCGTATTCCTCTGCTGACATGGTGGAAGGTGGGAATGAATGGGTTTTTAATCCACAATTCAGTTTGATATTTAACCTGCTGTTCACATGGAAAACTCTGATTAAAAGTTTCACCGAAACGAAATTTCTTCAATAAATATCTCTCCTGTTTCAACCCACTTGTCTTCTGAAAAGCCTCTTTTGTTGAGAAGCAATCAAACTCGTTGGATGCGCTTCAACAAATTTTAATCCTTAATCCTAATCTAATTTCTTAAAAATTTCGTTGATTTTTCAAAAAAAAAGGCTCAAAAATTCAAAGGGAAGGACGGATCAAGGAACCGAAAACGATTTCGGGGTCCTGAAATCGTCCAGATTCCGAAACTGATATCGCTTCTACCCTAGGACCAAAACAGAAACAAAATTAAAATTCGTCGGATCGACTATAAGCTGCAATTTGCAATTTGCGAAATTTCAGCAAATCCTGGTTCGCTAAAAAATTAATTGTCCGGACGCGTTGGAATATTAAGGGTTAAAATTTGGAGGGACCCGGCAGGGATGACGGGTCTAGCTTCCTTTAAAGTCCGGTCAAAAAAAATCATCCGGTTAAAGAAACTACGGCCCCTGGAAAAGTACCGTTTATCGGTAATATCGACCTTTTTAAAAAATTCGTATCTCGAGTAATATCCAAGATGGACTTAAAAAAGCAAAAAGAGTTCTTCATTTATCCTTTTTCTTGGTCGCCGTCAAGATCTGGATTCTCCAGGTCAAAATGGAAAGGCTCCGGAATATTTCTAAAGGGTACGTGTCTGGAAAGTCGCTAAAATCGCCTCTTTTAAAAAAATCATAACTTTCTTAAGAAGCAAAATCGAGGAAAACGACTTCACCCGTCAATTTTATAAATTTCATCTAGTTTTCAGAAAAGAATGCCGCGTCCGTCCATCTCGAAGGAGCCGCGAGTTATTAAGCTCGGAAGGGGGACTTGTTTTTGAAAACTGAAAAAATTACGAAAACACAAAAAATTCAAACGCTACTTCCAAACGAAAAACCGCCGCCGGGGAGGCATTTTGGCAAGAAATCCAAGGTATAATGTCCAACTTAGAACTGCATCGTGAATCGCGAGACGCGATTTTGACGTCTATCGATCAGAAATCGTCGACCATTTTTTTCTACATCTCCACGCCTCGTATTTCTCTTTAATTTAACAAAAAACGCTTATTAATACAGAGCGGATCCTATGGATGGATCCTGAAAATGCCTTTGATCCCGCAAAGTACATAAAAAAATACAGCAAAAATTAGAGTGATAGGGGTTCGCAGATATATTATGGACAATAAAAATTATTTATTTATTGGATCCTAAGTAATATTGGTATTTTAATTATTTGTGCTCCAAAAATACCGTATGTTTAAATAATTGCATACATGATTTTGAAAGCTTACTTATTAACAAATATATCATCATTTCACCATGAGCATCTCAATCACCCCTTCCTGACTTTTTAAAGATATTTCCCGCTACGTCTTTGTCGTAATATTTTAATTTACAAGCTGTGGTGAGCTTTAAGTCAACGAGTATAAAGAATATGCTCAAAGGCGATATAATTATGAATTCCAGCCTCTGGCCTGGCGCACAAAGTCAACGTTATGCACCAACTTTTAATTAAAACAAACTCTGTACTCTTATATGTAGATCAAAGTACTTCTAGATAATATATATTAAAAATGAAGGAGACAACCAGCTGCATTATGTCTTGTCTAATACTTTGTGCTATAATCGTCTCTATTGTATTTTATCCATTTATCCCCACCAAAAATGACGACTTTGGAATAGAGTATTATTTTGATATTCTTGGGTAATTTTAATTAAATTTCCTATTTTTGACGGTAAATGTACCCAAGAGTAACGATCTATGGGCCATTTTGAGAAAAAAATTAAACTTATGTCCATAAATGCAAAGGAAGCAACCCTTTGCAATGCCTGTCAAAAAATGGTTTATTTTCCATACTGTCGATTTTCAAACTCCTTAATTTAAAAATATTATTTTTATCTCCAGAAAAGGCATAAGTGATTTATTTGGGCCACAATAAACACGATAATAATCATAATTACGTGTTGTGGCACGAAACATTTGTACAAGTATTATTAAATAGTCACATAAATGGCAAAAATTAAGTTATCTCGATGTAAATTGAGGGTGTGAACGCTACACCCATAGCGTTGCGTTTCGAGGTGCGAAGTACATGAAAATCGGTTTTAAATAAGTACTTACAATAAATTGCAACTTTCCTTTGTTATTAATGTCGAGCACGTGTCCGGAAAGTTACTGGAGAAAACAGTATTTAAACGTTTATAAAATACAACAGTCCCAAAATAAAAATTACCTAAAATTTTAACAACAGTGATCATATAGTAATAACAATAATTATAAGAAATAATAAAAAGAACCATTTTGGTCCCTATCATTAGTTTCCAACAATGCGGACTATTATCACATACAATTGTGGCTGTGATTTTGAGGCCATTAATCATTTTGTCAAAATTTAATTGCTTCTAAAGACTATTCGACTCAAATGAAATAGGGACATGGCATTAAGTTTTGGGGGCATTTTTTAACTGCCTAATTATACGGGTAGCTTTAAAAACAGGTTTGTGTTGCCACGTTCAAATCAAATTTATTTTACATTAGTTTAAATTTTGAACCATTTTAGTTTTTACTATAATAACACAGAATTATATAAATATTCTAAACGCATCTGCCTAGTTATAACAAATATATTGAGATGCTCGATCAAGCTGAGAAATTGAAAAGTAGAAGACATTCGGAATATTTTGTCGGATATTAGCAACAATCAAGCATATTCCCCCAAAAAAATGGTATGCACGGGTCTAGTTTTTGAAAACAACTACGAACAGTAATTGTTACTAATTTTAATATTTCATATATTTTTTGAATTTTTTTACTTCGGTAATTTTCAAGTTCGGTCTTCGGTTATTCAATATTTTTTCACGAAATTTTGAATTTACCCATTTGAGATGGTTCTGAATCCAGTGGTATAGTTAGATTTTCAATAAGAAAATCGCTAATCAAATTTGTCCTCTTATAACATCGGAAAAAAATTATAGTAGGTCTTGAAAATTGAAATTAATCTCTAAATTTTTGTCATGAAGTAGAGTTTTCGATAATCTATCTTTTAAAAAAAGTCCCGTTAAAATCGGATAATAGACACTTTTTTTACAGACGTGGGTCCATTTGAAATGGGTCACACTGTACAGGGTTTTTCATTATAATTAGCCACTCCTCTACAGTGTTTATTTGAAAAAATTGAGAAAAATTGTATATACAATTGTTGCAGTATTTTTCCTGAATTTTAATAATCTGCCTATAAAGCCAACAAGTGAGAATCGCAAAATGGTTAAATTCTATAAACTTAGGATGTTTTTAATGAAACATCCTATATATTATTATGTTTTCGAAATCCTTATAGTTTTCTGATTTCAAAAACATATAATAAGCCTATATTTAGACTATTCGTTCTCCAGTTATTCAAGATAAAAATGTATGAAAAAACATGATATTGTCTATTTTAACCCATATTTACTAAGACAATATCATGTTTTTACATACATTTTTATTTTAAATAACTGAAGAACGAATAGTCTAAATATTACATATTTTTGAAATCAGAAAATTGTAAGGATTTCAAAAATGTAATAATATACTTATAGGATGTTCCAAAGACGAAAATTTTGGGTTTATTCGTCATTTTGCGATTCTCCTTCTCTCCTGAGATTTGCGATTGTCATTTGTTTGTTTTATTGGCAAATTATTAAAATTCAGGAAAAATACTGCAACTTTTGTATATCAAATTTTTCTGTGTTTCTTCAAATAAACTCTGTATGGGGCCGTTAATTATGAGGAAAAACACTGTACATATTTCACAAGTTAGCATTTGTTTAAAAAATTGCGTCGAAAATGTGAAAAAACTGACGGCGTTGGATTTGACGTATGAGCATATTTTTGTCATAACAAAGAACATGTACTTTCAGCTTTCATTTGATACGAATTTCTTGTAGATTTGAAAAGCCCAAGCGTTCGTAAAATTAATATAATAATTCTCTATGTTGTGTTATTGAACTCAAAAAAGTGTTTCCTAAAGAATGTCGGTCGGTCTGTGTGCTGGAATAGATTTTGAAATATTTTAATAATATTTAAGCAATATGCGGTAACCGGGTGTAAACGAATAGTGGGCCACCCCTGTAACTTCCTCGTTTTTAAAGTTATCGGGATGGAATTCTGTATGGTGAAATTAGGGAAGATTTTCAACTTTTTGAGACCTTTATCACTTCCGGTTTCACCGGAAATGGACCCAATAGTCTTTTCTAAATGGACCACCCTGTATGTTTTTACATTTTTTAAATAAGGATCACATTTTGGATATACTTATACTATTTTGAACAATTTATACAGGGTTGCACGAAAAATAATTCGAATTTTAGTTGTCAATCTAGATGGCTGCGAATATGCTAAAATTATTTTTGTTCCAATGTAATTCATATAAAAAATACGAAAACGTCAATATGTCCAATAATACATTATACAGGGTGCTCTAAACTCATTAATATCACATTTTTCAAAATTTTATCCTGATATCTTTAAAAACGAGTAAGTTACAGGGGTGGCCCACTATTCATTTACACCCGGTATAATTCATCATATTTCTCCTTAGCGATATAAGGGGTTGAAAAAATCAGGCAAAAAAACTTTAAAAACGCACTCTACCCAGTCAGTCGTAGATATATGGAGAATGAGTCAGGGCTGGCTTCAGTTGTTACTAAATATTGACGATTAATTTTGAACCAATAATAGCAATTAATACGTAAACAATTGCACGCACAAACGATACGGAAGCCAACTCTGTACTCCAAAAATTTAGTAAGTCTTGTTGTAGAAACAGAAGTCACTGCAGAGACAATGTATAATGTAATTATTTTTTAAACAATAATATGGCCATCCTGTAACACTTCCCAGCGAAATTAAGGTTGCCAACACACTTTTATAATCAGTATCTGCTTTTGGGCTGCGCAATTTTAAAAGTTCGCATAAAAAAGTACAGCGTTGGTTTACGCCAGATTTTTGCAAACATACTGTAGATAAATGATTAATTTATACATAAGTAATAAAGTCCCAACTTTCCTTTGCCCGTCCTGTACGTTACGCAATAAAATTACTGTTTATCGCGACAAGATCATTAATTTAAAACGCTATTTCAACTGATATGCTAAACCAGCTACTTTCTTCTAATGCTTCAATGTGATTTGGTTTTTATCGCAGATTTCATGAGCTATAACTGTTAGAAATTAATTAAAATAAAATTATACTACCAGCAGCGGTGACATCGTTTGTCGGTCTAAAAAGTGGATATTCTTTAGATGAAAGGCAGTTTATGATATAATAAACGCAACTGATAGCTAAAAGGGAAATAGAAGTTCAGCGTGTGTTGAAGTTATATCTTTTTGTATGTATTGCATTATATAATCCTTGGAGGTTTTGGACATGGTAATTAATTTTCCATCACAGTAACATTCCGTAAATGTAATCGTTCAGCAGATTTCTATTGCTCCGGCAGATATCGAAGAAACCTGCGTAATATTAATTAGCGGGTTATGGCTAAAGTATCACTTCCATAACTGCTGTAAAACTAAAAAGAAGTTACATTTCTTTCAATCAAATTTAATATTAGGTATAGAGACCTAACACTGACCTGGTTCTACCCAATCCACCTTTTTTGGACAAAACCTGCCCTGGGCGGTGGATTGATCGGCGAATCGAAATTCAATCGAGGCCTGTTGGCTCTCCAGACTTAACGCTGTTGGATTTTGTCACGTGATCGGAAAAATAATGGTATACAGATTTGCATAAGGTGAATTTAAACTGTCACCTTCGCCATTTCGAAAAGAGAATCATTTGCAACAAAAGTTTTTGTTTTAAAAATTTAGCATTTAGTAATTAATGTATCGAATGTTTTATTGGCATATTAAATTGTAACAATTCGTCCTGTATCGGCCGCAGTACGTGTACGGCGGGCCTGTAGCTAGTTGCTGTCAAAGCAATAAGAACCGACTAGGACTGTTCGGACTGTGTACTTGTAGTCACCTTTCACCCACATGCGAGTCGCCATCACCATCGCATGTCATACCTTGCCAGGCCAGAAACTGAATGCACATTATGAGAACGACTGATCATGATCACCTCGCGGCACTACCATCACTCATAGCCTCATGTGTCTCAAAAATGCGCCATGCGGCAACAGCAACAGCAAATGCTTCTTCTTACAGGTACTCTCCTTCTGAGATTAAGTCCACTGATAATCGTTTCAATGCACATGTGCGGAACATATTATAATGTCGTAGTATTTGACCTTTAGATGACCATAACTGTTTCGGTTTCACCTTATTTGAACAGTAAATACGCCCCTGAACGCAACATTCTTCTACCCACATTCCGGCACTTTTTTTTACTAAAATCGTGATTTTGATTTCTAATAATCGCCATCGGTTATTTTCGTTTCTCTAATCTAATCTAGTGAAAGGACTTAGCTTAGGAATAATATGTTTTTGATTTGTGCGAAATGTAGTAAGTCGTCATACCGGGTGACCACGAAGGTATTAGCTCGGTTATTATGAAAGATAGAAGGGAACGTGGGTAACAAACAGGACCCTAAAGCCAGCAAAATACTACCTCCGGCCTAACCGGAGGCGGCAGCTGTCTAAGTTTAAATAAGTAGAGCACCCTGTATATTTTTTTGTTTCAGCTATATGTGAAAAAACTTAAAAACATGTATTTTTACATTTTTGAACTGGAAATTAATTTTCTAAGTCTATTCGAAATAAAATAAATTACAAGGCATTCCATGTGAAAATTAAGAAAATGCTGTTTGAAATGTAAAATAAATTGGCGCTTGTGTAAAGAACACGCGGCATAATATAATTAATATTTGGTGGTAATATCTTCTAAGTACGGGGTCACCATGCGAAAATGTTTTTTTTAAATAACTTGGTTATATTTCAGGTTATCAATGAGGTGCGAAGGCCTTAACTAATTTTTTTTGCAGAATCCTAATTTTGAATAATAAAAAAAAACAAATGCGCATCGCCTTTAAGAAATTTGACATCATACTTTGTTTTTCTGAATGCTTATAACATCCTGTATCTTTTTAAGTAATTCGATTTTTCTCATTTTTCTGATAGGTATCGAAAATATTAACTACATTTAGCAAAATCATTAATGATATTTAACGCCAAAATCAAAATATCGCAAAAAATTTTTCTGATAACATATTGGCATTTTTGAAATCAGAAAAATGAGAAAAATAGAATTATGAAAAAATATGCAGGGTGTTATATTTATAAAAACAAAGTATGGCGATATTTTAAGGAAAAATAGTATACAGGGTGTCTCATGACGAACTGTACATACTTCTAAGGATGATAGAGGATTCCTTGACTATTCACGAATGGGTATAGAAATTTGTCTGTTGCGCTTAATTACTGAGATACAGGGTGATAAACTACTTATGACCAATATTTCTTTTAGCCAGAACTTCCTTATTATTTATCACAATTTGTTCTCTACAGAAATAAAAAAACTTGAAATAAAAAAGTCCGGTCCTGGAATTTTTAAATATTAAAAACGGCATTATATCAACTGTGATAAGTACACGAATTGTATAAAATTTGAACAAATTGTGATAAATAGTAAGGAAGTTCTGGCCAAAAGAAATATTGGTCATAAGTAGTTTATCACCCTGTATCTCAGTAATTAAGTGCAACAGACAAATTTCTATACCCATTTGTGAATAGTCAAGAAATCCTCTATCATTCTTAAAAGTATGTAGGTACAGTTCATCATGAAACACCCTGTATTTTGGTAAGTTTAAAGGAAAATAGAACTACTGTGATCAATTTAAAAAAACAAAATATGGTGTCATATTTCTTAAACGCGATGCGCATTTGTTTTTTTGATTCACAATTAGGATTCTGCGAAGAAAAATAATTAATTAAGGTATCTGCATCTCTTTCATAACTTCAAAAATAACCAGGTTATTTAAAAAAAAAGGGCCGGAAATTATTTTCGAATATACATGGGGAGCCTAGAAAATATTACAGGATCAAGTGCCTTTTTTAAAATGGAATGCTAGGTGTTTCAGTACATTTTTGAAGCCTCTTTCAAGACTCCGTTCACTCATATATTATTATTGATCTCCCGACCACTTGGATGTAATGAATTTTTTTGTTGTAATAATGTCATTTTCAGATGCATATTGAAAAAATCACTACAGTCACAATTATGAGATTTTAATAACAAAATATGTGAATACTAGTTAGGAGACATCTAATTAATGTTGTTGAATCATTTTCACTTCCTAAAAATATACAGGGTGGCCAAAAATGATTTTCAATTTAGAACTTTTTGAGTTGAATTTTCTCAACTTTTTCAAATGTAACACCCTGTATATTTTTCGACGCTCTGGTGTAGAAATGAAAAACGAACCTTTTTTTGTATGTATCCTATGGATGTTTGTAACCCTTTCAAATTCATTGAACGATAAGTGCAAAATTCAAGAATAAACTTAAAAAATGGAGGTTCCACAAGTTGTCCGTTTTGATTATGTGTAGGAAATGGTCATAGTGAAACTTTTATTTATTTGGATCAGGAATAATAATTGTCAGTGCAGTGCGTCTTTCTAATGGTTGTGATAAAAAAAGATGACAAACCTTTTACCGTCCTGAGTAGAAACCGGCAGTAATTTGCAAAATACGTTTTCTTAAAACTTAGAAGAGACATGCCCTAAGTAAAATTAAAATTTATAGGGTCTTTAGCTAATATGAAATCGGCGAAAGTTGGGCGAAATCACTGAGTCGTAAAAAAACTTTTAACTGGAGACGCCCTTGTTAATATAAAATGCATGGGACCAAGGCGCTGTCATTATTACCTCATTTTCTACATAAAACCGCAGGGGTGGCTCCTAAAACTGTCGTATATATGCCCATATATAATATGTAGCGCCGAGGTAACGTCTTTTAAATTAAGACTCATGTATTCTGCATATTAAACTCATTTTTGACGTTATTTAATTCTCCCATGTCATCTTCTCATATAGTCTCCTACTAGAACCATAAATAAAGAAACATCGTTGTGATTTGGTCGTTGTCTGCACTCGCTTGGCCATAGAAAATAATAATTAGTTTTTAAAATTTAACCAATTTTTAGGTTTGCGGATTCTTTTTATAACATGAATTATCTTGACGCTGTGCTGATGAGGAGCACCGGTTTCGACTCTGCATTTGTTACAGTTCGTTACTTAATTCGTGTATTACATAAAACCATGCAATCTTTCATCATACTTTTTTATAATGCTTCCATTTGATATACGTTTTAAATACAAAGTGTGGCATGTCAGGAACTGGCTTTTATAATTGCAGGTGGTTAATTGACTGCGCACCGTATAAACCGTGAGATTAAATTATTGTAGAAAAGTGTGATCGTGTTTTGTCCTCTAATTATTTATACTCTAATTATAACTTGAATTTACCAGTAAAACAGTGATCGCGTTTAAGAATACAGTCTGCAACTAGAAGTGCCTGAAAAATACTATGTTAACATTCTTTCACGCTAACCACGACGTCTCTGCAGAAGTCCATGCGAAATAGCTATCCATTCAATTTAATTAGTTAGATATTGGGTTTAAAATAAAATGCTGATGAAAAGATGCTACTTTCTAATTAAGATTGCGCTCAGCGTATTCCGGAAAAATGTATAAGCAGATGTGATCTTAGTTACTCCGATGGGCAGATAAATAGTGAAGAAACCAACTTATGATAGAGCCAAAAATTGTCTGTTCGTTTGATTTTGTAGTAATATTTGTTTAATAGGAGGTAGTGATCTAAACATGAAGATTTCAAAAAAAATTGGTCGATAGACTTCAAAATCGCCTTTTTTAGTTCGCCTCTCCTGAACCAAAAACCGCAGCGGGACCGAGCGACTCAGTAGTTCTAAGTTGCACCCTCTCCCTTAGATTTTTTGCCAAAAAGGCCCTTCGGCGACGGTTTTTCAATTGGAAATAGCGTTCAAAGTTTTCGTGTTCTCGCAATTTTTTCAATTTTTGTAAAACACGTCCCCATTCCGAGCTTAATAACTCGCGGCTCCTTCGAGATGGACGGACGTGGCATTTTTTTCTAAAAACTAGATGAAATTTAGAAAATTGACGGGTGAAGTAGTTTTCCTCGATTTTGCTTCCTAAGAAAGTTATGATTTTTTTAAAAGAGGCGATTTTTTCGGATTTTAGCGAATTTCCCGACAAGTACCCTTTGGAAATGTTCCGGAGCCGTTCTATTTTGACCTGGAGGATCCGGACCTTGACGGCGACCAAGAAGAAGGATAAATGAAGAACTCCATTCTTTTTTTTTTGTCTGGCTTGGATATTACCAGAGATACGAATTTTTTAAAAAGGTCTATTTTACCGATAAATGGTACTTTTTCGGGGGCCGTAACTTCTTTAACCGGAAGATTCTTTTAACCGGACTTTAAAGGAAGCTAGACCCGTCATTCCTGTCGGGTCCCTCCAAATTTTAACCCTTAATATCCTAACACGTCTGGACAATTAATTTTTTAGCGAACCAAGATTTGTTGAAATTTCGCACATTTATATCTTGAAATTTATAGTCCGTCCGACAGAATGCAGCTTATAGTCGATCTGGCGAATTTTATTTTTCTATAGCTTTGGTTCTAGGGTAGAAACGATATTAGTTTCGGAATCTGGACAACTTCAGGACCCCGAAAGCATTTTTGGTTCCTACTTCCCTTTGACGTTTAAATGTCATTTTTTTCAGTTTTTTTTGGAAAATCAACGAAAAGCTGCCCACCTCCTCGATTCACTTAACTAATCGGAGGGGCTGTCAGCTTTATTTCTTTTAATTTTAAAGAAGAAACCCTAAATTTTTTCAGGCAACTTCTCTGGTCGCACTTAATTGAAAAAGAGAAAACCATTTGCCTTTCATTTGCGTCAATCATCCGGTCAATGCGTTTCTCATCAAATTCCCCCGTATAGGTAATGACTGTTCACAGTTGTAAAACAAAAGCAAATAGTGTTATAGAAAAGAGTTTAAAAGCTTCACGACATGGATGTTGAATTGAAATATGTAGATCTGGCAATCTTTATAGACTCCTCACGCTTGTATTGTGTCACTTAAACATTGTCACGGAAATATCTTCCGTACCACGATCTAACCTATTTAACATGCATCAACACTGAAAAACAAGGTTAATTACTAATGCTATAACATTTAACGGGGGTTACACCCTAAACACATTCATGAGATTCTTATTCACACTTTCATAGATGATATCCTCAAATAAATATTTATAGTAGCTCTTTGTACAGAGATTTTCTTCATGTATCTACTATAATTACATAAATAAATACTAGAGGTATCTGGTTCTCTCTTTTAGTTCCATCCGACGCGCAGGGAGGTAAAACACTCTTTATTACTTCTATATTTTGCGGATAATGTACGAGAATTACTCGATAAATATCCAAAGTTTTTGACTCAAAAAAATTGCCTTTTTGCCTAATTACTAAAATCAACGTGACCAATAAATTTATGATTCGCAAATAAGTCCTATAAAAACAACTACTTTTTAAAACTATATGTCATAAAATATTGTATTACATTACAAGATTCATAGCGTCCAAAGCCAAAAAAATATTAAAATTAAAAAATATTTAACTTACCTCAAAATTCATTCATTGCAGCTACCAATCAAAGAATGATAGAGCATGTATACAGGGTGAGTCAAATTCGATGCTCATTGGAATCTCGTAAACGAGATAGAGAGTTGGTTAAATGGGGGCGAAATGTTGCAATTTCATATCCAATAGTATGCCATGATAAAATTAAGAATATTTTGTTTGGCTTTTGAGATATTTGAAAAAACGAAAGTTTGAGGTCCAGTGATGAACCCTGAGGTATCTTATTTATTACCTTTCTGATATTTTATGAGTTCAACAGCGGTTGTGTGTAAAACAAACATATTGTTTATAAAAATATAGATATATAGAATTGTTGCTTGTGGTGGACACTGGTGGATCAGTACTTGAAATCGCAAAGCTTTGTCATTGCCGTTAGAGTGTATTCCGGCGTTCAACAGGACAGTCGGTCAAGAAATCCTTTTGTTTATAAGATAGCTGATCTTATGACCGGTGTCGTCAAATCTTTAATCGGTCATGAAAGTGGTCGTTAACAAGTATTTATAGTGCGCATGTGCGTGTTTTCTTATCTGTTAACGACATATATGTCCTCGGTTTGAGGACAAGTTACGGCAAATTAGACACATAACTTTATCGGTATCTCTATGCTAATTTAGTATCTTACCTAGCTACGTAAAAGGTTCTTTGTTAATGGGCAGGATGTTTTAAAGTAAATATTTTCGAAATTTTTGTCTGAATGCGTAAATAAATTGGCGATATTCCATTATTAGAGTACGAAGATTTGCAACGACGAAAGCTTGTCGAGAACGCGAGCACCAGAGAATCGAAATAAAAAGGACAAAGAAAAACTAGAGCCGTTCGAGCATTTGAAGTTAACGACTTGCCGCTAAAGTGGTGGCGACTTTGGTATCATCTAAAGACACGACTAACGGCTGCTATAATAGCTGTTGTGGGTGGATATGATTCCCAACAATTCGTTGAAGAACGCCTCTACATGAATATGTTTCTATTGTAATTTATACGTGCACGATGTACCTGCAAAATAACTCGTTTTGTTCGGTATTATTTATATCATACGTTAGTTTCAAACTAGAATTTATAGGTACTTTAAATTTAACAGGGTGGTGATTGCAAAGTTTACCAAAAATTTCGCTTTTCCCATGCAAGTGTAACCCATTGGAAAAACAGAGTTTTAACTTAGTCCTTCAAAATAGAATTTAAGATAGCTTTTAAGGGGCACTTTTCACATTTTTAAGTGTATGTTGACGAAGAGGTTTCAGAAAAAATACATACCAGGTGAGCCAAAAAATTTTGACGTTTGCCTATAACTTTTTTGTTTATTAACCGATTTTAATGAGCTAGGTGTCGTTGCTTAGAAGAAAGAATGGACTATCGACGTCAAGTTTGAAAGTGGCCGCTTCTTTAAATGCAAGATGGCGGCCTCGTTTAAAAATAGCCATTTGTTTGGGCCAAGTCTTCTTGAATAAAAAATGTCGAAATGACACATCCAATAGAAAAAAGCAATAAAATGAACCTTTCTCTACATTTTAAGACTTCGATGAGAAAAATCGGTCCATCGGGAGAGGAGCTACATGGAATCATAGAAAGCGTCTTTTTGTCATTCTTAAGCTGAATTACTTAAATTGCACGTTTTTCATTGGCCAATAACTTATTTGTTTTTTAACCGATTTTAATGATCTTGGTTTCGTTGCATACAGAAGAGAATGGACTATCGGTGAATAATTTCAAATTGGCCGATTTTTTGAAATGCAAGATGGCGGTCGGGTTTGAAAATAACCCTTTCTTTGCGCCAATTCTTTTTGGATAAAAGATGTCGAAATGATACATCCAATAGAAAAAAGCAATAAAATGAACCTTTCTCTACATTTCAAGACTTCGATGAGAAAAATCGGTCCATTGGGAGAGGAGTTATACGAAATTATAGAAAGCGTCTTTTTGTCATTCTTAGGCTGAATTACTTAAATTGCACGTTTTTCATTGGCCAATAACTTATTTGTATTTTAACCGATTTTAATGATCTTGGTGTCGTTGCATACAGAAAAGAATGGACTATCGGTGAATAATTTCAAATTGGCCGATTTTTTGAAACGCAAGATGGCGGTCGGGTTTGAAAATAGCCCTTTCTTTGCGCCAATTCTTTTTGAATAAAAAATGTCGAAATGACACATCCAGTAGAAAAAAGCAATAAAATAAACCTTCCTCTACATTTTAAGACTTCGATGAGAAAAATCGGTCCATTGGGACAGGAGCTATACGAAATTATAGAAAGCGTCTTTTTGTCATTCTTAAGCTGAATTACTTAAATTGCACGTTTTTCATTGGCCAATAACTTATTTGTTTTTTAACCGATTTTAATGATCTTGGTTTCGTTGCATACAGAAGAGAATGGACTATCGGTGAATAATTTCAAATTGGCCGATTTTTTGAAATGCAAGATGGCGGTCGGGTTTGAAAATAACCCTTTCTTTGCGCCAATTCTTTTTGGATAAAAGATGTCGAAATGATACATCCAATAGAAAAAAGCAATAAAATGAACCTTTCTCTACATTTCAAGACTTCGATGAGAAAAATCGGTCCATTGGGAGAGGAGTTATACGAAATTATAGAAAGCGTCTTTTCAAGACTTCGATGAGAAAAATCGGTCCATTGGGAGAGGAGTTATACGAAATTATAGAAAGCGTCTTTTTGTTATTCTTAGGCTGAATTACTTAAATTGCACGTTTTTCATTGGCCAATAACTTATTTGTATTTTAACCGATTTTAATGATCTTGGTGTCGTTGCATACAGAAAAGAATGGACTATCGGTGAATAATTTCAAATTGGCCGATTTTTTGAAACGGGTCGGGTTTGAAAATAGCCCTTTCTTTGCGCCAATTCTTTTTGAATAAAAAATGTCGAAATGACACATCCAGTAGAAAAAAGCAATAAAATAAACCTTCCTCTACATTTTAAGACTTCGATGAGAAAAATCGGGTCGGGTTTGAAAATAGCCCTTTCTTTGCGCCAATTCTTTTTGGATAAAAGATGTCGAAATGATACATCCAATAGAAAAAAGCAATAAAATGAACCTTTCTCTACATTTCAAGACTTCGATGAGAAAAATCGGTCCATTGGGACAGGAGCTATACGAAATTATAGAAAGCGTCTTTTTGTCATTCTTAAGCTGAATTACTTAAATTGCACGTTTTTCATTGGCCAATAACTTATTTGTATTTTAACCAATTTTAATGATCTTGGTGTCGTTGCATACAGAAATGAATGGACTATCGGTGGAAAATTTAAAATTGGCCGATTTCTTTAAATGCAAAATGGCGGTCAGGTTTGAAAATAGCCCTTTGTTTGCGCCAATTCATTTTGAATAAAAAATATCGAAATCACACATCCAGTAGAAAAAAGCAATAAATTGAACCTTTGTCTACAATTTAAGACTTCGATGAGAAAAATCGGTCCATCGGGAGAGGAGCTATACGGAATCATAGAAGGCGTCTTTTTGTCATTCTTAAGCTGAAATATTTAAATTGCACGTTTTCCATTGGCCAATAACTTTTTTGTTTATTATCCGAGTTTAATGACGTGATGTTGTTGCTTAGAGAAAAAAATGGATTATTCAGGAAAAATTTCAAAATAGCTACCTAATTTTTTTAAATGCATGATGGCGGGCGGATTTGAAAATAGTTTTTTTTGCGCCAATTCTATTTGAATAAAAAATGTCGAAATGACACATCCAATAGAAAAAAGGAGTAAAGGGAGTCTAGACGAAGGCTTCTGTACTGATAAACATAGTATTCTATTTAAAAAAAGCCTACTTGATCCTGCAATATTATCATGGCTCACCCTGTATATTCGGAAATAATTTTCGGTTATAGAGTTTTTTTACCTGTTTACTTGTATTTTTTTGCAAATTTCTGGCTATTATAGAACTTGAGCTGTCGAAGTCTAACGCACTATTGCCCTACCCTGTATATTATTATAACAAATAATAATTAATCATTAGTACTTGGAACTTATGACGATATTGCACGACACCACTGGCAGGGCTTTTACTTGTGTCGAAGAAAATGAATTATAACGAAGAGAAAAAATGGCATGTCGCAGAAGAGGGAGTTCAATTTGGAAAATGGAAACAAAAATATTTGAAAGTAGGTTCATGTTATTTCGATAATAATTTAATGGAGTATTGTTTTAGCCATTTAATTTCAAATGAGTTCTGACTAGGAAGACATAGGAGAAAGTCAAGTTGTAAATATAGTAAGGATTATTATGAATTGCCTATGTACGGCCAAACGGATTTTAGTAAGCAGCTGTCAAAGGTAACTTTTTGTTTGCGCGCCGCAGGTGATCATATCTTAAAAACAAAATCATGATGATTTATTGAAATACTTTTATTTTCGATCGGACGATAACTGCTTTATAGTACGAGGAGCGTGTAAGAAGTTGCGCAAATACACGATTTACGTATCTTCAAATGTTGAACGTATGCAGTTTTTTCTTTGGTTTAATGTAGGTATATTTCAGAACAAATTACTTGGGCTGGAAACCTTTCATTTGCCACGACTGCACCCATTAAATTGAAATGATTTTAAATAATGGTTATCTGTTAAGTACGAAACTATTTCTGTAATGTGCAACAATCGTCCGAGAGATAGCTCCAATGGTTCAGAAACGAATTAAGAAACTAGAGAATTGTGAAATGATCTAGAGGAGCATCTGGATTATACTAGAAGGTACATCTGCAGGTATACAAGGGCCAAGTGGATCCACTGCGGGCAGTGAAACATTGAAGAATGTGAACAATGTAACACTCAAAGCAAATTTGTTGTAACTTGACTGACGGAAATTAACTGAAAATTGTAAGAATCAGATGTCTCTGGAAAGTTTTTTCACATTTCTACCACATCGAATAATAAATTATTATTTAAAATGAAAACGTGGTTGTCATAATAAATATTGCATGTTTTCTTGGCGCATGGATATTTTTTATTTTGCGAGAATTTCTCTATGTATATTGAAAAGAGACTTCCTGAATTATCTCGTGGTTTATTGACAATTTCCTTGTAGTTTCTTAGAAGAGGTAAGAAAAGGCATAAAGCGAAGCAATAGTATTTAATTAATATCCACAGCAGATTTCTTGCTCGCTTTGTCGGCATAGAAGCTACCGAGTTGCAAATTAAACTATGCCACCAAAGTATGCAACGCTCTGCTGTTCAGTTATATCGTAATACGTCAGTGACATTTTAGAGAGATATTTCACGAAGAAATATGCCTGTTTTAACTAAAAATTGTCAGATATGTTTGAATTTATCTTTATCATGGAATGTTGACAAATGTTTTTTAACGTGACGCTTTTATCACCTTCTAAATGTTCCAAGTGAGAAAGGTTATTAATTATTATTTAAATTATTGAGGCACAAGCGGTGCCGAAATATTATTTGGGAGGGGCAGATGCCACATAAATTTGCATAGTTTCAATCGCAGCATAATTTGTGTTTTTGTTTACCTACACACAGAACCGAATTATAAATACTCGCGAGCGAAAAATGCCTCTACAACCCCTATAAGGCGAAAATTCTCGATCAGCCGTTATAAGGTTGCCAGAGAATTAAAATGTCTCAGTAACGCGGTCGTGCTTTTCCACCAAGGTAAATAAAATAAAAAATTTAATTTCTTGAAAAGTCTTATCTGTCGGTCCAAAATTTTATGGATTCGTGATCGTCCATATATCCCTCTACAACCCCCATAGGGCAAAAATCCTCGATCAGCCGTAATAAAGGCGACACGGAGGAAAGATTGGAGGCGAAATAAAATTTTTGAAAATTCGTAATATCAAAAAAAATCTTGTTTGTTGGTCTAAAATCGTGCGACGTATTATCCCAAATATACGACTCTACCGCCCCGATAAGGCGAAAATCATCGATCAGCCGTAATAAAGTCGCTACAACCAAAAATAAGAAATAATAAAAACGTCATTTTCTCAAAAACCCGCGTTTGTCGGTCTAAAGTTTTATGAATTCATGATCGTCCATACATCCCTCTACAAACCTTAAAACGCGAAGATTCTCGATCAGCTGTTATAAGGTTGCCAGAGAATTAAAATGTCTCAGTAACGCGGTCGTGCTTTTCCACCGAGGTAAATAATATAAAAAATTTAATTTCTTGAAAAGTCTTATCTGTCGGTCCAAAATTTTATGGATTCGTGATCGTCCATATATCCCTCTACAACCCCCATAGGGCAAAAATCCTCGATCAGCCGTAATAAAGGCGACACGGAGGAAAGATTGGAGGCGAAATAAAATTTTTGAAAATTCGTAATCTCAAAAAATCTTGTTTGTCGGTCCAAAATCGTGGCGACGTATTATCCCAAATATACGACTCTACCACCCCTGTAGGGCGAAAATCCTCGATCAGCCGTAATAAGGTCGCTACAACCAAAAATAAAAAATAATAAAAATGTCATTTCCTCAAAAACCCGTGTTTGTCGGTCCAAAATTTTATAGATTTATGATCGTCCATACACCCCTCTACAACCTCTATAAGGCGAAAATTGTCGATCAGCCGTTATAAGGTTGCCAGAGGATTAAACTGTCTCAGCCACGCGTTGGTGTCTTTCCACCTAGGAAAATGACACAAAAAATAATTTTTTTTAATAGTCTAATGTGTCGCTCCAAAATTGTATGGATTAGTACCTGTTCATTACATCGCAGCGCACACAATAAGTTAGAAGATTATGTATAAACAATATTATTATTATTTAACGCTTCGTAAATCCTTCGGAATGCAATCACCATAAGTAGCAAAAAATCGAATCCGTATAGGATTGCAATTTACTGCACTGCCTCTGGTATAATCGCTATGATTATCCAGGCATATGTAGTACCCATGTACTGCGTTGGATCAGTACTGTCATCTCGCACTTTCACCAGTTCACACGGTACTCGATGCTTGATCGCCCATGCCCACTTCGATGTTAAATACCAAAACATATATCGCCGCTAGTTATTGCTTATATAGTGCAACTTTTTTTGCGTATCACGTTAAGAAAATGTCACCGGTTCACATGGACGTCAAATTAAATAGTGGACTAATGTTGTCTGTATACTAGTGTGTCTGTAAAATATGAAATACATATATTGTTGTAGAACATAAAAATATTTCGAAAAATTCTTGAACTGATCTATTTTTATTTTTAAATATGCATTTTCTGCTTCATTGTCCTAGTTGTAAGTCATGGTTGTTACAGATATGACGTCATTGACATTTTTAAGTGAGACACCCTGTTTTTTTTATTTTTAAACCGTCCATAATGAGCTGATTTCAAAAACATATCACACTTGGGTCTAAAGTTGCTTAATTTGGAAGCTACAGACATTTAAAGGTTGTATTTATTGAACTTCAGTGATAGCTCTGCAAAAGAAGGTTGTATTTATTGAACTTAAGTGATATGTCTGTAAAAGTATGTCAGGTCCTTATCCAGGCTCAAAATTGGCGGTTTTCGATCGCCTTAGGCAGAATTTCTATCAATTCGATCAGGAAGTTATGATAAGGACGTGAAAGCCGCCTTGTACACGTTCAACTCATTTTGCAGTTCAATAAATACAACTTTCCAATATATGTAGCTTCTAAATTAGCAACTTTGGGCCACAAGTGTGATATGTTTTTGAAATCAGCTCATCGTGCACGGTGTAAAAATAAATAAATGTACGGGGTGTCTCACTTATTTTTTCCAGCGAACTGGTCTTAGATAAAATGGCAATTTTTGACCACTGAAGTAAGTTCCTACAATGAGAAAAGTTAATAATTATAGATCTAAATCGTGTTCTTGCAACAAAGTTGTCATCATCGGGATATGTTGCATTTTTACATAATTAAGACTATTTTTGAAAAACTATAAAATATGCAACAGCACACATTTAAAAATACAAAAATCGACTGCAAAAAGTATAACTTTTATTATTAAGTGTTAGTTCTGGTGACGCCTATTGCCTGGCAGAGTTTCACCTTAAATCACAGTATATTTCAAGTATTTTATATTCGTTTAGTATAGTGTAGTAAAGTACGTAGTATGTACAAGGAAACACATCCTTAATTGTCCAGGCCAATTCCCAATGTTAGGTGAACAACTAGGACACACACGTTGGGCATAAATACTCGCAATTTCACAACAAGAAGTTCACACGATCATCCACGTTCACATAGTTATTTCTAATGGCAGTCAGGTTGTTGTGAAATTTACTCTAGTGCGATAATAAATTAGCTGTGTATTAATTTTTGCCTGTTAAATACTGCACGGACTCACAGAGTCCCGCCCAGGTACTTTGCTAGAATACGATCTAGGTCATCACGACACTAGAACCTTACCTCACATTGCGTATTTATCAAATGATCTTTCGATAACGTATTTTATTTTACAGTAAATTGTTCATAGATAGTTCAGGGACTTCGTAATCTACATAAGGGACAGGGACACACCTTGTACTTATTCGTTAAATAGAAAATAATTTCGGGTAATTTCATCAATATTGAATCTACTTCAACTTAGGTAATTATACCTTTGGTTAAATAGCATTTTAATAAATTCAACCTAACAAAAACAGTTTATTTGATGTTAATAGACAGCCAAAGTAAAAGTACAGTGTATACGTTGAATCTAAAATTGGCATTGCGTAAAGGAATTAATAAGGAGCCGCAACCCTATTGTCCGTAACGTGGCCTACAATGGGGTGTGGCGCTCTAGCAATTCGGCCGCGAAATTTTCAGTGTTGCTTGCAACGCCGTGAAAGTAACATCAAGCGCTAGTCTTTCTCTGTATGGATTCCATTATTTTATTGTGTATTTTCTATGCCTGTATTTTTCGGTTGCCCGATGCTGGACTCTGTGGCCTCCGACACCTCACGGAGAGAGTGCCAACTAATAATCTACCTACAGCCACTTCCTACATCCGCAGGGTAGTTGGGACGCCAGACCTTCTTGAATGCTACTTATGCAGTAATTTCTTCACGTTAATTAGCTCTTGCAGATAGATTTCTGCACTATGGGATGAGGTATCGTTCTGCGGTTTGGTATTTCTATTGCACACATCCATATCTATGTCCCTGCATAGTTTGAGGGTACTATCTACATTTTTATTTTTCGAAAAAATCCAAAGGGGTTAGCCTTTGTTTTTTTAATCGAAAGAAAAAGAATCGTCTCGAAAGATTTTCAAATCAGTCCGTTCGGGAGATAGAGCGAAATTAAGGATTTTTTTTTTCGAAAACCGAGCGAGATATCGGAATTTTCATTAAAGAATGTTGTTCAGAATCGTCTTGTGCACCTCTGGGTGTCCATTTTCGACATTTTTAATTTTTCGTAAAAATCCAAAGGGATTAACCTTCAGTTGAGAAAAAATTGTCTCAGAAGATTTTCAAACCAGTTCATCGCGATAGAGGAGAATGAGACGAATCGACTGGAACAGACCGCAGGTCGCTATCTCGCTCCGTTCGGGAGATAGAGCGAAATTAAGGATTTTTTTTCCGAAAAGTGACTATCTCGAAGACCGAGCGAGATATCGAACTCTGCCGGTTTTGGCAGGCGGGCATGTGGTCTTCATCGACCATCTTGACAGAGTAGCCTGGGTATAGCTCGGTATTATTATTATTATTACTATTATTATCGCATGGCATTTAATATAACATTCTATTAACAATTGTTAGACTTGTTTCTATGTTTTAGGGTACTGTGCCACTCGAGGAATGCATTGAAGCAGAAATAGCAGAATACATGATTAACTAAAGTCGATAGGCAACTTGTTTTTTTAAAAAAGCTGTCTTTTGATTTTGGACTATTGTGTTTCTCTTTTCAACACTCAAACTGATTGCAGCATAAAACTGTGTTTCTTAAATTTAAATCGAAGGCGGGGACTCGCATCGACTCCAGCACTGTCCTTATTGAATGTAGAAAGTTTACTCTGCTATATGAGTATGTAAACTATGTATTTTTGTAGTACAAGTATGTCTCTCGAGATGGCGTTATGTCTAGCTCGCTGGCAGCATTTGGTCTTACAGGAATAAGGGTACGATATCGACTGGGGGTGGGTAAACCAAAGGCGGGAAAAGGAACTGGCACCTGTCTCCAGTATGGACTGTCTTAAATAAATTAAGAAATGTATGAGTATATAAAACTATGTATTTTTGTAGTTCAAGTATCTCTCACGAGATGGCGTTGTGTATAGCTCGCTGGCAGCAATTGATCTTGCAGGAATAAGGGTACGATATCGACTGGGGGTGGGTAAACCAAAGGCGGGAAAAGGAACTGGTACCTGTCTCCAGTATGGACTGTCTTAAATAAATTAAGAATAATATATATACTACTATCTATCTTCTTATAATACTAAATTCTAAAGCAGGAAAGACACTCCAGGGAGTGTGGTCGGTTGGGAAAATAATTTGGTAACTGAATCGAAAAATCTTTGGTAACTGTATTGAAAACTCACACTCTGTCGCTGAAACTGGTACGAAAATTCGTCGTTATTTTTTAGCTTCAGTTTGATAATTTTGCACTTCAGTTCCTAATTGCACTTGTACTTTTCTAATTTGGGAAAATATTTTGGTAACTGAATCGAAAAATCTTTGGTAACTGTATTGAAAACTCACACTCTGTCGCTGAAACTGGTACGAAAATTCGTCGTTATTTTTTAGCTTCAGTTTGATAATTTTGCACTTCAGTTCCTAATTAATTTCGTATTATTTGTCTTAAATAAATTAAGAAATATATGAGTATTAAACTATGTATTTTTGTAGTACAAGTATCTCTCACGAGATGGCGTTGTGTCTAGCTCGCTGGCAGCTATCGATCTTGCAGGAATAAGGGTACGATAGCGACTGGGGGTGGGTAAACCAAAGGCGGGAAAAGGAACTGGTACCTGTCTCCAGTATGGACTAGCTTAAATAAATTAAGAAACTTATGAATATATAAACATATTTTTGTAGTACAAATATTTCTCACGAGATGGCGTTGTGTCTAGCTCGCTGGCAGCTATAGATCTTGCAGGAATAAGGGTACGATAGCGACTGGGGGTGGGTAAACCAAAGGCGGGAAAAGGAACTGGTACCTGTCTCCAGTATGGACTAGCTTAAATAAATTAAGAAACTTAATATAGTTAACTAGAATATATATTACGTAATCTCTAATAGAAAGAGAAATATACCCCTCCTCATAGCAGAAGGGTTACTGAGAAATATTTCCCATTTCTCAGATGTCATTACTTTCAAGCAAATACACATGTGTGACATATAAAGTGCGCCATCTATTGGAGAAATTGAAAACTTCAAAAGAACGTCAATAAAAATAATTAAGTTAAAGCATATTTGTCATGAAGCTATTTGGTGGGTGTCTCACACTGGCTTGTCCATGAACTGTCTTAATTAAATTAAGAAACAAGACTTACTTATTACACATAGTACAAGAAATACTAAACATTGTTGCCCATACTTTAGATGTCATGACATGCCAGCAAATATACATGGATGGCATACAAAGAACGCCATCTATTGAGAAATTGAAAAGGTTAAATTATATGCTAGATTTAGTACACCTGAAGCCATGGTTTTTTAAATATAGAAAATTTGTTGATGATGCAGACTGTAGAATATTAACAGAAGAGCACGAAGGTTCGAAGTTCAAGGACAACTCTGTGTATAAATACGAGCTGTCCAACAACTTCAATCAGTCGTGTCTTCAATTCCTCCTTTTCTCTTCTTCTTCTATTTTCGTGTGCAGTTTTTGGTCTCGGATTCTATTAACAATTAGATCTTCAAGATCTACAACATCAAATTGTATAAGGAAATCTGTAAATAATAATAATGATAATAAAAATAATAATAATAATAATAATAATAATAATAAGGAATCTACGAGACAGGTGGGAGGGGCCTTACCGGACGGTCTCATTAATGACGAACTTGCTATTGTACATGGACGCTTTAGGTGGACGGAGGGATTAAGGGATGACCTGCTTAACTGCTATGAGAGCAGCGAACCTGGGCGCAGGGGATACATGGCGCGATTACACCGGTTGTGGTGCGATATGCACCCGGAGTATCGCGCCTTCTCTCAGCAACATCTGAGAGACCAAGTATCCTTTTTGCGCCGAACAGGTTACGTAAGGGCACCTCGTCGGCGTGAGGAAGTACCAGCCGCACTTCCACCGCGGCAAATTCCAGCTGACGAGGAACTTCCGCTTGAGTACACCGACGTCGCTTTAAGGACGAGGGTTAACCTTAACACCAGGGTTAACCCAAAGCCACAAGACCTGGCACGAATGGATTCGTTGATCAGTGAAGAGCTTCCAGAAGATGCCAACATCTGGCAGATCAACAGCGCGGTGTACGCTGCCGCAAAGCAACTCGTCCCACAACAGCGCCTGGCAAGCGCAGTTGATAGGGTCGAGAAAGCTAAGCGGCGCGTACAGAAGATCGAAGTTAAAATTCGATCAGCAAGGCAACACGCTTCTCGAATCCAGAGTGTGGTGGATTATATAGTCGCAGGTAGACCATTTACACCGAAGGTCCGGCGAGTGGCAGCCGGACTGAGACGCCAACACCACACTCTAAATCGCACAGTGCTGCAGACCATCAAGCAGCACTGTCTAGATAGAATTCGAGCGCTTATGGCTATTAAGAAAACTTTGGTCAGGCGAATGCGGAGTTTGGAACAAAACAAATTGTTTCAAACAAACCCGTCTCGCCTGTTCCAAGAGCCACAGCGTGTTGTCGAAAATCCGCCAACTGTTGATAATGTCGAAGCCTTCTGGAAAGGAATCTACGAAGTCGCGAGTCCATTCGATAATGACACTCCAGCTATAGCACACTTCGAGGCTCTCTGTCGTAGAGTCTTAGAAGAGCCAGACGAAGTGTGCCCGGCAATCAGTACGGAAGAGGTTCAACAAGCACTTGTTGGAACCAAGAACTTCGCTGCCCCGGGTCCAGATGGTATAAACAACTGGTGGTGGAAGAAGTTTCCTTCCACCCACCGCCATCTGGCCCGAGTTTTCAATTCATGGTTGAACGAGGGGCAGCAAATTCCGGACTGGTTTGTCGAAGGGCGAACTGTGCTAATCCCCAAAAAGGGGGATCTGTCTGACCCAAAAAATTATAGGCCGATTACCTGCCTCAACTCCTGCTACAAGTTATTTACTCGTATCTTGTATACCAGGATGTTGAGGTCTGTTGATCCGGTCTACCAACAGATAAACGAACAGCGTGGTGCCAAGAAGGGCCTGGCAGGTTGCAAGGAAAACCTGCTGATAGACCGCTGTATTACACAGGATTCTGTGCAGTACAAGCGGAATCTGTCAATGGCCTGGATTGATTATCGCAAGGCATTTGATACAACATCCCACGAGCTTTTGTTACACTTGCTCGGATGTCTTGCGGTACCAGCACCACTAGTGAGATGCATCGAACAACTGTTGCCGCTTTGGAGAACTCGCTTCACCATAACATCCGGTGCCGAGCGAGTTTCGACAGAGTTGGTGACATTTAAGAGAGGAGTGTTTCAGGGTGACTCTTTGAGTCCGCTCCTCTTCTGCATCTCACTGCTGCCGCTATCTGTTGGACTCCGCCAAACCCGCGGGTATCAGTGTGGGCCACCCAGCAACCGGAGGCATAAGGTCACCCATCTATTTTATATGGATGACCTTAAACTCTATACCTCCGGAGAGCGAGAACTTCAAAATGCTCTCAGGGTGGTCGAGGAATACACGCGGGCAATTGGAATGGAGTTTGGGTTGGACAAATGCGCAGTCGTCCACCTCAAGAGAGGACGATGCGGGGAATTCCACGAAGATGCGCAGCTCGCAGACGGAAGCATCCTACGACATTTGGATGCCGGAGAGACCTACACATACCTAGGTGTGGAACAACGCCACATCCAGGATGTGAACCAAATAAAGGATTCTCTCCGTGGCAAGTACAGACACCGACTCCGAAAGATCTGGTCATCAGAACTTTCGGGGAAGAACAAGGTGTCTGCCACTAATATGCTTGCCGTTCCGATTCTGCTCTACTCCTTTGGTGTAGTCAAATGGGGAGTAGATGAGCTGCGTCAATTGGACAGGAATACCCGCAAGATGATGAATATTCATAGGAGTATTCATCCTAGATCGTCCGTTCCTCGTGTGTACCTCCCACGTCAACGGGGGGGCCGAGGACTCTTGAGTCTGGAGTGCATGCATGGCAGAGTGGCACTGAGTATGGCATGTAATGTCATCAGGAGCTCGGACCCACTCCTACAGTTAGTGAGAGATCATGAAGCTGTGGGAGTTGGCGCTTTATTATTTAGGGCAGCACAGAGGGCCGCAGATGAACTCGGTCTCGTGTTCGACTACAGGCGAGAAGGCCGGCGAGGTGACTCAGTCACTGAGCTTCCGCCTAATCGTCTGACAGCCCACATCAAAGCTGCCGAACAGAGAAATCTGTTCAGGCAGCACGTCGATAAACCCCTGCACGGTGTTTTCTATAACAACATAGAAGCACTGGGTTTATCGACAGAGCTGACCTTCGCATTTTTAAGGTCAGCGGGGCTGAAGTCGGAGACCGAGGGATACATTGTGGCCTGCCAAGATGGTGTTATTAACACATTGGTCTATCGCAGTCGCGTGATGGGTGTAGAGGTGCCTGATATCAACTGCAGGACCTGCCGTCAGGCGCCGGAGTCGCTCATGCATCTATTATCTGCATGCCCGATTTATGCGACTTCGGTCTACATCCAACGACATAACGCGGCTTTACGAGTGCTATACTACCATCTACGGCACTCGTACCAGATAGACCAAACACCAATGCTGCCTTACGTCCCCGGAGATATCGAGTCCGTTGTCGAGAACGAGAAATGCCGGATTTACTGGAACTACTCGTTCCCGACCGTCAGGCGAATTCACGCCAATAAGCCTGACATAGTCCTCCTCGACCATCAGACCAAGGTGATGTATGTCATCGAGTTCTCAGCACCTGCTGAGACAAACATCGCCTTGAAGGAGGAGGAGAAACGGACTAAATACAGAGATCTCCGGTACGAGCTCCAAGTGCTATACCCAGGCTACTCTGTCAAAATGGTCGTCCTGATAATCGGTGTACTCGGAGGTATAAAGCCCACGCTGCTCTCCGCATTGAAGACCATGCCTGCCTGCCAAACATCGGCAGAATGGTTGGCTGGTCAAATGCAGAAAGCGGTCATCCTGGGATCCCTTCGTCTACTTAGGGCACACGAGTCTGGAATCTACAGTAACTAACCCTGCGGGATGTGGGGAGTTGCTGTAGATTATTCGCTGGCGCTCTCTCTGTGTGGTGTCGGAGGCCACAGGAAGACTGTCCAGCATTTTCTTCCGGAAACGGAAAAAAAAAAAAAAAAAAAAAAGGAATCTACGAAGTCGCGAGTCCATTCGATAATGACACTCCAGCTATAGCACACTTCGAGGCTCTCTGTCGTAGAGTCTTAGAAGAGCCAGAAGAAGTGTGCCCGGCAATCAGTACGGAAGAGGTTCAACAAGCACTTGTTGGAACCAAGAACTTCGCTGCCCCGGGTCCAGATGGTATAAACAACTGGTGGTGGAAGGAGTTTCCTTCCACCCACCGCCATCTGGCCCGAGTTTTCAACTCATGGTTGAACGAGGGGCAGCAAATTCCGGACTGGTTTGTCGAGGGGCGAACTGTGCTAATCCCCAAAAAGGGGGATCTGTCTGACCCAAAAAATTATAGGCCGATTACCTGCCTCAACTCCTGCTACAAGTTATTTACTCGTATCTTGTATACCAGGATGTTGAGGTCTGTTGATCCGGTCTACCAACAGATAAACAAACAGCGTGGTGCCAAGAAGGGCCTGGCAGGTTGCAAGGAAAACCTGCTGATAGAGACTGCTGTATTACACAGGATTCTGTGCAGTACAAGCGGAATCTGTCAATGGCCTGGATTGATTATCGCAAGGCATTTGATACAACATCCCACGAGCTTTTGTTACACTTGCTCGGATGTCTTGCGGTACCAGCACCACTCAAATGCAAATTGAGGTTCGCGACATGAAATTAAATAATTTTTTTCACGAAAAGTATACAGTGTGCCACCCTGTAATTTTTACCATATACTAAACAAAAGGCGTTCTTTCCAGCCCTGCTATCAGTTTTTCCGAAAAAATAGTAGGAGTGTCCTTAATATGCAAAAATGCAAATTGAGGTTCGCGACAACATGAAACTAAATAATTTTTTTCTCGAAAAGTACAGAGTGTGCCACCCTGTAATTTTTATTCTAAACTAAACAAATGGCGTTCTCTCCAGCCCTGCTATCAGTGTTTCCGAAAAACCCGTAGGAGTGCCGTAATATGCAAAAAATGCAAATTTAGACTCGCGACAACATTAAACTAAATACTTTTTTTCTCGAAAAGTACAGAGTGTGCCACCCTGTAATTTTTATTCTATACTAGACAAAAGGTGTTCTTTCCAGCCCTGCTATCAGTTTTTCCGAAAAAATAGTAGGGGTGTCCTTAATATGCAAAAATGCAAATTGAGGTTCGCGACAACATGAAACTAAATAATTTTTTTCACGAAAAGTATACAGTGTGCCACCCTGTAATTTTTACCATATACTAAACAAAAGGCTTTCTTTCCAGCCCTGCTATCAGTTTTTCCGAAAAAATAGTAGGAGTGTCCTTAATATGCAAAAATGCAAATTGAGGTTCGCGACAACATGAAACTAAATAATTTTTTTCACGAAAAGCATCCAGTGTGCCACCCTGTAATTTTTACTATATACTAAACAAGAGGCGTTCTTTCCAGCCCTTCTATCAGTTTTTCCGAAAAACCCGTAGGAGTGCCGTAATATGCAAAAAATGCAAATTGAGACTCGCGACAACATTTACCTAATAATAATATTCGCAACTCGATATCTCGTTTCGTTGGAACGCCAGAGCCTCCTGAATGCTACTTATTCACACATTTAAGTAATTTTTTCACATTCGATATCTGCACTATGGGGTGAGGTATCGTTCTGCGATTCGGTATTTCTATTGCACACATCCATGTCTCAGTCCCTGAATAGTTTGAGGGTATTATCGACATTTTTTATTTTTCGAAAAAATCCAAAGGGGTTAAGTTAAACCTTCTTTCGATTTTTCAGTTGAGAAAAAATTGTCTCAGAAGATTTTCAAACCAGTTCATCGCGGTAAAGGAGAATGAGACGAATCGACTGGAACAGACCGCAGGTCGCTATCTCGCTCCGTTCGGGAGATAGAGCCATTTAAGTGTTTGGATATTAAAATCGAGTACATCGCCGCACATAGACATTCGTAACGAGCAAAATAATTCATGTAGATAGAGAAAACTATGGCGAATTGAATGGCGTAAACCGCAATTCGTTATCTCTAAACATTTGCGACTGCTACACTTGTTTGGTGTATTTTATTCTGAAAGTAGAAATGACCTCTTAGCCTCGGGATACAGTATTTTCATATTCGCTCACGATTGACATACATTTTTGGTTAAAAAAAAATAACTACCTAATCAAAATATAATTTATCTACATGATATTACCGCAGGGTTTTGCTATTCTAAAAAATAATATTCTGCTTGGCTCTAAATCCTCTTTTACAAGCTATTTTGATCTTTATTTGACTGATCCATAATCAAGCAAGTCTTTGGGGATTTCAAGTGAAAGCTGAGGGGAACTTTTACAAATAGTGAATGTCACTATCAAATTGGTTTTTAGGACTGTGTATTGTTGGTTGTTACAAATATGAATACCGAGAGGCATTTGGTGAAAATACTTGTCCTTGATTGTGAAAAAGTGTCATTGTCCATGTTTTCCTCGGTTACTTTAAGATTAGCCCGCCATCAGCAGTAAATTCTTGGTTAAAGGAACCACTTCGTTAAATTACTATGTTTAAATAGAACCTCAAAAATGAGGATAAAAACGTCAAGGACTAAGGACTCGATTGGTGTATCTGTTGGCAACTGCTATCAACATAACCCAACTTGCCTTGCTCGCCAGATGAGAGTAATCAAATTTTGTGAGTAGAAAATCAATCAACTTAAAAAAAAATCCATTTTATAAACGAGATTTTCAAGAAGAAAATAATGATATGCTGTCAGGTTTTAGACTTACTCATGATACTGCTGTATCTGTTCCAGATTATTTCATTGAAAAACTGCGCACAAATGCCGAGCATTTTAAGGGTGGAGTCGTATTTTTCTATAAAATGGATGATATGTAAATTGTACATTTGCGTTTAATTATTTTAATGTAACGTTCTCCTCTATGGTAACAAATTAATATAATTCGTGACGGTGATAATCGTGATACATGTCGTCGATTAAAGCTACATATTTGAAATAATTAGTAACTGTGTCAAAGCAACTTTTAAAATGATGTAATGAAATTTGTTTATTTATAGTTTTAATATCATTTCTCAATCGATGTGCGATAGTCGATAGTAAGGAATATGCTGTCAACTTGTTCTCGTACATTTCCTCCTCTTCAATGTTATTCATTTGAATTTTGACAGAGTAAAATCTACGGAATCACGATTTTATAAAAAATGCTTATACTTTTAAGCACCCATCACGAATAAATTTTGTTAAAACAAATATGAGTATGAAATTAATTTTGGATATTTCGTTATGCGGAAGCAGAAAAAATATGTTACTTCACAGCGCTGCCCAGTGGCGTGTTTGCGTTGTTTCCAACGAGGGCTTTTGTAAAAAAAATTTCCATGGATAACATAAATACAGAGGGATAGGTTAAAGTGAGAAAAAAATTGAGAAACAAATATTACCTATGTTGCTAACTTTCCTGTTGGTGCAGCTGTGTTTACATCTACGTGGGCCACCATACTTATTAATTTTGAACCACTAATGCCATTTGTTTGTCAAAGTACAAATTAGAAATGTGATTTTTCCAAATTTTCCTAAAAACTTGCTTGTGTAATTATTTCATATATGCTACAATTGACATTTTCGTAATAAATGAATACATACGGATTTCACAACAACCTCGTGCTTCTTTACCTAACATAAAATCCTAAAGTTTTCCGGAGGGTATGTCGGTGACCTGAAAGGCACTTAAAAAATATTTGAAGACAGCATTCTAAAACATTTTTTTAAAGTAATGATTTTGGCTCATTCAACAAAATATTAAGCGAAACAACAATATATATAAAAATGCGCTTTTATAGTGGCAATTTATGCTCCTTAAATTTTATATAGACAAATAACTGAGAGAGGAAATTAAATATTTTTTAAATTGTATGTTAATAAAGAAGTGACTAGGTAATTAAATTAATTGATTACCTAATAAGCAATGAAAAATTATTTCTCTACAGAAGTGACTTGGTGATTGTGAAAGGAACTACACCCTGAAAGAGAAGGTCAGAGAAGTAGCATCTACCATGAGCGTCTGTAAGAGAAAATTCAGGGTTACCGGATCTATTTGAACATATTCCAAATAAAATTTTTTATTTTGGTAAAAATAATAAGAAATGCATCTATAATATAAATAAATCGTACAAACAAATGGCACAAAAATATGTTGTAAAACAACATATACCGGGTGGCCACGAAAGTATTACCTACGAAACAACTCGGTTATTATAAAAAATAAGACTTCTGAATTGAATTATGGGTAATAGGTCACTAAAGCAAGAATCTGACTAAGTTTGGACAAAAGGCTAACACTAACTTTCTTATTTTAAACGTAACCCCTGTATATGTTTGCATTTTCTTCTTCTTCTTCTTTCGACAATGTAAAGAAACTAAACAACATTAATTACAAATTTATTTCCGATTTGCTTCGGACTTAGATGGATAGAGAATTATCGAAGACCCTGGTTCGGACTTCACAATAAACTGTAGGGCCTCGTCTCTCTTTACCCAACACAAAAGCGGTTAAGAAAACAGTTCGACTCCAAGATAAAATACTTTTATCAATATTTTTATATATGCGAAGAATGTTCACTCACCTGCCATTTCCATATTATTTTTAATTGTTGTAAAATGTGAAAAACCAGGCGAGACGGTCCTTTTATCTTGTCTCGTCTTGGGGCAGCATTGTAAAACAAGTTTGTAGCGAATCCAGTCACACCCTGTAACAGAAAAAAAACCGAAATGATAATTGATCTATTTTCTAAATCTAATTTTGCGTCGCGGGCTTAATCATACACCACGTTAGTTATAGTCATCTAAAATGGAATTATGAAGATGATTTATTTGATAATACATCCCTGACAAAGGAGAGTAACGCCCTTTGGCACTGAGTATTCTCTGTAATAAGTAACCGCATCCTTGCCGCTACCGATGTCAAATAATCTCAGCCAGACCAAGAAATAGCCGCCGGCCGACGGTCAACCCCTTAAATTCCTCTCATAATTTTAAACTTCACAAAAACAACCACAACATTACCTAGACGGTTGACAAACGCAGATGTTACTTTTGTTTCAATTTTCTAGTTGCGGTGTTTAATAGGGGCTCAAATATGACCATTGCTTAAAAAACCCCTTCAAATATTTTATAAATCAATATATTTGGTTTATTGTTTTAACCTTAGATTTGCGGCGTTTGGATTTTAAAATATTTCGTTTCAAATGATCGCATCAATATTTATCACATACAGGGTGGCCCAACGAAAACGAATCGGCACTGGTTTTAAGCTATTAAAAAAAAACATCAATTTTGTTTTTGAGGGGGACACTTTTTAGGCGTATGCAAGCCTCTATCTACAACCCCTTAGGCAGGGCGAGATTCACCCCTAAAATCTTAAATGGAAAAGGGGTCGAGTGGCACCTCGTTTGAAAGGTCCTTCGATTCTTTTTACAAAGATGATACCTAGTTTATGGCATGATACTTCATTTGTGACAGTTCAAATTTGAAATTTACAGGTCGACAGCAAACACTCATAACTGGGTCAATGACAAAAAACAATTCCATTATCGCATATTTACTTGCAATTTCAAAAGCATCCAGGATGAATCCTCAGTTCACTTCATAAATATAGGCTAGAATGACTTACAGATAAATAATAAATGTAAAAAGAGCACCGAACGGCTGCATCGCGCATATTTAATTAATTTTAAACAGCAGTTTCTGTATTTAATGAAAACAAACTTTTCAATTTTATAATCAAGATTAATATAATCCTAATTTGCATCTAAATTTACGGCTACAACAGATCCGTTGACTAATTTAGTACCTTAAGAAGCCCTTGTTCAAAAATACAACATGTTCTCGACCAGATTTTTAAATTTCCTTAAGACACGGCTGGTGTAAGGACGCTATTCGAGCATAGAGCTGCCCATTAAGGGGGAGCATCTATTTATCTTTTTATGTGCAATTACTGGATTCATAAATGACTAATTACTTTGCCACAACTGCTTTTTACAGAAAAACTTTGCAACCCCTTAAGGGCAATTTATCACTAAAATTCAATGTACATTTTTATTACTTCAACCTACAAAAAACGTACAAATCGATTTGATCTGCGCTTGGCATTCTACAATTTATTGGTGTCGGTTCCCGGCTCGCGTCCAAAAAACCTCCAAAAATATCAGCGAAATGTCACAAGTGGGCAATTGTTTAAAAAATGGAGTCGAAAATGTGAAGAAACTAAAAGACACAAGTGTGCCCTGCGGGATATTATTTTTGAATCTTATAGAAAGTAGGCGTTGGATTTGACGCATGTGGCGTTCTTTTGTTACCTCTTGTACGCAAAGTGCAACTTACGTTTTTCCATATTTTCAACGCCAATTTTTAAACAAATGCCGACTTGTGACATATCGTTGAATTCAAAATTTTCCGACGAACAAGAAAATATATAGGGTTTTCAATTCAAATTAAAAGTTAGCGACACTTCCGCTTAGACCGGAAGTAATTTTTTTTACACAATTACCTATTGTCCACGTTTCAAATTTCAGAAGTCTATCTTTCTTAAAAACCGAGTTATTCCGTAGGAGATATTTTCGTGGCCACCCGGTATACTTAACGTGCTATTAAATTATATATTTTATTGTGTACCTGGAAAGAAATAAAACAGGAGCTTTTATAATCAGTCATTTAATATGACCTAATAATTATAACAACTGAATTCATAATTATTTGTTAAAATTTCTGAGCACTTATTTACTAATTAATTTGAACAATTTTTAAGAGTCGCTTTTATGGTTGCTGAGACTGAATATTATAGCGATATGCGTTTCCCCAACTAAATATTGCCCACGTCCACATTCGTGCTAGGATTTGGCATGAATATCAATGAACTTTAATTCATCCTAAACTGTCCTTATTTAAATAATATTTTTAGAGCGGTTGATGTCAAACAAATGGGGTGACATTCCCAAAGCGCAGTGGTACAAGGGAGATTTAGATTAATTCTAAGTTCAAAGGACCCGTTGGCATGCTTGCTTTGTGACTCTATGCTTCATTTGCTGATTATTTTTATTGACCAGACAGACACTGCCAAAAGCTCAAGTTGAAATGTTTTTGCCTTTGCTTACTAAAGTTAAAGAAGCTTATTAAGCTTTTTATGCCTTTTTGACTAGAGGAAAAGGCATATTCCAATTCACTTTATATACAGATGATAGCTTGCGCTGAAAGAAACCGTCCGGAATGGCCGACTTAAAACAGCAGGAAATTATAAGATTATTTGACTAAAAACATTTCAGATTTTTAACCACATTTAATTTAAATAAATTCAATATTAAATAAAGATTACAATTTTTGTACTTTTGTATTTACAACATTCAAACTGTGGTAGCTGGAGGGGAGGAGGTGGACGTAATATTTGTTTAACAGTGTATTTCAGCTTCTCCCTCAACACGTGTTTTTGCTGAAAATTATATCCGCCTTAGGATATATTCAGGGTCAGTTATTTTCCTAATATAAGTGCTCTGAAGGTTAGAAGCGAATTTATTTTTATTAAACCTTTGACATATTCAAATAAAATTTGAGTCATTCATCATCATTTGAAAGGTGACTGATATTTGTTGACTAGTTACGAAACATTTGGAGATATAAACAAGTCTTTGATAAATTACACTGATTCACACAATCACTAGCTGTAACCGAAAACAAACAAAACGCTAAGACGTACATTTTTTACCACGTCGTTAATAATGTTTAATAAATGTACATGGAACGAAAATATTGCAAAGCTAGACGTTAAAATGTACACAAATGCCACCGTATTCGTCATTGCCATTGCTTTATGAATATTTGGAAAGTGTCGAGTGCAACAAATTCGTTTGGGACCCGGCATGACGTCAAACCCAGGACCGGCTCTAAGGCTATAACAATATGGCGCGATAATACTATATCGAAAAATCGAAATAAAAAATTTTTTTAAATTTTCTCACTTAATTTTTTTCTTTTGGAAAAAATTTTTGACTCAGTCCCATTTTTTTTGGGGATTCCGCTGCGATTTATGCGAAAATTTCAGATGTTTGGGGACTATTTCCGGCTTCTTCATTAATCGCGAGGTCCGGGGAAGCCCAACACTCGGTATAAGGATCGAGAAAGATGTCCAAAGACGCCCTCTACCGATCCTCCAGCGAAAACCGCGAAAAAATCGCTTCAGAAAGGGTCACTTTGGCAAAAAACTTCTTATTGGTCCAATTTGAAACTAATTTTATAACTGTCAAAATCGATTACAGGTCAGATCGAACAGTTTCGGAATTCTGGAGTCTCCCCGAGTCCGAAAATGTAATCGGTTCCCCTTTGGAATCGAATTTAAAAAAAAATAATTTGGCTCACTTTTGCATATCTACCCGCATATATAATCGCATATTTTGATTTAATTTAAATGCATATTATTCCGCCCTTTGTTCATAATTATGCCTAGTAACAGTGTGTTTAAAAAATTCACAGCTCAGCTGCGGATGGATATTAAGCAACGAAATTTTCAGGGACCCGAGAGGAAGGTTGGTTCCAGCTCTACTGAAAGTCTAGTCGAAAAACTCCTCCGGGGAAAGGAGCAAGGGCCCCCGGAAAAGTACAATTTTTCGGCAAAATCGAACCTTTTTAAAAAATTCATATCTCGGCTAATATCGGAGATGGACGAAAAAAAAAGTTATTCATTTTTCCTTCTTCTTGCCCGGCGTCCCAGATCCCAAGGGAAAGGCTATTATTATTATTATTAAATTCTTTCTATCAAATAATTCATTTATTTATGGAGCGATCATACAATATGTAATAAATTTGAAATCATGACAGTAAGGTGAATCTAAATATGTAAAAAAATACAGGGTGTTCCATTTAAAAACCCAATCTGAGTTCAAACACCCTGTATATTTGACGTTTTATATTAAATCTAGCGACAAGGTTAATATAAATTCTACATAAAAATTACAAACAGATAAGACCAGTATCGATCGAAAAATGTAGAAATTAACAGGGGATTCACATTTATACACGGCGTAAAATTTTTCGACATTCCTGTTGTGCCTTACACGAGAGTGGGCTATTTAGTGCGTTATTCTTGTATTATTAATATCTATTCTGTCGGTTTTTCCAAATTCAAGCTTACACGTAAAACGCAAGATGATGTTTTTAACATCACACGCCTGCTTTAATGATAATTTTTAAGTGTTCGCCATTAAATATCTACCTATACCAACCCTGCTATCTCATTACCATCAGGCAAAGTTGTTAATTAATGTGTTGTCCAAGTACACATTCGACTTTGTAATTAACAATTATTCTTAATTATAGAGTATTTCCTTGTAAATTGTAGTTTAAACTAAAATCCACTCTAAACTAATGTGAGATAATCAATTGCTGTTCTTCTCACTACTGATTTAATCACAGATACTTCCTTTGAGGTTTTTTAAATGTTTTCTACATAAATATAGCAGAATAATGACATGAATGTAAAATTTTCAAAGCCAAAGAGAAAGTTTCGCGTATTATTGAACCAAAAAAACTTTTTAGAATAAGGATAACTTCGAAAACTTTTTCTGTAATACGAGCATAGACAACTGAACCCTACCTGAATTATAAAAGTGTTTGAAATAATATCCAATACATGTAGGTAATCGAAACCACTAACAATAATTATCATTATGCACCGACGAAATTAGAATTAAACTGCGTTATTTCATAATTAAAATCATGTACATTGTACAAGTTGAATAATAATTATTATTGAATGCGTATTCCATATTAACATTCAATTATTGCTAGCAGCAACAACTTTTAGTTAATTAGACTATTCTTTAATTGCTACTATATCTGTATATTGTGTGGTTAATTCAAATAAACCCATTACATTGCAACAATACCGATAAAAGGCAACTGGAATCATTCCAATAATTCAATGAAAAGAAAAAAATCGTAAATACAAAAATATTATAAAAGAATGAGGGGTGGGAAATCCTAAATCTGATAAGTGTTGCCTTTGTTATCTGCTATGTAGTACGAACTGACGTTATTCATTAAAATGTTCTATAAAATTATTAAATACACATATTTCAACACTGATCTGTGATTTGTACTGAGCAAGGTAAACCCTTTATGCCGGAATTGGTATATCCTTGAAGTAAATCTTACAAAGGATAAAATCTAGATGCGAATTGGCAAATTATATTTCAGCGCTGTTAGAAAACGTGGGTGTTGTAATTTGTAAAGCATGACTAAGGAAAATGTTTGCTATTTGTCAATCTATATATCATTCTGTAATAAGTGCCTTTTAGGGTGTCGTTTGTTTTTCAAATAATATCCGGTTCAAAATTTGCGTATGTTGCAATTTGCATCTTATTTGTTCTAGAAATAAATTAGAAATGCTAAAATTAAAAGGCCTTATTGTTGCAGCACTATTTAAATATAAAAGATGAAAAATAAACAGAAAATATAACTTAACAAGTCTGACAGTTTGTCGGTTCTTTAAACATAAAAATCCACGGATTTGACATTAACTTAAGCAAAATCCTACCTAATTTTAAATTAATGTTTAATTTAAAAAAAATAATCGTTAATAATTATCGTTGAGTGAAGAATTATAAAGAGGCGCAACGCTATAATATAATATTAGCTGCGAAGCACTGATTCAAAAATTATAACTCTAGTTATAAAAACCGTTGAATGAATTATACATACAGCTTATTACTTTCCAAAATATTGAAAGAAATATTTGACACTATATTTCACCATACGGTGGTAAATAAAAATGAGCAGATGAGAGACTCGCTTAAAAAATAAAAACATGCGAAGATACAAGTAACGCTGTTTAATCGATAACGATAGTCAATACAATATCTCATTAAATCTATTATTTGTCCATAAAAACACTTTTCAATGATCGCCTCGTTGTTAGGAATTTTTAGAAGAATATAAAACGAAAACGATTAAGTTCAGACAACAGGTTTAAATATTTGTAATTTTCTGGTCGATTTAACAGCACGCGATTCGGGCCCTGGAGGAAACATGTCTAATACATCACCCTTGTTGAGGGGACACTTCAAAATTGCCGCTGTCCTTTATCCCCTTCTCTCCCCCTTTCTTTGCTTATCTTGCGGGATTAGCCAGCACAGAATTAAATATTAAATACATTTCAAAATTAGATATATTTGATTTTGTAATTGGCAGCCACCGGTGGTACGGTAATCCTCTGAATTTGTTATAACCAACCATCTACATTGTACATACAAGGAAATGCGTTCATTAAAACAATCAATACAGTGACAAAAAAAAAATTTAAATAAAATACAGATACTTTTGTCGTGTTTAGTATCTAAACGATTATCGCATACATTCTTAAAAAAGTCCTCGTGGTTCGACACGTGATTTATGTGATAAATAAGCAATTTGGCCCTCACATTCTTTTTATATAAAAAAAAAGATAAATCCCGAACTTCAAATCTGATCGTATTGTTAATCAATCATAAAACTGAAATTAAAATTCATAAAAATGCCATTAAATAAATTGTAAGTAATTTAAATAATATAAATGCTAAAAAGATGTTTTATTAGTGTCGGAATTAATGTAATATCATAATTTAAGTCGTGCAGCCCTTGCGGTTAATTTTTTGAATTAATTAGCGAAATAAATTGCCACAAAATGAGATTTTAATGACAAAAAATTAAAATTGTCGCAGATGTGGACGTATAAATTGATAATTCCCAAGATATACAGCCCTTGTTAAGCAATGCGCTTTAATTAGAAGTAACTTGACTTAGGGTAGGAAGATAGATTAGAAATTTTACGTCAGAATAAATTGGTTTTATTTACGGGCATTACGAAGTAGTTTTAAAATTCTTATTAATTGCACATTACTTATGTACAAGTAAACAGTCATTTTCAATGTTAGCTTTAATGAAAATGGTGATTATGTCTCGTTCCTAACATAAAGTTATTTACATCCCTAGATGCATAAGGGCAATAATTAAACGTAATATCAATAACTAAATAATTACTTGGGAAGATACATTTCGAAATTTTGTTCATACACAATTCTTCTGTTAGTGTGCCAATTGAAGATGTTGATTTGTGATGTTATTGAAAGTAAAACTGAAGACGCAACCGGCAAATGTTTTTTTCCGATTTTTAGAAATTTTTTGTTTTTGGAAATTTTTGGATTTCTGGGATTTGGGGAAGAGCCTTCAAAATTTTTGTACTTCCTTCCTTTATCCGTCTATAAGGCGTCGCGACGCTCCAACCGCGGTGTCACTTTTTTACTCGCTTTTTGATTTTCAAAAATTTTTTAAATTGGGGGAAAAATTTAAAAAATAAATGGAAAATTTTTCATAGGAAAAAGGAGAATTTTAAAATCTGTAAATTGAAAAGTTTATATCGGCATTCGATTCAGAACGACCTGTATTTCGTGAAAGATCGCCTGTCATTTTCTGATGAAAAGATCATTTCAGGCTGAAAATTGTTGAAAACTGCTGGAAAATACGCCGTCTTGGGATGCTAATAACATTTTTGGTTCCCTAAATTCAGCAACGAAGTTGTTAATACTCGTGTTAATAAGAATTATGTGATTTGCCGAGGATTTATTTAAGAAAGTAAACCCCACTTTTAAATTTATTTTCACAGTTTAAAAGCTAAAATCGATATATCTTGCGGGTACTGTTGCCGGAGTCGGATTTTCTTTTGAAAAGTGCAAAACGAATGGGTCAGATAATAATCTATATATCGACAAGGTATTTTATTCTGGAACATATGGATGTTCGTGTTTAAAATAAAGTTATGAATGTCAGCAATATTTTACCGACTTTTTTGTGGAAATATGCACCTTGGCATTAGCGCAGGTGTACGTGAATAATTTGTATCTAGATCCATTCTCTAGATCACGTTATTATTTAGCATTAATACGTCAATTGATTTATTTGTATAAAGAGCGCACCATAATGTTACGTGCACGATCAAATAGGCAAGAAGCCGTTTAATACAGAATCCCACTGTTTTATTAATGGTTGCCTTGTCCAGACTCCACAAACAGACAAAACTAGTTACCGACACTGCCGTCTTACCGACCAGTGGCGTATATTCTCAGTTTTGATGGATAAATATTAAATGACTCAAAGAGTTCTAGCAGGGTGGAAGAACTGGTAAATCGTATTAAAAAAGCACCAGATTGTATCCGTTTTGCAACAATTCTACCTGTGTTTGCAGAAGTCTTTAAATCGAATCGGGCTTGAACATAACCAGAAGAGTCACTAATTGTCTTCATAAAAAGTTTTGACGAAACATCCGCAGTCACCAAAATGAATCTTTACTAAGCTCCCAAAATTATTTTAATTATATTAGTTTGAATGTGTTTAATTCAATATTTTATAGATGTTATCTTCTTATTGGTACCATCAATCTATGACACACCAGCCGCTGTATTGTCCTGTTGCGTCGATTCGAATTCCAATTCTCTCCTCATATTGTCTCTACTGATTCATTTATATTCATATCAAAGACGGCGTTGTCCTTGTGATTGTTTAATTGTTGAGTTAGATGATCCCCACTTATTTTCTTCTTCACCAAACACCAACGTCAGGAGGCTAGCTCAACATCGCTTATATAAGTCCTGGTACTGGAAACTTCACCAAAGACCTTTTGAAATGGCTTGTAATTACTGCATCACCGACCATTCATTAAGCTCAATTTTGGGTTGAATCCAAAATGTTTATTGTTTTAGGTGTCAATTCCTAATATGTGAACAATATCCAGAACAGGACACATCTGTTGTTCTGTAGTGGATACAGTCAATATCAGCTTCCATTCTGAACCTGGTTTGATGTGGCGATGTTTGGCCCATTTTTGTTAGATTCTTTGGAAAACATTTTGGAAGGATTGAAGTCTGCAAGGTTATTTAAACCTCACTCCACGATTTACATCAATTCAGAACGGTTTGTCTGCATATTGAAGTGTAGGATTCAGCTGCACTCTTTGGTCTCTGAAAGGAAGAACTAGCATATGGCAATGCCTTATCAGCTATATCGTGTACAGAGTTAGAGGTTGCAGAAAGCTTGTTGGTGTGGAAAAGGAATGAAATTGGCGACAGGACCTATCCTTGTGGAACACTAAGTTGGTACAGAAGGTTTCTGGTGAGACTCCAATTACAAAACAAAGTGGGCGGTTAGACAGAAAATCTGATATCCATAGACACAGCTAAGTCATAAGATGGTAGCTTAATTGTTAGATCTTGATGGCGTACTCAGACAGATGCTGTGGTAGCGTAACGGCTGGAGAATCTTCAAAGAATGCTTCAGATTATATTGCCGATGGCTTAAGATATCTGCTGATCCATTTTCCTTCCTTTGTTCAAGTTGAAAGGGAAGATACTTTGTTTATACGAAATACATACGTATTGAGACAAATTACTAGAATATCATCAGCTCCAGTTGATCTATTAGGGTTTTGCAAAATATACAAAATTGCATGGTCCATACTATTTTTGGCCATAAAGCGTCAACTGGCGCTATTTCTAGTGAAACCTTTCTTTAGGAGTCTAATATTAACGGTCTTATCAGCGACACCGTGTGTAGGATTAGACGTTGCAGAAAGCATATTAGTGTGCACCGATCCTTGTGGAACACTTGAGTTGGTACAGAAGGTTCTTGGTAAAACTCCATCAATTACAAAACAAAGTGAGCGGTTAAAGAGAAAACCTGATTAATAGGCACAGCTGAGCTGACAAATCATAAGACGATAATTTATTTAATAGATCTTGATGCCATGCTCTGGTAGATGCTTTAGAACTATCTGGAGCTATCACTTGGAATCCTTCAATACTCTCGATTGCATCGTTCCATGTATGGGTAACATGAATAGATCGCCTGTTGAATACTTCTGACGATAACCATAGTGTCGATCACTTAAGATATTTGCTGATTCTAGATACTCCAGCAATTACATCGCTTCAGAAACTAGCACGGCGATGAGATGGTACTCATTTGGATCCATTTCCTTTCCTATCTGAGGTATGAGTTGCACTCAAATAATCTTCCAGTTGAAAGAAAAGATAAATTGATTATATGAAAGACAGCTTTAATTGACACCAATGGCGTTGATTCATTAGTCTTGAGGTGTTTTTGGAATGTGCTTAATTGCATGATCCATTTTGGTACTAAAGCGTTATTTCCAGTACAACCTCTCCTTGAGAATTCAATGTTGAGTTCTAGGAAAATACATTCGTAAAGAGATTGAGCCGTCTTCCTTGGTTAGAAGAGGAAAAATGCTGTTTGTGCATGAAATTTCGCCCTTGGCTTTCATCATAGACTAGAAGTTTCAGAATCCTTTTGGGAAGTTAATTCTAGACTCAAAGATTATCGCTATTATAATTGGTTTTAATGAACAATTGCCGACATTAACCTAGTCGGCACTTGCATCTGATTGAATAATTATGGAATTTTCTTACATTTTGGGAATAGCGCACATTTTCGAATTGTGATGTATAAAGGTGGTTTATGTGTGGTAATAATAGGGTACAATTTATAAGCTGTCACAAACAAAGCTGTATTCATTGCAGCAACAAACGATATTTAGAGTCATTTTTTATCTCTCGACGTGTTTAAAGGCAATGAGCTGCTGCAGATCGCATGCCACTGTGTACCAAAGAAAAGAGGCCAAAGAATGTCTGTCCGTACGTCCATAATAAAGTATCAATCATTTGTTTCATTAGTCAAATGATTTTTTAATGACTTTCTTCATCGGCAAAGTGAAGATACAAGACGAAGTTTCATTTTGTTCTCATGGCTTCGACTGGAGTCTGCGTTCGTCTGGTTATTATATAACGCTTCATTAGTCGTGACTAGCTGACCAGCACCTGATTTCAGTCATTTATATATCATTTATGCTGAGGATAGTTAGGCATTATTAATCTAATGGTTTTTTATTTTACTAAAAGCCGATTGCCCCATTGTAAGTTCGTACAAAGTAATGGATATTACTACAACGATAATTAACCTTTTTCTTGTCTTTGATTGCTTTGGGATGGTTGGGATTTTTTTATGCCTGATGTACATTAAACTCATAATTTGGTTAGTATTGTAATGCTTGGTTACAATTTATTGTTATAAAAGTACATTCTTAATGTGACACTCTTGAAAAAATAACACGGTGCGAATTTTAATCCATGATATATAAAATAATCATAATAATTGATTCCGATGGCACCCACCAACAACACAACATGGCTTACTTTATAGTCGTAAAGGGTTTTTTGTAAAAAGACTATTTCTTCTCCCATTAAGTGTTCATGTATCTGCAAAGACGGCAAACAATAATTAGTAGTTTGGGGACACAGGCTGGAAAATAAAATTCTGCTGTAAGCACCGGTCACTTATAGTTCAGTGAAGCGGGGAGTAGAAACAAAGTTACTGGGTGGCTCAAATACGTCTTTGAACAATGAGGCGTATTTTATATAAATTTAACACGACAAAGTTTGACGTAGAATCACATATTTACAGAAAATCAGCAAAAGGATTTCAGTAATATGTTAAATATAATTCATTTATTGCATAATTTTTACGCATTTTTCGATAAGCCATGCACATACAGAACCAACAGTTCTCTCGACAAGCAAGAAGTTTTGATGTGCATAAAAAACATTCAAGTTACTGTTGCATGCGCAGGGAAGAATTTAGTAATTGGCCACGATTTTTAGCAAAGGCAATTTCTATTTTTTTTTAATTAAATTTTGAACGTGAATAGGTCACTAAAGTCTGAATCTGACATATTTGTGCACAAAACACTTTCTTCTGGTTCAACCGAAAATAACACCAACTTTCTTATTTTAAATCCTAATATATAGTTTTACTCTTGCTCGTCATGAAATTCTGATTTCAACGATATGTCACAAGTTGGCATTTGATTGAAAAATGACGTGACAGGAAACACGCCCATGCACCAAATTCAATGCATACTTTCTGTAAGATTCAAAAACAAAATCCCGCAGGCGTCTACTTGTGTTTTTCAGTTCTCACATTTTCGACGCCATTTTAAAAAAATGTCAACTTGTGACACATCGCTGAAATCAGAATTTCATGACGAACAAGAAAATGCAAAATATACAGGGTGTTTCATTAATCGATTAATTAATTTTTGCGTAAAATATTTATGAAAACTCACAAGCATTCTCTGTTAATTTTTCTAGTCCACCCTGTACCAACATCAGTAATGACGTTTTTGTTTAGGGCCCATAAAGCTGCTGCAACAATAGTCTCGTTCAAAACACATCACTGGTCCGATAATGGACGCTACTTCATCAGGCTGCGACCAACACGGTCTGTTCACACATTTCTCCGTTTTATGATTTTCAGGTTTCTTCGATAAACATTTAATATCAAGTTAATACAAATATTCCAGTAAGAAACATAACTTGCTCAGGAAAAATCCTGCAACGCAGTAAAGCACTACTTAAACAACTACTCAAACAAGACACTAAAGGAACGTTAAAGCATACAGTATTTCGCGTTGTTAAGCTGCGAAGTTTTTTATTGATGCTGGACGGAGTATATATCTCATTAAAGGTCTTCCCTCCCGTGTCAAATCTGCCTGATTATTACTGTGTACAGTGACCACATTAATATTAAGTGATTTTTTGTTTCATTGTTTTAATAATAATGACGTAATGTAGGATCCATGTAAAATAAAATGTAATTTTTATCTACAGTTCTCGTTCTCAAAATATCAAAGAATTTTTAATCAAGCAGCTGGTTTTCTATAACTCTTACTTTCGAGACCAAAAGGGAATATCTTACATATTTCCAACGAAACAAATTTGCACCATGATGATTCCATCGGTAGCGAAAAAGGACCAAAAAGGAAGCGTTCTGACTAAATTTTCACTCCCCCTCGTACGTGGACCACCTTGTAAGTCGCAGTGACAGAACTCACACCACAAACTTATCCAACTTCCTTAGCTAGTAAGGCATCCATCATATAATAACTGACCTATAAATGTACTGTGTAAGAGATATTCTTGTTTATAGTAAACGACAGTTTTCCTCGGAATTATTGCCATTATTGCGGTTACATATTCTAAAACTGAACTTGTAGGTGGGTGGCAATCCATTAAGTTAAAAGTAAAAACATCTTCTATGCGTTTGACCCGTTAGCGTTGACTGTTGACTGGTCACAAGAACGACATCACATGGCGACGTCTGTGACATTAAGTAAATCGGAAATAGAATCGAACCGAGACATTGGCGTAGCAAGCTGGGACGAAAAAGGCCCAGGCGTGGCAAGAAATGGCCAGTATAATTTCTCAATAAACTGGAGGCATGGAACAGTCGATATTATATTTTTTGTTTTGTGAATATTTTTTTTATAGTTTTTATATTTTGAAAAAAATGGTTGAGTCCTTTCGCATGGGGAGAGAAAAATCGAAATATTCTTTGGATATCGATGAAATTTGGATATATCGACGTCTGTCTGTCTGTTTGTCGCAAAAAAGTACCCAAATCCCTAGTCCATTTTTTACCAAATTCACATTAATGAGAGATGCTTACCAAAAAACCTTAACTGCGAAAATGGGAAATTGTCGTCATTCAGAAGTAGAGACATTGGCATTTGGAAATTATTGTAAAAACCGTTAAAACTCAAAAATTACTCGACTGATCGAAACGTGATACAGACCCAAAGATGTACCTTCATTAGCTCTACAGAAAAAGTAAGAAAGTCCATTTTGACAAAATTAAGGAAAATTGAACTTTTTGAAAAAAACTGCATTTGTGGAAAATCGAAAGTGTTTGGAAGTTGAGATAAAATTGAAAAAAAAATGGAAGGTTTTGGGCTACGGATAGAGTCTATTGTTGGACGTTGAGACCGGAAGTGACATTTTCAAGGTCACGTTTGATTTTCAAAAAAAGTTATTAAGCTCGGAAGGGGGACGTGTCTGGGAAATTTCACGAAATTGAAAAAATTGCGAAAACACGAAAACTTCAAACGCTCGTTCCAAACCAAAAAACGCCGCCGGGTCGCCGTTCTGGCAAGAAATCGAAGCCCGAGAGTCCAACTTAGAACTAAATTGGACTTTTCGAAAAAAACTGCTTTTGTGGAAAATCGAAAGTGTAAAGAACAGTCCTTTGAATAAATAAAGCACATAAAAACGGCTTTATTTTTTAATTTTTTCAATTTTAAAGAGGAAACCCTAAATTTTCTTTATCTCTCTCTCTACCCCGACGCTTTGTCGGATTTTCTGCCCGATATCTAGAAAGAAAAAATTCCAAAAAAATTACGATAGCAAAATATATAGAGGGTCACCCTCGCAGAGCTAGGTTGAGCAAGCCAGATCCGGAGGGCCTGACGAGGCCCAACTCAACCAAACCATAAAAAATATGGCCCCGCAGGGGCTGTTTTAAATTTTTTCTGCAATATATTATATTATATTTCTACGGAATTTTAGTTAAATTTTCATCGCATATTTTTAATAATCAGGTTTAAGGGAATTTTCTAAATGTTTAATTAGATCCTTTTTATATCTGTTGCAATAATTGCACTTTAACTAGTTTCCACGGAGATTAGATATTAATATCAATATACATGCAACTTTATTACTTCATTCAAGTAAACGAACAATTTGCAAATTTTTAAAGTAACGTAATGCCTGTGTCCTGCCATTGGATATATATATTCGACTCGTCATTAGTATTTGCAGAAATGATTTAATGTTTTCCAAAAACTCTAAGCAGCACATTCTGTTCCACCACTGGACCAATGGAACTATAAATATTATTCACAATGGACCATTTGACACGTTTTATTTATTTTAGACCGATGATATACGATTCTAATTCAAATTTGTGTATTTTATCGGAAAGTTTGGCTTGATTTACTTAATGTAAACACATTCTACGAAAATTTAACGTGTCCTATCTAAAATAATAAGTTATTAATAGATGTATTGAATATTATTTATTAATCTATTACAAACTGCGACAAAAAAGTAAGTTTTGCTGAAATTGCGCTTGCGAGCACCAAATTATTTGCCTTTTCAATTTTCCTCTATTATATCAGCAGGGTATGTGCAATCCAGAAAGCAATTATTTGAGTCTTATTCTCATTCACTGTTCCTTTAAAAAATCGAATGCCGACAATTAGTTCCTTAGTTAATATTCGGCCACTTACAGTCGCTGAAGCCAGATGTGACAAGCAATTCCAAATGACACGTGAGCGATGGGCTTATTACACCCCGTGGGAAGCAGTCAGCATGTGAAAGATGTCAATACAACCACTTGCGATAAATGATGGCACCTATATCACTGACACTGTTAAACTAATATCACAATATTTTTTTTACGAGTAGATAGCGGCAATCTAAACTCATTTAGTAGAAAATCAATCTTTCTAATAAGCCCTTACTCATTTATTGCTTTTCGTACAATGAGGTCCAAAAAAGGTATAAAAATCTGGCGACCGCGCGTGTTTCGTACGTTTCCTGAACTGTGTGTTGTTGCCAAACATCACGATTCAAATAAAATACGGGTACTTTTGCAACAGACAGACCAACGGGCGATATATTCAAGTTTTATTGAGACTCGAGTCAATTTTCGCCCCCTCTCTCGCCTGAAAATATCAAACGTATAGACAATTTTTTCAAAATGTATTCACAAGAAACCTACCCCAAAACAACAGTTTAGGTATAAATAGAGATTGCTAGATTAAAGTTAGTTACAAGCATCTCCTGATAATACTAACTAGGTTGGCGACTATATTTCAAAAATTATTTTATTTGTTGTAATTGTAGAACAGCATTAAAACACTGATTTTTCTTGCCATCAAATTTTACTTAGAATATTTCTTTTTTAGTCCAATATACCGAAGTTATGACTGGTTGGGATTTCTTAATCTTTCTGGTTAAAACAAATAATAAGTAAATATAATGAAAATTCTAGTAATGCTAAAAGTAAAAATTGCAGGAATATTTGATTTTAGCTTCCTCACCAGTCCTTATTGCAAACACAAGTGAGCACAATCGTCAATCGGCAATATCTGTGAATGACAGAAATCAATCAGAATTGAAAGCGGTTGTCACCGATTGCGTTGGCGTAAGCTAGAAAACAATGGGGACGTCATCATAAACACATTTTGCTACGAGATTCTGGAAAACACAAGTCATGTTGAACCAATTTACCCGATGGACGGAGCTATCGTTAGCAAACAATATTGCGGTGACTTGTGGAAATTAATCGTTAAAATATTATAATTATTTCAGCAGTTGCCGACATAGTTAATGTGGCGAATTGGTTTCTGGATTCTGGCTCCAAATTTTTATGCACACAGTTTATATTTTTCTGCACGAACGACATATTTCGGCTGTCCCGTATTGATCGAGGTTTTAATTACAGAAGTAAATTCTGCTATACATTTTATTTTAAAAAAAATCCGTACCAAATTAATTGTCCTTCATTTTTAAGATGGAGCAAACACAATCACTTGGGAATTAAATGAAAAGATATTTAAAAAGTGAACAGTGGTGATTGCAGCGAAGCAACTGCTACCGTTGTCAATAAAACAATTTGATGAAATTCAACGGACAACTTCCAGAAAGTTCATTACAGTTCGCTTCGAGTACGTGACTATCTTCTAGTAATGACAGGTGAGGTAATTGCAGATTTAACGTGGCGGATGGTGGCCTTAAAGCCATATTGCCATAGTGGCATGTCTCATCGTCAATATAAGACAGTGGCGTCGTGCATTGCCTTCTTGTATACGCGATTTAGCATCGAATTTTCAGCCATGACAGATTTAAATATCATAAGTTTCAGTATAATACTGAAAACAGACTAACGCAACTGGTTCCAAAATCCTGCACTTGCCTCTGGGGAAAACCAGAACGAATCTGTTTCAGGTTCCACAGGGAACTCTTCTGACCTTCAAACTGAATCAGGATACGACTGATTACTATCTAATTACATTCATCTTATTGGGCACCAATTTTCCATAATCCTGGTAGTAGCGAAACGGCCATGTTCAACGATTCTCTTCGTTTCACCCTTTATATTATCGTGTATTCAAATTAGGTGATACCTTTTTTTGCTCAAAACAGTTGTGAAAAATATAAATAGGTTAAAATTTGACAGTCGAAGCATGACTGGACTTACATTTCGAAATTACCCCACGGCTGCGTCCCTGAGTATAACTCGCATTGTGCTGTAGTTGTACAGGTTGTCATTCGAAAATCGTGATCAACACCGGCTACTATACGAAACGTGACCACAACATAATGATGTCAAAATATATGCCGCTGTTATTATTCGAATTTATATTGCGTTGGGAACCCAACAACAAAACTATAGCTCTGTGGTTTGCTATAATGATTATTCTAATCTAAATTATGCCCAGGCCCGTAGCCAGAACACTGAGGGTCATTCCGTATGTCAATATACATAACAATGTGTGATTATTCTAAAAAAAAAATGATTTATTGTTACACGCCTCTACGAGTGTTGAATTGGTGGTAATGAAACCCCAATAACTACATTAAATTTTTCTTGGCTTGAGCTAGAAATTGTAGAAAATTGGCGTTGAAGACATAACTTTTATGGAATTCGTTACCGATTGGGCTGTTGGTGACGTAAATTACTGTTTGGTGATGTTTTTGTAAAAAGGAACCATGGGATTAACGTTGAAAATGTTTCGTTTATTTGTTGTTCTCCCTCTAATAGCAAAAGCGTTTCATCATACGAGACGAGTTTCATTAAATTTGCCACTCTTCGAAAACAAATATTAACCCCTTATCTTTGTTTGTCGCACGTTCTGTTATTAAGTTTCCTACATTTCTGATAAACTAATTCATTATGCACCTGGTTGTAAAATAAACATATTAGTATATTTAGGTTTTGTCATTGATTATCTAAATATTTGACAAACTTCGCGAACATGTTATTATAACATGATAAAAAAATAATAACACAGATAAACTTACAGTCTCTTTAAAACAATATTATCATAGAAAAATAGACTTCTGGAAAAACATTAGGTACATTTCGCGTTAATAAAAAATCGTCGTTGGTTATAAATATATTAATTAAAAATATTTACTTCTCGAAATGGTTGTGTGTCCATATTTTTACAAACTTGTTTCGATTTATGTTTTTGAAATACTAAGAAAATAAACCCCTTAATTACCGAAGTCACTACCACCTTCGTCCCCACTATGCCGGAAAGCTGTTGCATTTTGTATAGACATTTTTGTTAATCAATTAAGATAACTGTGAGCGAGAAAAAACTATTGCCAATTACACTTACATTCAAGTCATTTTATTCCCTTTATAAATCGCGAGTTTAATTACTTTTCGCCTATCAGCATAATGTACATATTTTTTGGTATCATGCTCGATACATCCAAGACTACCAAATGGCCACCATGAGTTCACAGCTGTTAGCGTGTATTTTTATTTTATTACTTGCGGTATAATTTAAAGTCGTATTTTGTTTGTAATGACACATAAAACTAAAATAATTATGTAATTTTGACTTCGTAAGCCAGCGGCGTAGAGGAAGAAGGACAAATCCTCGATTATTTTACTTTAAATATTATTGGTAATTAAAACCAAATTAACAAAAAATTTATTATTTTTATTTACCGGAAGTAAGCAACCCATTAGAATTAATTTCTTCCTCACTCTTTTATTGTTAAATAATTAAACTTATTGTATCAAAACTAGAAGTCCCTAAAACGACATTTCTTTTTTAAAAGTATTTGAGTGAACGAGAATTAAACACGAAAGTTCTGAGTAAGAGTCCAGTGTGTTTAGTATTGATAAGTATAATAAATTTATTTAAGAAAAACTAAAAATAATACCAACAAATTTACTCAGTCAATCATTTTCGATCACGTAAATATATCTTTTCTCATTTATGTGCTATGGATATTAAGTGAGGTACATGAGATCTTTTCAAAAATCATTAAAAAGCAGCAAAATACTCTTCTATTATTAATTAATTAAACTTAATATACTAGAACTAGAGGTTCGTAAAGAGGAAAATCTTTTAAAACGATCTCAGCGCAATGAACTGGAATTAAACCCGAAAGCCCAGAGTAAGAGAGTCCAATTTGCTTGAAGCAATAGTTTAGTTATTAACATAATAGACCTGTTGAAGGAAATTTAAAATAATACCAAAAAATGTTTCCTCAGTCAATCATTTTCGATCACATAAAAAAATATTTTTCCATTTATGTGCTGTGGATATTTAGTGAAATCCAGTGGGATTTCTTCTTCAGAAATCATTAAAAAACAGCAAAATACACTTTAATTGCTAAACAATTAAACATAATATACCAGAGTTAGAGGTCCTTAAAGAAATGCAATGGACGAGAATTGAACCCGAAAGATCTGAGTAAGAGTCCGGTGTGCTTGAAGCAATCGTTGAATTATTGATACAATAAATCTGTTTAAGAAAAACTAAAATAATATCAAAAAATGTTTCCTCAGTCAATCATTTTCGATCACGTAAAAATATTTTCTTTCATTTATGTGCCATGGATATTTAGTGAGGTACAATGGGATTTTTTCTTCAGAAATAATTAAAAACCAGCAAAATACTCTTTAATATACCAGAACTAGAGGTTCCTAAAGAGGCAAATCTTTTAGAACGATCTCAGCGCAATGAACAGGAATTGAACCCGAAAGCCCTAAGTAAGAGAGTCCAGTTTGCTTGAAGCAATAGTTTAGTTATTAATATAATAGACCTGTTTAAGGAAAATTAAAGTAATACCAAAAAATGTTTCCTCAGTCAATCATTTTCGATCACATAAAATATATATTTTTCCATTTATGTGATGTGGATATTTAGTGGAATCCAGTGGGATTTCTTCTTCAGAAATCATTAAAAAAACAGCAAAATACATACACTTTTATTGCTAAACAATGAAACTTAATTTACCAGAGTTAGAGGTCCCTAACGAAATGCAATGGACTGGAATCGAACCTGAAAACTGTGAGTAAGAGTCCGGTGTGCTTGAAGCAGTCATTTAGTTGTTGATATACTAAATCTAAAAAAATCTAAAAACTAAAATAATACCAAAAAATGTTTCCTCGGTCAATCATTTTCGATCACGTAAAAATATTTTTTTTCATTTTCGATTTTCAACACAAAAAATGGCTTTTCCCTCTCTGTGCTGTGAATATTTAGTTTATTAATATTTCTGCGTATAACGTTGCAACGTTGAAAACTGATGGATTAAAAACAGAAATATAACATACAGAATAGATGGTTTATTTAATATTTAACAAGTATATCTGCACTTCCAGGATAACCTTATATTCGTTCTCTGATTATCAGAATCAGATATGAATCTCTTGAGAATTCTAGTCACAAAATAGCACAACGCGGCGTCAATACCACAAAAGAGCAAATCTTAATTCTATTAATTATAGAACCACTCTACTTCGATCCCTTACAACGCCTGTTTTCCAATACAGGGAAAAAACCATCAACGGAACATAAATTGTATACAATACTACTCACAGTTAAACAATCCATTTTACTTTACGCGCATTTGTATTCACAAAGTCGATTTATAAAATACAGGGCTGGTTATAGTTCGTAGTGTATTGAAAATACGAATAAACTTAAGTAGGTAAAGGAGAAACCATATCAGAATTACACAGGCGCTATGAAAGCCAAATAACTAATGTCAATCAAATTTTTTGACGAACTAATATGAAAAAACCTATAATTTGGTCACTGGGTGTTAGATCGGTGTTGCCTGTAGGATTAAGTATTTGAAATTTGAGTTTTATATGAGGTTAAAAATGTCTTCCAGGGTTGATAAAAATCAAGGGTTTTTAAAAAAAATTGCAATTTTTGTCATTAGGTATTGGAACCGGTGACAAAGTTTGCCCATTTATTTTGGTATCGAATGTGAATCCTTTATCGTTCGGTCCATCCTCAGTTTTATTTCCAACCTTATATATAAATTTAGCCTTACATGGAATATAAAGTGGCATCTTTCGCAGTTTTAACCCCACTCCTCCCTATCCATATAAAACGCAAATACCTTTATAACAACGTCGTAGTGCAACCAGTACCACGTTCGACGTTTCATTACGTTGCAATAAAAGCTGTCGCGTTCTGCGGACCTTATAAATAATTTATCGACGAAGATAAAAGTCAGAAGACGCAACATACTTAGCTTGATTCCGGAGTGTGAAAGATGTTGCACGTGCGCACTGATCCAAAAGCCGTTATTTCCGATTACCGGATGTACCCTTAAGGGCCATATAGTCATAAGGGAATATTTAATTGACATTTGCACTCAGTCTCGGTACACGGTGCAGAAAATTTGACTCCTTGTGTCACATTTTAACTAATACAAATGAATATTACACATCTATTTCGAAACTCTTGCCGGGCAAGATTAGCGTCCCGGTGCTCCTTAATTCTGGTTAGAATTGAACCTTTTGCTTGCCCAACATAATTACTGTTTAAATCACCTAAAAGTTAAAATTTATCGATACAGAATTGTAACAAACGGATCAGCGTCAGCAGGTCTCATTTTTTATGAAGTTGTTTAAACTTAAAAAAAGCAGTAGATTATGAAATTGATATTTTTAAAACCAGTAACAGAGAAAGATCGGAACGAGAGATTCGGATTCACTGTTAAAAAATATTCTTTTTCCTGAAAAATTTAAAATTAGGACACGCTGTATATTGAATATCATCTGAAGACTTAAATCAAAGCTTTTGCTTGCCTATGTTACGTGTGCAGTATAATTAAATCGCAGTGGAAATTTTGATAAATGTCGAAAAGACAATCCCTATCGGTGTAAGATAATAGGTCTTCTAAAAGTGGTCTCACGTAGCGACTCGATTACAAGAACACTGTATAACATGGTCCATTTTTCACTTGAAGCCAAGTTCTTAGATATATTGCAGATAAAAGTACGACAACAGGGGATTTTAGTAACGATAATGATACAACAGCAGCGTGAAGTGGAGTATTTTCCCAAAGAAATTTACGCCTCTTGATTAGATCCTATTCATAAGAAAACTTTTACAGAGTAGGTACATACAATTTCAGAAACAGTCCGTTGTCAATATATTTAACAAGATTTACATCAAATCGTTTTTCTAAATATTCCTAGATAACTAATTAATTTTGAAAAAACTATAATGAATGTTGTATAATTTCCTTTACGTGAAATTGATTGGGTTTTAGCCGAATACCTAGATGTGAAACCGGTACTTGATTATTTCGATAATTAAGAGTCTTATATACCAAGATAAATCGTAGTTTTCGAATATCTCGTTCAAAATTTATCCGATTTGAATGCAATTTTTATCAGATTAATTTAAAATATGTAGAAAATGTCGGAAAGTTCTTTTTTCTTAAAGAAAAATAAAAATAAAAAAATTTTTGCATGCATTTTATTTTTTTTTGCCATATTTACTAACTTTCATTGCTTCTAACTTTTAAATTCATTTTCCCCAACTCTTGGTAAGTGTATTAATTTATTTGAAAAACGAACGAAAACCCACCCTGTATAAAAGTCACTGCCAACTAACTATAAATAAATAATATCGCACATATTGTACTATATCCCAAATATGATAAAACTATGTTACAGCATATTTTCGAGTAATTTGAAAAAAAAAGGACCACGTGACAACCTTAAAGTAATTAAACATATGGGTATGTATGTATAACCTACGTACGTTTATTGATCTGAAAATTGTTGTGGCAATAACATATGACGACTATAGAATATCTGAGATGTATGGAATCAATTAAGTATGAAGGGGAAGTTTTGGTGAATTGATGATAAGGTTATACCGGAATAGGAGTTGGAACTGCTTTCCGCTGTCGTATGTCAGTATGTCCATCACGTAGACAAGTGAGCAGACGTCCATCCAAACCCTCAGTCACCCAACATCTCCTAACACGTATAGCTACGTTTGTACTGATACAAGATCTCTTGACCCTACTTTTCAGTTTTCCCTCGCTCTGCCCTAAATTCGTTCCTTTATACGGTTCACTTTATTTGTGAAGCCATCTCGAACATTATTTTATTAGATATTTACCAAAAGGTGCACGTTTCGACTCGATACTAATAATTATAACATTTTTGATAAAACAGAACCATTCCAGAGCTAACAGCATAATTTTTATTTCCTCTTACACATTTATATCGGTTATAAGGGAGTCCCAAAAGAAATGAATTTAATTCACGAGATTATCGACAGACGGTAATTTACAGTAATTACAAATTTAATGTTGTGGTGTAACCTCGGTACGTTACAGGTTGTTAATGTTCAAACCTTGTAGAACATCCCGGATAGAGCGAAATAAAAGTGCTTCTTTTTTGAAAACCTTCTCATGTATACCCGCGTACATGCCTATACTTTATTGCCATTAAAACACAACATAAAAATACTTTCTGCCATATTATTTAAAAATCCTCAACATCAGTAATTTAACCGATGGCGCAGTCAAGTATTTGATTATTGAATATTGTAATATGATAATAATCTGACATGAATTCGTATCACGCAAGTCAACTTTTTTTTTCAGTACGATTCACTTCACCTTTTGTGGCCGTCCGCTACTGGCTACCGGTAAAATGAAAAATTAGACGCTCATTACTAGGCCACCATTTGCATATAATCATTGGCCGGTGGTGGAAATATGCAAGATGTCGATCAATAAGAAAATAAGCGGCAACGATAGTATTAAAATTAAATTGACTATACCGGGCGGCCACGGAAGTATTGCCAACGGAATAACTCGACTACTGAAATTTAGAACAGGTAACTAAAGTCAGAATCTGACATAAGTATATAAAATACTATTTTTGGTCTAACCGGAAGTGATGCCAGGTTTCTTATTTTAATTAGAATACTTTTGTATTTTTTGGTTTGTCATGTAATTCTGATTTCAGCGATATGTCACAAGTTGGCATTTGTTTCAAAAATGGCGTCGAAGATGTCAAAAAAACTGAAAAACACAAGTAGGTTCTGCAAAATTTGACTTCTGAATTTTAAAGAAAGTAGGCATTGGATTTGACGCATGGGTTCAAAGTTCTTTTCAATTAAAGAAGCGTATTTTCCTCGCAGATTTTGCATTTTTAATAATTTATGAAAAATAAATTAATTTGTGGACGGATTTTAAATGAGAAATTTTTTTGCAAAGGGCATAGTTTCAGCTTTCATTTGTTATAAATTATGTCTAGATTTGTTTAAGAACGTTTAAAAACATTAATAATAATTATTAATATAAATTTAGATTTTTTCCAAAAGAAAAAATTCTTCTCCTAAAGTCTGAATTCCAAGAAACGTGACGAACAGACAGAGCGACGAATTGGTCTTTGGAAAATATGTTGACCAAGAAGGGAACGCACTGTTTGATGCAATTTGCACAAGAACGAACTAGGAATGGCTGGCTTCTTCTCCAGATTTCATACCTCTGGATGTAATGGATTCTGGTACATCAAACAACTCAAAATGCTGGCAAGAAAATTTGGATTGTGTCCTAGCTGATAATGGGATATATTTTAAGCACTTGATTGAGTTTAAAATGTTTGCGTTTCTTAAATGTGCAACCACATCTCGGACAACCTTGGTTTTGGATTTGAAGGTTGTGGTGTGTGTTTAATAAGGAGGTATTGTGATAGTGGACATCAAAAAAATATATCTGGATAGTTGGAAAAAATTGGAAAATAAATTACAACGAAATTAGACATTTTATAACCAAATTTGTTTTAAAAAATGCCAGTCTGTCTGTCTGTATGTCTAACAAGGTGGGAGCGCGATTTTTTATTCTTAGGTTGGGTTAGGATGATAAAAAGCAGTCAATGCATTTTTTTCATGGCGTTTTTTAAATTCTGTATCGATAGTTGAGATTAAATATTCCCGGCCCTCAAAATTTTTATTTAAATTGCCTGCTTGCCGAAAATGACTGCAATGTGAAATATTAAAAAATAAACAATTGTCGCATTACTTACACGAACGAACTTGATGAATTGGTGTTGTCGGATAAAAAACAAACAATAAGTAAAGTTTTAAATACTGAATGAAACTGTTAACCCAGCTGAAATGCATACAAGACATAAGACATTGTAGGAAGGCCACGAGGGAGCAATGTGCAGTTGTACGTGTTGTGCAATGGCTATAGAGGCAACCTTGTTGGTATTTATCACATCTTGCCAAGTTAAGATATAACCATAGGTAGACGGTCCGAATTATGGATGGTTAAGGGGCCATGAACTTAGTGTCCCTCTGGTGCCGATTACTGAAATTATGACGCATCTTTGGGCTTCATAACAGTCTCCTCTCACGATTGCCGAATATGCCTAAAAGCATCGCTGTCTGGATTTAGAAGCCCATCAATTCTAAGGGATTGTGCACAGAATTGTTTCCTGCAGTATAATTTATTAAAAGAATCAGAATTCGAAAATCTACCACTGACAAAATTAGCATTAGGCATTAGTGTATTTATTTCATCTAAAAAATTATAACCGATAAAAATTTTTTCAGAAAAATGTGTTCAAGAGTTATATAAGGTTAAAATTAACTGACTTATAAGAGTAACAATAATAATAATTGCGCTCGAAGATATCGACCGTCTACCGCCTTTTTGTACAATTGAGTCACTTGAGAATGTTATACTGTCTGAAAAATATGGCGAACATACAATTTTACAGCGCCTAACCTGAAGCTAGAAACACCTAGAAATTGTGATGTTTTAAATGTTTAAAAAATGTGAACGTTGGAATTGGGCGATCCTCCAATTATTCGGTCGAGGGGATAATCCATCAGGACCAGGAAATGGTCAAGATTGAAGTTTCATGGATTCCAGATGCTGAGTAACGTCTGTGTCGGACGTGGGGCATCTCGGCATCGGCAACAGAAGGCAGAAGCAACGTCGAGAGTCCCGAGCGTCACATTAAGTGGCTGGCTCTTAGTTTGACCGTGAGCTATTCGGTTCCCAGTTGGGATTCCCTACCAAGCACCGACATCCACCCTTCACCCACCTCTCGAAGCCGGGATCTCAGGAGGCCTCCTTGGCCGGTCGGCCGCTTCCCTTTGTCTACCGTTCTTCAGGGAGACGATTAATTATTGCCCGTTGATCCTCGTTTCACATCATAACATAAACTGGCCACCGGCCACCAACCGCACTCCTCTTGCCTCGCACTTCTCTCTAGTTTACCTGAGAGGTACAAATATACACTTGGCTATGGCCATTCCTGCTGCTCCAATTATTCCTGCTTAAAAGCATTGACTGTTAGAACAGAAACTTATTAACCGTACACGAGGTAAACTTTAATATTTTAGAACAATGGCAGGAAAATGAGAATACAAAATTAAATATTAGATCGGCTGAAATTCCTAACCACAATACTAAACCATGTTCTTTTCTCTTAAGCCCAAATTGAAGTTCGCCAGATACGAGTTGGCTCATTAAACCGTATCTAATATAGATAACATAAAAAATACATTAAGTGATTTATTTTATAGCAAAAATTAGATATCTTTCCACGCAATACCAGTATCTGATTTATAACCTTCCATAAGTTATAATATAATTTTTTATCACCTAAAGCTAAATAGTCAAATAAACTTTTTATGATTTATAAACGCCAATCTTAAACTTTTTTATGATGTTTCAACGTCAAATTAACATTGCTTGTGTCTCGCTCGCTTGGAATATTAAGAAGTGGTGATACGTCTGCTCTGGATTAAGTTTCTTATACAAACATAAGGGTAAAAATTTCCCAGGGCCGTAACCAACACATTTTTTACTGGGAAATCCACAACCCTTCGTTTTCAATTTCTAGCTAATTAAATTAGATTTTCAGTGAGAATCTAGGTTTAACAACCATGGATATGGGAACAATAACCAAGCGAAGATCGATGGTTCGATTTCATTCTGAAGCAAATTAAAATTTCTTTGTTTAGATAGAAGTCGGTGTCTTAGATCTATTATAAACCTCATTAGATTTTCAGGAAGAGCCTTCACCAAAAAGATTTTGCTCTGCGTTGGAAGCTTTAATGAAGTTCCTGCAATCGATATAATGATCTTATAATATAATATATAAGAGGCAAAGCATTAGCAGAATGACTTTTGCCTTGCTTCTTTTCCAGTATTAACGATTTTATTGGAATGTATTAGTCAACTGAAATTATGGACGTTCAATTCTTCCAAGCTTTCATCAGAATTTGGATAATTTCCTTGGAGAACATCGACCCTTACGAGATGATAACCTAACGATATTAATAATTAATAACTAGGAGACCGAGGCACCAAAAATATTTTACACTGAGTTAATTATTATTATTAACATTTATTCAATGTAATTAGTATTTCTTTCATATCTTCTTCTGTCAGTATGTGTAGACTTTCAAGTATTAAGAGATTGATTGGTGCTCACTGTCTAATAAAAAGATTCTCTATTATTATACAACTACGGTCCTGAAGGATCCAAGAGTCCCTAGTATACTTCATCCTTTGGACTTTTTTCCGGGTATAAAGCGCTAATTTAATTTCGCTCCCTGTTTATAATGGGATGCGAATGTCAAAGCGATTCTCCTTCTCCCTATACTTGTTGCCTGCGGTGGCCTTTGGCTTTTTAGGTCCCCAAGTCTCAACAAATCCCCCGAGTTGTACCGGAAGCTTTAAAACACGTTCACAGGATCTTCTTTTTTGTTATTAATCACTTTAAGGTTTTACATCGCTTTAGCGCTTCGTCTGCCTTTATTTTTTATTAGACAATACCTACATGTGATATATAAATTATAGCATATGGAATTTGGCGCGTATATTTGGTTTATCAGCCTAACCATTCAGATAAATAAATAGCATAAATATGACACAGTTTGGGGTGGAAGGTATAGGGTATAAGCAATTTGAAAGTGACAGTCCCGTACGTTAGAATTCCCTTGGCGGTGAATCATCAGAAAGCTGTCTGTCCCCTTGTATTTTCGGGTGTCCGTAATTCACATTTATGAAATTTTCGAATGCTACGTTTTAAATGTTATTGCCATTTTCACATTGTGAGCAAGAGAGCTTTGTGGAAATAACGACAATAACAAGTACCTACACTAAATTATTGCAAAGGATTCAAATAGGTCTATTTATTTTTAGTATCTAATTTTTTTCAGTTTTTATACCACTAGTTTTAATGTTGGCAATAAAAAACTGTACTGGTAATGAAATCAACTAAACAATACCTAAAATAAACGCTCGACCTATAGCCAAAGGCAGGTTACTGTTCTGTAGGTTTTACAGGATGATTAAGTATGGGATTTGTTGCAAAACTGCCAATATTTAAAATTTTGGAAGTACTCTAACTTGTCTTGCTAAACTCAATTTCAATCGCCTACAGAAGTCCTCAATTGGATTCAGGCCCAAAGGAGTTTAAATTATCTACTTGGTATCCTTCCTATAGTATAAATCATCACGACCATCAGACTGATGAATATTGAATAGTGAATCAATCCAACATAAAGAGATATTTCTGCTACTTCTTCGTAGTCACAGCTCAACAAGGAACAAACACCTCTAGGTCTTGTTTGAGGCTGAGGTCCTACAGAAAGGTTAGATTACCTCCTTCCTGCAGCTAGCAGCAACCAACTTATTCATTAACTTTATTTAAATTCTTTTTGGTTCACTAATCAGTTTACTTTCGGGAAAAAATCTGTTCCAAAGTTACACCTTAAACTTCTAAAAACGTGCCAAGAAGTGATCAATATCAATAGCCAAATGAGTTCTGTTATGATCTCTAACCATTTTGCAGAATCCAATTTAATCATCTTGTCAATTACTGAGCACCCATTCATAAGATGCCAAAATATAAATATCGAATACGTCAACTGTGTAAAAATTAATTATAGATCTACATCAAATGCTAATTTTCGTTACTCATTCATATTTGCATCTGTATAAGAGGAATTACGTTTTTCTTATCTACTACTCGTACAATAGTGGTGGGTGAATATCCGAGGCCACAGGGACCGTTAGTGGGAAAATACGCGCATTTACGAATTCAATATTATTTTAAAGGTGGTAGTAACAGTTAAACATTTGTCTTAATGTGTTCCCTGTGGACGGGGACACATATAGTGGTGGGTGCATATGCGATATCCGAAAATGTGGCAAGTGGCAAGAAGGAGGTCGCGATAAGAGAGGGCTTTAGGTGGCGGGCCGTGATAAGAATGCTAGGAGCGTGATAAGGAGCCGGCCTAAGCGGTCGGGAGTGTCTCTAAAGATGGATGACTGTCACGGGAAATCCACCCACCTATTTCTCCGCTTTCGGCTCACGTATTAACGGCTTGTGACAACTGTGATCTATAACACTGATTCTCCCTAGAAAAATTGCCGATTCTTTACACTAAACCATTATCAGCATCTAGAAAATTTTAATTTCCCTTAAAGTGGATACTTGGTATGCGAAGTCACTGCATTTAGGCTGTTTAACTCCGGCAATTTGTGGCATTTTTTTATATTTGTTTCCTTAGCATTATTTACAAAGTAAGACCTATATTTAACATTGTATTAGCTCTTATAATAATAATAAACTTATTTGACTAGTCAACGATAGTTATATAAATAAAACTATATTCCAGTTACTAAGGGAACGAAATACAGGTTGGTCAATAACTCCCTTCTCAATATTTTTTCTCAAAAAGAGCAACTGACATATAAACAACTTTTTATATGTAGTAGTAGTCTAAATACTGTAAAAACAGCAATGTATCAAAATATGTGGAGCAATATAAATATTTATATAAAAGGGACATTTCAATATTTACGCCTCACGCTTCTATTTTTAGTTATATGAGTCTAAATATATACATATTGTGATCTGATTCGATGCTAGTGTTTATTTTTTCCTTTTCAGTACATTTTAATAAAAGCTTTTATTTATAAATTATTTAACCTTTTTTTATTTTTTTTGTTACATTAAATTAAAACATTATGCAATAATGAATATACGTCGTTCGTATCTGTGGAAGTGGGTCAAAATTGGACTGTCGCCATTTTGAATCCGCCATATTGAATTTGTAGAAACTAATTCCATATTAGCAGTCCGCAACTCCTACTTCCGTATGTAGATTTTAAGCGAAATCCGTCTATATTTAAAAAAATTGGCCGCCATCTTGAAGCATCTATTTTGAATTTTTGAGAATTCAATTTTTTTCTTGCTTTGTTACTAAGGATACACGTATGCAAAATTTCAAGACCAAGAGACAACGAGAAGTAAGTGGAAATTGGATTACAAGATTTGACCCTAAGTAATAATTGACGTTAAATATTGATCACCATCTAGGAGCCATCACTTTTGAGTGTTCAATTTCTTTCCTTGAGTCATCACCGAGAATACATGCAAAATTTCAAGACAATTGGACATCGAAAAGTGAGTGGAAATTACATTACAATATCTGACCCCAAGGAACAAGTGAAGTTAAATGTTGGCCGCTATTTAGGAGTCGTCATTTAGAATTTTTGAATGTTCAATTTTTTCCTTGCATTATTACCGAAGATACATAAGCATGCAAAATTTCTAGACCATCGGACATCGATAAGTGAATGAAAATTAGATTACAAGATTGGACCCTAAGTAACAAATGATGTTAAATATTGATCATCATCTTGGCGTTGTCACCGAGGGTATATGCAAAATTTCAAGACCATCAGACATCGATGAATTGAATTTAGATTACAAGATTAAACCTTAAGCAACCAGTGACGTTAAATATAGGCAGCCATCTAGGAGCCGCTATTTTGAATTTTTGAGTGTTCAATTTTTTTACTGGCATTGTTACCGATGATACACAGGCATGCCACATTTTAAGACAATCAAACATTGGACAATGCGTGGAAATTGCATTACAAGACTTGACCCTAAGTAATAAGAGACGTTAAATATTGGTCACCAAATAGGAGCCACCATTTTGAATTTTTGGATGTTCAATTTCTTTCCTTGCATCGTCATCGAGAATACATGCAAAATTTCAAGAAAATTGGACATCGAGAAGGGAGTGGAAATTGGATTACAAGATTTGACCCCAAGTGACAAGTGATGTTTGCCTTTTGGCATTTTTGAGTAATCAATTTTTCTCCTTTGCATTGTCAAAGAGAATACATATGTCAGTATTCAAAATTTGACAATCGAACTTCGGACAGATTTGACCCTAAGTAACAATATTGACCGCCATCTAGAAGCTACCATTTTGAATTTTTGAGTGTTAATTTTTTTTACTTGCATTATCAACGAAGATACATAAGCATGCAAAATTTCAAGACCATCAGACATCGAGAAGTGAGTGAAAATGAGATTACAAGATTGAACCTTAAGTAACCAATAACGTTAAATATTGGCCGCTATCTAGGAACCGCTAGAATTAGAATATCTAAGTGTTAAATTTTTTTTCTTTGCATTGTTACCGAGAATACACAAGCATGCAACATTTTAGAACAATCGAGCATTAGGCAGTGGGTGGAAATTAGATTACAAGATTTGACCCCAAGTAATAAAAATATTGGTCATCAAGTGGAAGCCACTATTTAGAATTTTTTGGGTATCCAATTCCTTTCCTAGCATCGTCATCGAGAATACATGGAAAATTTGAAGGCAATTGGACATCGAGAAGTGAGTGGAAATTGGATTACAAGATTTGACCCCATGTAAAGAGTGATGTTAAATGTTGGCCGCCTTTGGTATTTTCCCCCTTGAATTGTCAAAAAGAATACATCAGTATTCAAAATTTCAAGACAAACGAACATCGGGCAATGGTGGAAATTGGATTACAAGATTTGACCCTAAGTAAAAAGTGACGTAAATGTTGATTACCAACTAGGAGCTGCTATTTTGAATTTTTGAGTTAATTTTTTTCTTTGTATTGTCATCGACAATACATAAACAATATGCATGCAAAATTTCAAAACAATCGGACTCCGGGATGTAGGTGGAAATTAAATTACAAAATTTGATCCTAATTAATGAAGTTAAATAAAAGCTTGTAAAAAAATGATAAATAATAAATACCGGATAGTTTCCTTATGATATGCGATGTGTCCATCCCCTAGATATAATGTATGAGTAGGAGAAATCTTAATGAATTAAATAGTTAGTAAACTGTACAATCTTACCTCCAAGCAAGTAATAATAGCCGCAAATTTGACATAAACCCTAATAATTTAATACGCTATTAAATAATAAGCAGGGTCGCGCAGTGTAATTTCTGAATTTGCCCGAAGACCGCAATCCGCTCCTTTAAACTAAACCACCGACCGAAATATATATCATAAAGCAGATTCTGTCTCATAAAGTTTGTATCCCCTACGATGCTCTGAATTTCGTATGTTTACTACAGGGCGACTCACCAACACGACCACTAATAGAAATATGTACATCAAAAATGCAGTTTAAAAACAGCAGAAAAAGTACTTTTATGTAGTTTTTCAAATTTCCACTTTATCGCGCGATAACGTGCTCACATCGCAGGTACACGGAGCCACAATTAAGATGGTGATGCGAGTCAACTTGCTGTATCTCGTTTTAATTTTAAAATATACTCTGGATATTGTAAAACTTTTTTCTGCGTACATTGTTATTTTCATTTTGTTAGATAATTTTAACTAAAATAATCTCCATCTCTAAATGTAATGTATGTATTAAGTAGTTCTATTTATAAAATGTATTTTAAGCGATTTATCGATATGCCACCACTTCAGTTGGTGTTTTATAAACAGCAGAAATATTGTCAATATTATTAGAATTAACAAAGCCTTTGTTGCGGTTTGTTTTGAATGTGTAGTACGGGGGGTCCACAAGGGGATACAGTTTAGTTCTATTTTAAACCTTCGCTTCCGATAGATATAGAAAATATAATACGGTGCAACATTAAACAGCTCTCGCCTAGTCTAAATGACCCAACGTGTTTTTAATGTTTATAAATCGTAACATTTGACGAAGTTTGTCGGGTACAGAATAGTACAAATTTTTAGTCGCACCAGCTCGTCGATTCTACCATCACATCACATGAGAGTGACAGCTTAAAACGAATGAAATAAGCAGGATAAAAGGGAATAGCTGAAAGTATGCCCTGTCTTATGGTCCAAAAAAAATACGTAAAAGTAAATTTTACTATTTACGTCAAAATGTGAGTCTGTAGCCTCTAAATCACGTCTTAAAAAGACATAAAACACTTTATAGAGCTTAGTTGCAAATTCTACATTTATCTGATGAAAATCAAGTACTACGAATGGAGAAAACAAATAGTTTAATATTGCAATAAGCCCCACCAGATGGATTAATCCAAAAGGACTCCTCTGTTATCATGCTGAGGAAGGCTAATAAGCCAGAAACCGGTCCATGGGATGGTGACGTGCGCTGCCTGATAACAGAGGAGTCCTTTTGGATTAATCCATCTGGTGGGGCTATTTTATTTTATTAAATATTTACCTCTATGGATTTCTGATTTTTTTGGATATCATTTCTATATATTCTTTTGTTTGTTAGCAATATAGATAAATTAACTTAATATTTCCCTTTCTATATGCTGCCACTTTCAATAGATTGTGCGAAAACTACAACTTCTAGTTATCAATTTCGGCGCCCTCGCAAATTATTTTATTCTTTATTTCATCAATGTTTATGTTACTACAATTTTTTACCCTTCTTAGGTACGTTTACCGTCAAAAATAGGAAATTTGAATAAAACATGTTTTTACCAAGTCTTCTCTTAATAATTTAATAATTACTCAATATTTAATTTTACTCCTTTGTGTTGCTTACATTTTGATTATACAAGTATTTCTTTTCCAAATGTTTTGGCTGATGACTGTCGTAGTAATTTGTTTTTCATTTTTGTTTACTTCATAATTTGTCTTCTTTCTTTTATATAAACGCATTAATTCAATTGATTTCCTGACACAAGGCCAACTTATTTTCATCCTTGGTTAAATTGATTAAATTAAATTTTATATACTTATATATAATATACAAAAATATTCGATTCAGCGTGTATATTGCCGCATATTATTCAAGGCATCATGCATCAGACGGAATTTCTAAAAAAATCAATCATAAAACGTGTTACTGGACTAAAATAGCTCTAGTACGTATTTAATCGCTCCAAAAGTATAGATTGACGTACAGCAGCGACATGTGTGTTCACTAGATAAACTTAGAGAAGCAATCTAAAGTTGACGAGAACCAGGATCAAAGTTACTCACCTTTTTATCCCAAATCAATTAACTTCCTCTTAGCTTTTAAACTAGCCCCAGAGACAAATTATTTTTTATTTTTTTACTTAACGATTGTAGTGGAATTAATTCTTGAATTTAAGGCATGCCAAAAAGCAATGAATAATTTGCGGTTATTAGTAAATATATAACCAGTTAGGAAGATTTATAAAAGCTCTTAATTTGTCATAAAACAAAAAAATACTGCGTCCGCTCCAATTAGTTAAGTGAATCGAGGAAAAATCGAAAATAAAGTGGACGGCCCCTGAGGGGCTGTCTTTTTTGAATGAAGAAATTGTAGGGTTTCCTTTTTACAATTGAAAAAATAAAAAGAAATAAAGCTCCGATTAGTTAAGTGAATCGAGGAGGAATCGAGGAAAACGACTTCGCCCAGCAATTTCCTAAATTAAGAATGTTGCAATTTCTGCGTCACACAGTATCTAGATATTTGTCAACCGAACCTGATCGAAAACATTTTCTGGTAAGGTACGAGATCAATGCGAGATTGAGTGACATACTTACAAGAAGAAAGTAAAACGTGTACTTAATGCAACATAATAGCAGTGATTAATATGTTTAAGAAAGTATTTCCAATCAACCATAAAGGGATAATTAAAATAGTGATATTTCATTGTATAAACAATATAAATCATTGGCAATTAGTAAACGCCATTCCACAGTATCTACTAAATAGACTTGGTAAATGAGGAACTGGAGGTAAGTGACAGCGAACAGAGTGACCAATAGCTTTACCAATTATCATTTGTCAAGTGGCTGGTTAATGAAAGTGACCAGAGGCTATAGGAACCGGCAGCTAACTCATTTACAGTCGCCCTTTATCTTCCTAACCCTTTCAGATAGCCATTCCCTCGATGCATGCCAAACTGTCACTAGCATGTACAATGTTTCGCAACGAAGCAGTCTATGTAAAAAATCAATCGTTACATGAACTTCTCCGACTGCTTGCATCATAATAGCATTAATCACCGAAAGCTCCCCTATCAAACGTGGATCAGCTCAAATGGCCCACATTGTAAAAATACAGGATTTTATAATACGAATATCAAATAAGAGGCACACATACCATGGATGCTCAGTCCGTTTGAATCTGCTAATTTCAAAGGCGGTTCTCAAGAAATGCATATACAGGGTGTTTCATGACGAACTGTACACACTTCTAAGGTTGATAGAGGATCCCTAGACTATTCGCGAATGGGTATAGAAATTTGTCTGTTGCGCTTAATTACTGAGATACAGGGTGGTAAATTACTTATGGCCAATATTTCTTTTGGCCAGAAGAAGAAGTTTTTTTTATTTCTGGAGAGAATATCACCCTTATATATTTCTGCTCTAGCTTTCCATCGATTAGAGCGCCTCTAATAGTTCGTGCAGGAGTGACGCGTAATTTAAAAAAAAAATCGGCAATTCTAACCGTCTGTAAAACCAAAAAGTCTGATAAGCTTGAAAATGATATATGTATAGTATAAATATAAATAAAGCAGTTTTATTATCTGTATATAATAATAATATTCGCCATCCGCCACTGGCGCACATAAAATGTGTTTATTTTCCAAACCTAAGTATACCTTCAGGTGTGTTACTTTTACGTAACATGAGTGTATAAGAACGTAATAGGTTACAGGTATAGCAGGAGGAATGAGCACTAAATCTGAGAGTGTCGGAGACTAGTAATATTACAGCAGGATGTCCTGGCCATTCGAATTGTTTATTGGGCCGCATAAATTTACAACTGACATTATAATTACTTCAGGAATAAATTATTTGCTGGAGCGTCGATTTTTTTAAATCGACGATTTTTATATATTAACTAAATGGAATTGCATTTTACGTGGGAAACGCAATTTTTGTTTGAACTTTGGTAATTAAAAGATTAGGAAGCACTACGTTTTCAAGAACTTACTTCAGTTAGTCAAACAACTACTTTTCATTACTACATATTATAAAACATTCAATTAAATAACAAAATTCATAGCGTTCGAAGCAAAAAAAATATTGATATTAAAATATATTTAGCACAAAATTCATTAAATTCCGTTACTATTCAAAAAACGATATCCTCAAGAAGATGTACATGCTCTTTCATTTTTATTGGAAATGATCAGGAGGATAATATGAGTTAACGATTCATTTATGTGAAGATATAAATTTCAATAACTGACAATGTGAAAAAATACCTGATTTTGAAGTTGAAGAAAAAATGCATAGTTACCATAACAAATACAGGGTGATTCATAAGGAATAGGTAATATTTTGTAATAAAAACAACGTTGCTGAATTATTTTTATAACTTTAACACCCTGTATCTCAGTACTTATTAATATTTGACTCCCAGTTAATAAGCAAAAAATTAATATTTTCCGCTATAGAATCTCTAGGTAAAATAGTACCCATTCCTTATGAATCACCCTGTATAATCATTTACTCTTAGATTAAGGCTTATACCTTCTTGTTTTTACAAATTATTCTACTTTCTACAGAATTTTGTGGTGAGTTAAATATTTTTCAATTTTAAAGGCTACGAATAATGTTAATTAATTTAATGTTTTATAACAGATAGTTATGAAAAGAAGTTGTTTTAACAGATTCGACAATAATTGTGTTCTGAAGTGGTTTCAATATTTTTTTGGTTTGGATGCTAAGAATTTTGTAATTCAATGATTATAACGTACCTATAGTTATGAAAAGTGGTTGTTTTAACAAATTCGGCAATAATTGCGTTTTAAGGTGACTTCACTGATTTTTACGTTTAACAGATTTTATATTTGCATGTTCAGAAGGATAACGTCAATATAAATATATATCTTCTTCTTCTTCTTCTTCTTATTCTTCTTATTCTTCTTCTTCTTCTTCTTCTTTTTTCTCTTTTCGTTTAACGACGAGCAATAACTTCCCTGCACAAATGACCAAAGAGACTGAGCCGCGGCTGAAGACTGGATTGAACCAAATTTGCTTGATATGCGATTAGGACCAATGCGATAAGGATATTACTTGTTCAATAAATTGTAAAAGGCAAGTAGGATCCTCTTCAACTCCTTGCAGTGTTACTGTGATTTTTGCAAGACGAAATAAATTAAATGAAAATTTAGACCAACTGGCGATAATTAAATGGATCTTGCCACAAAGACTGTCGACAACTTCCGAATGCTGCTTTTCAGCAATTTGATATTCCGAATTGCGCTGTTTTCTACGCACAGAGTATTATTAGAGTAAGTTTTTTTTAAACTTTTTAATAATATTATAAGTGACTAACCTATTATTCCCTGAAACGTAGGACAATTTCGGCAACATAAAATAAACGTTTGTCCACTGATAACTGATATATGGTCAATAAATATAGTATGTTTTACAACATAAATGTTTCTGGTTTATTTAGAGTACATACCTTACAGTAAATGCGACACACAGTACTGACATAGACCAGATGTATTTTATTTCTGGATCTTAGTTTATGTTTATAAAATGCAGACGTTCGTGTATTAAATGTCATTGATTTGTCCATTGTGAAACGCTTACTTGGTTTATTTTTTTAAGGCACACAGCATTGTATTTCAGTACCGCTTCTAAATAGATTCTTTGTGGGGGTCTATTAAAAAATATTTCATAAATGCCTGCTACAAAAGATAACCATGAAGGAGGATTAATAAGAATAGTCGCTTGTGATCTCCAGGATATTATCACTTCATTATATGAGTTCTTCAAAATATTAGCGTTATTCGTAGGGACATTAAAATACATTTTTCCTCATATACTCAGGACCGCTTGATAATAATTCTTATAATCACTGAATGTTATTCTGTTAGGCGAATTTGAGTCCAAAACTTATTTAATCATTGAACTTGATTATTGGTTCATTTTTGATCACATTTTATATTGAACTGAACTATACGTCCCACGCCATTAGTTTATGTCCCTTCACTATTTTACAAAAACAATAACAAACATTCTTCTTTACTGCTGATTTTAATAACACCTAAACACAGTTTTATGGCCATCAGCCATTCGAAATTTATGTGTTATTCGGGTTTAGTATGCGAATGATATGAGACAACATGTAATTTAAGGAGCATGACATGTATTAACAAGATAATATTTATTCAACAGAATTTAAAGAATCTCCAGTTATTCTAAATCTAATAATACACCTATACTTGATTTAAAATCAACTTTTTAATCGGAGTTTAATCTGAAGATGTCTGAAAACAATTACGAAACGTCATTCAAAATGTTTCATGATTCAATTTTTGCCATTTTTCAAAACGTAAGAATCATTTATGTGCTCGTAACGATCCTGCAAGCCACCTCTTATTTTTATAATGCATCTAAATACCTTTTAGTGACGATGTCACCCTTTAATGGGGACATAAAAACCCAGTTTGTTATTAAGGATTCAACTGGTAATGAGGTTGTAAAAAATAATATGCCATTTTAATTAGCGTTAAAAAAAATAAAAAGTAAAAACTTGGTAGGTGTATCAATCCCAACAGCTCCGTAATAATGTACAAAAGGCATTAAAAAGTTAGTGTTGTTAAAGAATGAGTTTGCAAGAAGTTTAATGTGGATTAGTTTGTCCCTGCAGGGCCGGATTTCCCTTACAGTGCTACAATATCTAAGACAAGGCAAATTTAATGAAATATAGCAAGTATATTCTGTAATTTTATTTGTATATTTATTAATAACTTATAAAATTTCAGGTTTACTCGCATCCAACGGCTTAGCTGCGTTTTATTTTTTTTTCAAAATTAAATCACATTTCAAATTAGGGTCAAAATCAGAGCTGGGTCTTAAATTTAACACTGTACCAGAAAGGTCGTATATTCCTGTTTTATCGGCATATCAAATGAGTGAAGGTTCATAAATATAATACACAGCAAGTTTTTATATATTAATGGGAATTTAACGATATTAGTACGGTACTGTATCAGAGTGAAATAGCGAATGTCCCGAAAGTCGTTAATTAGTAATATTTTACAGCTACGTACTTCGTTTTCTGTCTTGCCTCGCTTGGTAATTGTAGTAAAATGTAATTTGTACGACGACGAACCTGATAAATAACCGAACTCGGCGACTTATTAAGTAAATTCCCGTGCTTTGGTTTTATAATTTATATGAACGTCTTGAAAATACAAATCACTAGTATTGTTAGAAACTCATATAATTTCGTCAAGCGACATTTAAATTCAAATACAAAATAGTATCTATCTTAATGAATATACAGGGAGCGCCACATTGTCACATTTTAAACGGAACACCCTGTATATTTTTAGATATTTGGATAGCCCTTGTCATCCCCTTTATAAATATAATTGTAGTGTGTGTTAGTCTAGAAATAGCCCACTTTTGTCTTACTCACGTATACCAAAAGCGACATTTTTAAATTCAAAAACAACCAAAATATTGGGGGATTACAACGACTCGAGGCCACCCCGTATATCGTTGCAATCAGAAAAATATGTAGATTTCGAAAAAAACTGAAAATATATAGGGTGCTCTATTTAAAAATATGCAAGTTTGCTATGTTCTGCTTTTATGGAACACCCTGTATATTCAAAGAGATCTACATAAAAAAATTAATAAAATTCCATGCAATTTTTATTTGAAACATTTTTTTTTAACTTGAAAAATTAAAAAGTTATAGGGGGGTCAATTCTCGTGTGATACTCCTGTACGGTACAGGGTGTTTAGAAAATTTAAAAATCTGAAAATTATGGGAGAGTAAACTACGTTCAAATTTTTAATGAAGTGAAATATTGTTAATAAGAAACGTTGTTTAGAATTAAAATTTATGTCAGAATTCCAATTTGTGGATAAATTCGACTTTTTTACAATAGTTTAATTAATTATGAAGTACAAAATAATGTACAGTAAAATGACAAATCGAGGATAAATAAATGTCACTGTCAACCATAAGCCAATTAACTCCTCAGTTATACAGTTTTTAATCTTTATCCCACTTGATACTTTTGGAAAATTTAAAAAAAAGTGGGTATTCGGTAATTATATCTAACCTAAAATTTGAGTAAAAAGAAACTTTCCTCTGAAAGATTTTGTTTTTAGGTCTATGTGCTCGTACAAATTTCAAATAGTTTGATTTCTCGTAATACTAATGCCATGCATCAGAATTTGTCCTATTCACTGACTGCCTCCCCTTTAACCTTTCCCAACGACATAACACCCATGTTTACATATAAGTACGGTACTCTTCAATGCAAAAAAATGAATGACATTTATTCTATACATAGCCTATCTTGTAATGTAATGCAACAAATATAAATTAGTGTTGTAATTTTATGTTGTCGTACACTCACGCGATACTCCTCGAAACCGCCTATTCATAGGTATAGTTAACTGAAATTAAAGTATCATGTTGGATATGATAGTGTGCCCAGTTGCTTTTAAACATGTCAAAAAGGGCAATCTGTACGTATGATAAAAATTAACGTAGGTACTAAAATTATAAACTGATTCTATGAATAATACAGGGTGTTCTCAAAGTTGAAGCATTATCGCAAAATAAGAAATCACAAGGATTGGGGTCCGGGGACTGCGCAGGCTAAGAAACTGACCTATTGCGCCCTGCCCTATCCACCTATTGGAAAAATATGTAAAACAAAAGGGGACCAGGACCGTACTTTGTTAAAATAAGTGCCTCAACTATGAATACACCCTGTATATTACCACTTTAGGATTTATGAACACAAAAAGTCATTATGGGAAGTTCTCTGACGAAGAGCCCGACAACATAACCGAAACGACAAATCTAACCATCTGCTTCTAAGATTTAATAGACTGGAATTGTATTTTCCAATATACACACACTGCAATGGTTTAGAAACAATACTTATATCTCAGAATATATAAATGTCAATAGGATTGTCGAATTAAGGTCGAGCGACTGAGCAGGCCAATTTGGGTTGGCTTCCAGCACTAAAACCACATGTGGGCATGCATATGAATAGAAACTTCACTAATTGTTTGTAGCTGCCTGGGGAAGCACCACAACATCGAAGAATCTTACTCAACGAGATGCTGTAAAAATTTTTTTAGGAATGTTGAGGAAACGGCAAGTGCCTATAATAAATATCCCTAGACTACTGCGGTGTGTGTATACGTTTAAATATACAAATGTATAATTGAATATTCAGTCGAGGATATGTGATAAATGCCTGCAATGAAAATCTAAACAGATAACAAAACAGAGAAGTGAAATTGGGCATGAGTAAATTGAGTAGTAGCCGGAAGCAATGTGGGGTTTATACAAGAAGTAGTTTAGAATGTCCTGGAGGTTGATTTAGGACTAAGAAGCCGATGAAGGACCGTAAGACGCCCTTTGCAGGCGAGGACATGTCGCTTAGACAGCTCCAGGGTAATTACACACAGTGAGTAATATACAGACACAGACTATACCAATTACCAACCCTGCTATGCAATGATCTCTTATACCTATTTGTTCCCCTTACACAAACCCTCCTGACGCATTGCTGTGCCTTTGATAATTCGGTACATTGGAGCAACATTTCAGCCGGATGCCCATTCTTTATCCACATCACGCGAAAAGTAAGCTTAAAAAAAGATTGTCTTCGTTACTGATCTTGAGAAAAAACTAAAATCTGACCATGAAGAAATATTCAATAATTTTTTAAAGCAGCCTTGGCTTTGGATTTGGGATTTGAAGAAAATATATCTCCTAGACCTAGAGTCTAGTGAATGATGAAGCGATTGAAAAATATCGGTATTTTTGTTTTGTCTTAAAAATTTTGGATATTCGATGATGATGAAATTTTTTTTTGATAAATTTTAAATTAATGTTTAGAATTGCTTTTGTTTTATAGTGTTTTGATTAAGAGTTATTTATTGAATTAATTGAATGGATAAAACTATCCAAAAATTTTCTATGTGGTCGGTTAGAAAACGTGTTAATTTTTTTTGTATTTCTTTTTGCGCAACAATGGCATAAAATGGTACATAATATTAAACGGTTTACAGAGCAAATATTCGAAGAAGCACTAACTCAAAAGCGGTCGTGCAGGCATGTTAATATAAATATCGACATGATAAATGTATGTGATCCTCAAGTTAATTATGAATGCATACAATTTGTTAACTAAGTCAAGATATGCAAGATTCTCAGATGAGACCGGTAAATCGGATCTGTGAATCAGCAGGCTATTTACATTCGTTGCGAAAATGAAATATTCCAGGATTGTAGGTATGAAAAACACCAGTCTGTCTGTTTGCTGTTAGTAGATGATTTATCTTTCTGCCTGGGGAACCATTTCATGAAAAGTACTTACGAATGGCAGTTGTAAGTAATAATCACTACATAATTTCTCTTATCAATCTTAATAAGCGATTCTAATTGTTTTATATTCTAATTTTCTTAATTTTTCATGAAACTTAAAAGTGGTAATATTTAATAAATGAGTTACTGCTCGGACGGTCATGATTTAAGTTAAATAAATAGAGTACAACGGGGTGGACTGACATACAACTAGTTAAGTTAATTAAACTACTAGCTAAATGACTTCTTAAGCAATTAGCCCTAGGTGTACTATGTGTCTAGTAAATTTACGATTAATGATAATTCAAACGGGGCCATAAATGGCAATGAATTTTGATGAGCCCAAATTTAACTAGGTTTCACAAATTGCATATAATGTGCATATATCTATAGTGTGGCCCATTTTGAATGGAAACACCCCTGCAAAAAATTTGTCTATTATCCGATTTTAACGGGACTTTAAGTAATAATAATAAATGAATCGATATTTGGCGTCAAATTAGAAGCTTCGTATACAGTAGCAAAATGTCAAGCATCTGAACCAAGTAGGCATACTAACGTAAATTCGGGAAAAAATATTGTATACCTAAATATTTTATATCATTTATAATTAAAATGAAATGCATCACATTCATATTCTACCTCTTCTGTGTCAAGAGCACATCATGCCGACTTAATATTTAAAATATTAAAGATCCGAACCGTTCCTTCATAGTGTCACATTCTTGATATTGTCCAAGTTGACAGCATTTAAGATCCAAGAAGTCCGTGCAGTTCAAGCATTCCTCGTTGACAAGTGACAGCTCGGAAGGGTTGTTATATTGTCTTAGATTGAAGGGGACTAACACTGGACGTGGAAACTTGATAAACTTAACTGATTACCTACTGCTATCTTTAGGAACTATTTATTAATATACAGGGTATACCGACCCCGACGTTTCGTTAAATGTAAATGTTTATTTTACCATAAAATATAAAAGTTGGATTGGTGTTTCAGTACGCAATTTTTTTTTATCAAATGCAGATTAGTTCGTCGGAAATCAAACCTAGAGGGCTTCTTTTTTATATCTCTTATCACGTTATTTATTTATCTACTGTGCGTGTGTGTGTTATTTCTTGTCAATTTTTAATAACGTCTTCTAGGAAGTCTTAGGTGATATATATTGGTTGTCTAAATGTCTAGTACGGCTACTTGTCTATTCAGGGCACCTAAGCTAAGGTCATAGATATCGTTCACCGGTGACTGGGACGGCCCTCCGGAGTGCCACAGTGATCGAAATGATGGAATCTTTTAACCGCCAAATGCGCGACTGGGGGAAAATAGCCATGATTGAGAGTAACTTCTCTTACACCAAACATTCCCCGTGATATAGGGTGACACATGAAAACGACACTTTACGTTTTGAATTAAATTGCTGTAATTATTATCAAACACCATGCAATAGGTAACTAAATTAATTAATATTGTCGCACCAGCGCAATTTTTTCTATTTAATTGCCTACAGTTTGTGGTAGAATTCGAACCATTTGTAGAAACAGTGCAATGAGTAGAAATAGAACTTGACTCTTTTCTACTAAATGCTAGTTCAATATTTTTACCCACAAACAATTTTACCATCAGATTCAGTTCAAACTGAATAAAATTGATAATGAAAACTGCATTTTAACGTTTAACCCCTGTTGTGGAATTATGGAGCATCTATTTAATTAAAGTAAAAGTTAAAAAAAAATTCGTATAGGGTGCAAAATATTCGCATTATTTTGGCCGCCCTGTATATAAAAGCAGAGGACCTGCTCAAATACATTATGAAACACTTTGCGGCATTTTTTATAGGCATCTAAATACTATATCAATATATTAGACCTTTTATAGAGCGTCTGAATGTTCCGGGGTGGAGAATTATAGGAGCATGTCACAGTAATTGACAAAACACGAGGTACAAGGATTGATTTTTTAGGGAGGAAAGCCATGTGGATTTTATGTTCTCAATTTATGTATCTGTAGGGGACGTACGTAACAGTGGAATAAGAAATTAACACTTGTTAGAACAGTGTGAATGGCAACCTGGTTTAAATATTATTTTATATTTAAATTGATTATGGTGCTGTATATGGATAGTTTGCCAGGAACTAATTATAATAACATCTAAACAACAGGACAAGAACAACATAAAGAGTGGAGAAAAGAAATTTATTTCCAGATGACCAGGATAAAGTTTACGTGTTCTCATTTGTAATTTAGTGTCTGGAGCGTGAGAAAGGAAGTATAGTTTGCAGCAGGAGCCAGCAGGAGCGTTGACGAGTCCTAGAGGACGTCGCAATAATGTGTTGTCATCAGGTCGCTCGTTTCTGTAATTAGGTTTTTGTTTCTTCCCACTCGCACGTCCACGTTCGTTGCAGAATAATTAGTTTTGCTGGACATAAGACATCACTGAAGGGAAATTACTCTTCTTCCAATTAATTGTCCCTTACTGTACACTATGTTTACGTGACATTAAAATTTAAACGATCTTGCGATATAGCGTACGCCTGCCACGGCCATGAAAAGCGTACAGTGCTTAGATATATTTATTGCTATTTAAAATGTTTTATCCGCGTTTATTTTTATTGTATACACACAGGGCTGAACAACGAAATCGATACTGGATCGGTTAAATAAAGAATAATGGTTTTGGTTCAATTTTTTTTCAAATTCAGTTGCACATAATTATTTCAGTAACCTTTCCAGATTTTTATAAAGCCTATCTTTTCGACATATCGCTTCGGCCTTCAGATCATATTTTATTAAATAAATTCGTATTCTAAAAACAGAACGTTCTTTTTAGTAACAGTGGTTTCAAACTGATTAATTCAGGAATACCACAATGTATGCATCAGTTACACACTTTCAAATTGAACAATCGTTCAAACAACATATTTCGAATTACTCACTTTTCTGATATTTTTCTAATAGTATCTAACATGTTATAACAGCTATACCTATGATCAAAGATTTATTATTTGATTTTCCGATAAAAGCAGTTATAATAATAATATACCATTTCCAACGTTAATAATATAAATTATGTTTCTTTTGTTACGAAAAATTATTTAAATCACGATATGTATAAATATAAAGACATATTACAGTACTTAGCGTAATAATTATTAACATTAGATCGTTATATAAATCACAAGTGTAATCACTTGCATGGGCGGGGATATATACTTTCCATACCGATATAATTCCAAAAAATTTGCTAACGATTGTGCTGAAATGATTTATGTATAGTATAGTGAAATTCCTATAGAAGGACACGCCATTGTTTCTCATACTACTGACGAAACAGACCGATTAACTGATTAATAATCTTTCCTGAAAAGTGGCACCCACACCAATTACAAGATATCTGGAAATTCTCCTTGGATCAAGTTTTAGTTTTATTAACGTAATATTGGACTTCCGCCTTATTTTCTCCGTCCATGCAGAAATTAAACCGTCACACTATATAAGAAATATTGAATTTTAACCGAGTTTATTTGCAATAAATAGTACTTATAATTGAAAGTTGTACAGGTATAGCCTAAGCAATCGGTTGATCTTTAAATTTTATAAATTTTATTACGTCACATTTGAATGCTCAGCCCTGTTGAATATAAAAGGTTATTTGATACTCATAAAAATTGTTATTGAACACCAGTGATTGTTAATACAAAACTCCACCCTTTTAATTTATTGGTAACTTTGTAAAACGTGTCGTACATCAAGCCTATGTATCCACACTACCACTTATTCGTTTAGAAAAAAAGCAAAAAATCATGAAACTGTGCGCTACGTCCTTATGTGCCAAAATAATATAATATAAATATTTTCAAATGTGCCTTATATTCACAAATGTTGGACAAGAACAAAAAATTACTTTGAGATATTTAGACTTAATTATTATTAATAATAAGAATGCACACGGGCGTGGAATGTAGCGAAAGTACGAACTGTCTTCCGATTCGATTCGAGTATGTTCACACGTGTTGGGCTAGAACAAACAATAGAGATTTCGAGTTAGTGCTAATAAAAATTTGTTGGACTAGAACGAAAAATTACTTATAGCGATATTTAAATATAGCGAAAGTACAAGCTGTCCTCAACCGATTCCATTCAATTATGCTCACACGTGTTGGACTAGAACAAGAGACTATAGCTAGCGACATTTATATTTATCAGTAAAAATAATGCACACGAGCGGATAGGTCTAGGTGGAATGTAGCGAAAGTACAAGTTATGTGTTGCCGATTCGACTCAGTTATTTCCACACGTGTTGGATTAGAACATCTAGCGATAATTAGTTTTATTAGTAATAAGAATGTACACGAGCGGGCAAAACTGGGTGGAATATAGCGAAAGTACGAGCTATCCTCTGTCGATTCGGCTTAATTATGTTCACACGTGTTGGACTAGAATACAAAATATATTTATAGCGATATATAGACTTATTAGTAATAACAATGGGTTGGACTAAAACAAAAAATTACTTATAGCGAAATTTAGACCTTTTATGCAAACGAGCGGACAGAATGTAGCGAATGTACGAGTTGTGTTCTGCCGATTCGACTCAGTTATTTTCACACGTGCTGGATTAGAATATCTAGCGACATTTAGACTTATTAATAATAAAAACATACACGAGCGGGCAGGTTTAGGTGGAATGTAGCGAAAGTATCAGCTTTCTTCTGCCGATTCGACTCAATTATGTTCACACGCGTTAGGCTAGAACAATAAATATTTAGACTTATTAAATTAATAATAAGAATGGGTTGAACTAGAAAAAAACTACTTATAACGATATTTAGACCTATTAGTAATAAGAATGCACACGAGCGGACAGGTCTGGGAGGAACATAGCGATTGTACGAGTTGTGTTCTGGCGATTCGACTCAGTTATTTTCACACGTGTTAGATTAGGACAAAAAATACTTATAGCGATATTTAGACCTTTTAGTAAGTAGAATGCACATGAGCGGGCAGGTCTGGGTGTAATATAGCGAAAGTACGAGTTACGTTCTGCCGATTCGACTCAGTTATTTTCACAAGTGTTGGATTAGAACATCTAGCGATATTCAGTCTTATTAGTAATAAAAATATACTCGAGTGAGCACAACTGAGCGGAATGTAGCGAAAGTACGAACTGTCCTCTGCCGATTCGAATCATGTAATTAATTGAGGCAATAGTAAAATAGCATGCATTTACTTCAACTCTACAACTTTGAGGGGGCTGTTGCATTTCATGTTACTTTACGCAAAAATGTATTAGCGCACCACACCTACTGAGTTACCTTCAAGTTCACATCTCTGCAATGTTTTTTGCCTTTTTGCTTCGAAGGTGTGCTTCAAACCATTTACCACATAAAATTGATTTATAAGCCGCAATCGATACTGGAATATAAATACGAATGATATATAAAGCATGACAGGTTCATTTTATATTATTTAACGTGTGTACTAATTTTTGTTCTGGAGATCAAATGAAAAGTGGATCAAATCAAGGTTTTTGAAGCGAGTCGACCACAGGGTGGGAACAACATAATTTAGGTGGGCTCAGGCCCACCCAAGCCCGCCGGGGGTCGTGCCTGCTTATGTATATTCCAACAGTTCGCTGTTTAGACCAGTATATGCAAGAAATTGCATTTTTAAAGCAATTTGGGAAGAAATCGGTTATCGAAATATTTCACGAACTCATCAGTCAAGACAGGGAGTTGTCAGTAAAGCCCATTTGCTTTATTGAATCACGACAGTCGCTCAGTCACGTAGTTTCAGACACTTAGCGGTTTTTTAGCAGTGTCGTTGTTTAGCTTTCGTTGACGGGATAGTTGCGTTTCAAACAATTACAAGATTTAATTAAAACTACGTTTAAACGTTGTCTGGTGGGAGTCATCTATCACTGAACGTGTCTCTCAGTCGTTACATTCTTCCCGCATTCGTTTGCATACCGTTGTTGCTTTTACTTTTGCCCCTGTTATTGGCATTTAACATCTGCTCCACCTCTTCCTACTGATACTTTGCTAGTTCACTTCTCACTTGAATTTACTCTAAACAAATATTACCACGTGGCCTTTCATTACCAAATCCAAACAATTTAAAATTCAAGTGCCAAAGGGTCAAGGCATTCTAAAAGTATTTTAGAATGTACGTAATAATGAAAATATTTTAAGCATTAATTAGCGTAGAATTCTATTCAATTAAGTTCTTTAATTAGACAAATTAATTATTGACGTTTTCAAATTATCTGTGATATAATGGGTACCGTATGATTTATACAATGTTTTACAGGACGGTTTAGACAAATGAGCTAATTATAAAGGATTTTAAAAAATTGTGTGTGTGATAAATTTCCGAGACATAAACAAATGCTACCTCCATAAAATCAATATTTACTTAACGACACTAGTCAGATATATTTAAAAACTAGAGCAAATAAAGGATACTAGCATATTTTTAACGCGTAAAAATAAACATATAGAGAGGTAGTTGAAATTCGTCTATAAAATTTAACGTGAAAGCTCTTGCTGACTGCACTTTCCGGAGTAGATAAAAGACCTCCCCAGCATATAGTGAACTTACAAAAGTACAAAAAAATAGATTCACACCAAAATAAAGTGTAAAACGGTACACAGTAAAGGTGTTATCAAAGCACCATAGAAGATCATCTTCTGTTGTAGGCCGTGGTAAAACTGCCTTTTCTGTGCTTACTGCCTCCATCAGATCCGCTTTGTGATCTTCAAAATTGTATTTGGAGACAGTAACTGGAATCTGATGGCCTAGACTTAGATCTACTACTTAATCGATTCTATTAGGAAGAAAATTTAAGAGGCTTCTCCCTATAACTTTGCCTGAAAACACAGGAATTGCAACTTCTGATATTCCGAAACTGATAGAATCCTCTTGTAAAGGCACCATCCCAAGTAAAGCTAAAAAGTGTGACATGTGCTGGCTTGCCATGTACAACGTTTTGCTCATCAATGATTGTGTAATGGACTTAGCAAGTGCTGCCAAACTGGAAGAAGATAATGGATGAAGACCAGGATGAACACCAGATTAAAGACCAGCATGCAAATGAGGATGATGACTATTATGTTTATCATTATAATGACGATTAATACTGTGGATTTTTAAACTTTTTATGCTGTTCAGAACAAACATGTTTTATACATTGAAGGAGTAAATTGGATTCTTTAAACAGCTCCTTATTTCCCATCGCCAAATATCCACACTCACGATTTCGCCAATTTTTAATAATAATTAATAAATCTGCCTATTATGACTAAACAATTTATATTGAAAAAACATCCGGTCTATAAATATATGAGAAGCCCACGAAATAAAATATAAGACTCATACTTATAAAAAGAGAAATAACACCTTCACAATAGAAATGATCATCCTCAAATAATATTGTTACAATATTGAAGTATACCCATGTGTATACAAACAATACATTATTTCATTATGCTCTTAATACTAGAGATATTCTGGACACATAACCCTTCCCGGGAACAATCTAATTATATTGATTGAATGACAGCCGATTCATTAGGTGTCATTCTTTCAAGGGATCCGTACCATACTACACTGACTGAACACTCAACTAGAAGAACGTGGAAGGGTTGAACAGATGTTTCTCTCGCCGTTGCCAACTTATACGTATATTGACCGTTCTCTCTTGTTTCTTTTTCAACCGTTGACATTTAGTCTGTATTGGATTTCACTAAGAATTAAAATTGCATATTTTCAATTATATGAAACAAAACACTGATAGTGAAATAATTGAAGTACCGCGTCTTTGAAAGTAGTATACTGAAACTGAAATAGTAAGTCTCTGGAACAAAGACGTATAGCGTTGCATGCTGGGTAACCATCCTTTTGGCTGTCGCTATACGTCGTGCAGCAGATTTAGTGGGCGATGGCGTGACCTTTGGCCTGTCCTGACCCCCCTCGGTTGTCCACAGTAGATTTAAATTGTCTCTGGGTTAGTGGTTTCGCCGTTATCTATTGTCTTCATCTTGTAACGAGTTGTAATTGCCTGCAATAATGGCCCGTTTTCAGTTCTACACAAATAACTCACATTTTATATCTTTCTCTGTATCTGTAAATAGACTAGGGTGAAAATTAAGGGTGGTACACTAATTGGAAATACCATCGATTGATTTAGTAACCAGTAAATGTCTCAGATGCAACCTGATTTGATTTTTAATGTGCGTAAAACGCATGCATATACCGGGTGGGAAGTTTATGCGAGCCATGTTTTTAAAAAAGCTGCTGCAAGAACTAGCCCCTTATATCTAATAATTATATTATCTATTGCATGTCATCACGTCCGGTTTAGCCGGAAATGAAATACTTGTACTCTAATTCTTTACTTTTGACTGAAAAATATAATACTTCTCCAAAGCCATTCCCATTTTAGGTAATATTGAGAGGTTACAAAGTGTTGTATTTTCTATGTTGCATAGCATATCTCTATATATTAATATAAAGCGATGATGCATCTATATCGGTTCAAGTTATGAATATTTATTCTTGTGACAAAATCAATCAAAATGATAAAATCTGTGTCGGAACAAAGAACACATCGTAAGGTTTTATCTTATGAAAATCATAGCAGGTTTGCTTTACATTAAGAAGTAATTTATCATTCAAGTAATTATATGCTCGATCAACTAATATTAACCTTTGAAGATATACTGAGAAAATTTTGCAATTCGGAAATTTGAAATCACGTACGCATAAATATAGTAAATTTCATTTGTATAACAGGGGGCCACGAGTCAATGTACGCCCCCAATTATTTGGTTGTTTTTCAATTTAAAAATTTCTTTTTTGGTATACGTGAGTAAGACAAAAGTGGGCTATTTTTAAACTAACAGGAACGAAAATATTACTTCCGGTTGAACCGGAAGTGACATCAACTTTTTTTCCTTGTTTTATAAAGCATGAAATTCTAACTGCAACAGTTTTTTCCAATTTCAAAAATTCCAAAAAATAAGTGAGAACTGAACAATTTTTTATTTTTACAAAATGGCCGCGTCAGATGAATGCTATGTAAGAAAATTACTAAGTAGGCTATGGAAATTATTAGTAAGGTTAAGGTAGGAAGCTTGTCTGTAAAAAATAAAATAGTTATTTAAATTACTGATAGATACGACTATTTTTCTCATGAAAAGGAGTTTAATTTTCAATTTCATTTCCGTAGGGGTACTGTGGAAAAATTCTAAATGGGACCGTACTATTTTTTTATTAATCAGACATTATGATTCATAAGATTTATTTTTTTCACCAATAATCATTTCTTAACGAGATCCTTTGTATAAATTGTAATTAATAAAAGTGTTTTTAAAAGGTTCATTAAAATTATTTCTTGTTTAATTTGTGCTTACCTTTTAAAAACACTTTTATTACTACAAAGGATCTCGTTAAGAAATGATTATTGGCGAAAACATTAAAGCTTATGAATCATAATGTCCGATTAATAAAAATAACGCGATTTTTTTTTTAAATTATATTTTTACAATTTTGGAAAAGGTTTAAATTATTCTCTTTCGAAAAATGTAACGCAACATATACCTTTATATTTAGTAAAATACGAGGTAAAATACCTACTGATAATAATTAAAATAATAATGATGATCAATATTTTACTAAATATGAAGGTAAACATATGTTATGTTATATTTTTGGATTTATTCAAAATTCAAAAAAAATATACAGGGAATCCATTTAAAAAAAACGTTGCTATGTTTTTTCTCACTTTTATTCGACTTCCAATTGTTTTTTTTTTAATTTTCGAAATCCTTGGAAAAAATACTGTAAGCTACGTTAAATATTTTTATTTTATTTCCAAAGACAAACCAAAAATTTTGGGTGAGAACGTTATAGGAATTACCGTGTATTACTTCCGATCTAACCGGAAATGACACTAACTTTTTTATTTTAAATAGAACACGTATATTTTGGCATTTTCCTGTTCGTCATGAAATTTCTGATTTCAGTGATGTCACATTAAAAAAAAAAATGCGTCGGAAATGTGAAAACCTGAAAAACACAAGTAGGCTCCTGCGGGATTTTATTTTTAAATTTTATAGAAAGTGGGCTTTGGATTTGACGCAAGGACGTGTTTTTGTCACTCCATGTACGCAAAGTTCTTCTTAACTTTTAGCACAACATCTATCAGAAGAATTAAATTTTATAATAACTCGGGTTAACAAATCTAGACATAATTCATATCAAGTGAAAGCTGAAGTATGGCCCTTTCCTATTGTGCAAAAAACTATGTTCCCATTTAAAATTCGTTCACGAAATTTACTATACTTCACTTCACTTTCGTGACTAACCTATGTATAATAAATGATGTTAATTATTGTCCAAACTTTCAATGTGCTGAGGCGGTCACCCAGAGTTGCATATTTTCTCGTTTTTACATTTTTGCAGCAACACAAGTTTTATTTTCGGGGCGTCCTATCGTACTTAGGCACTTTATTTAGAAGCCCTCCCTCGTAAATTACGACTATGAATGTTGTGAGTGTTGGTTGTATTGGACGTAATATAGGACCGAAGACCGAGTTAATAAAGAAAGACGGTGGTGTCTGAAAAGAGAAAAGACAGGGAAATAGAAGTATGTGTGGTGGCAGGGTGGCAGGGTGGCTAACGACCAGCATGTGGCATTAGTGGGCCATCAACAACGGTGCTCCGTCTTATCAAGCACCGATAATTGAGTATTGATCTCTAGTCTAGTGCTACTTTGAGAAACGACGACCAACACTCACCATCTTATTGTGTTTCTCTTTTGTTTTGTCTGTCACTTTGATGATACTAATAAATACCAAGGAATCCTAGATCTTCCTCGCAGGATGACCTCGTTTTCATTAATTTCGTATTTAGATAATACCAGCAGCCCCAGGATCTAAATAAATTGAAATCGATAAAAAAAAATTTGACTCCAGCTTCAAAGTAGCTGACGTCCACAAAGAAAAGTAATTTCCAAAAAATTAACGCAAAAAAAATTATTTAATTAATTATAAAGGATAGAATCTATGGATGTAATAGTTCTCAAATGTTGTTTTTTAAAGAAATGACTGCCATTTTGTATATATTGGCAATATATGTGTTAAGACCGTGTGATTATTATATGAATTGACGGACTACTGAAGTATTAGGTGTAAATTTGTAAAATAAAATAAAAATAGTCCTTGCAGTAGCAAAGTTATTAAATTTAAACAAACGTTTCTTTTTAATTATTCTTAGCTTTCCAACAAAATTTCTACATTATATTGACGACAGCGGAAAAAATACTGCAATCAACTATAACGAGTATATTGAAAAAAAATAAAAAAGTTAATATTCGACCGATATATTGGCACGTTTAAATCCGTAGCGGTTTGTTTAGAATTCTTGTCAGTCTTGGCGTCTTTCTATTAATTGTTGGAGTTGTAATCTGGAACGGCAAAGAGTGCTTTTGTAGGTTGGGGGAAAAAGTGTCTTGATGAACATCAGGCAATCACGGTCCTATTCTACTATCGAACGCACTTACGTGGAAATCAGTATTAAGCACTATAGTTTTCTCACAACCACAATAGCTTCTCAGAAATCTTGCAGACGGGAATATTAATCGAGCTTTGAACAACACATACATATTTACATGAACACGTTTTATCTTTTGAAATACAACTCCTGAAGTCAAAAATATCCCAGCGAAATTGTCCTGCTATATATCCGAAATACTTGGTATTCGAAAAATGCCATTTACGTTGCTTTTAGCTGTTTCGGCCATTTTTAAACAAATGCCCACTTGTGACATATCGCTGAAATCAGAATTACATAACGAACAAGAGGGAGTTCCAATTATAATAAGAAAGTTAATGCCGCAAAATTGTAGATTCTGGCTTTTGTAACCTACTGTCTACGTTTCAAATTTCAGAATTCTATCTGTCATAATAACCAAGTTATTCCATAGGTAATAGGTTTCTTGATCACCCGGTATATTTTTCTCGTAGTGCTTCCTTTGGAAAATAATTAATTTCCGTGCGTGACTGTGCGATGTCATTGCATGCATAAAGCTGGAAATGTTAATAATATAAGGAAGTGGGTAAATATTTAACGATTCTACATAAGAAGCGATCGCGATCGCGTTAATTGAATTATAAGTTTACTAAGAAAAACATAACTATTGTGTGTATATAAGAATATATAATAAATATGTAAAATAATTTATAATACAACACTGTTTCTGACGTGAAGAAAAACAGGCAAAGCTTTAATAACATCGTATTAGAGCTAGGACCTGTATTAATTTTCGTAGCTGACATTTTAAATAAGTTATGTGCCTGTCGTCGTATATTTTTATAAACCCCCATTTAAATTTGCCGGCGCTCCTAAACGTTTATCCAATTTAACCCCCACACCCCACATCGTACCGTACTTGGAGTAAATTTTAACTTATATACGGTGCACTGCTGCCTTCTGGATTGTTTATTCTCCCTGTGATACATTTTGATAAATAGCCTCTTTAAAGTGTCAAAGAAGTGTCACGGTTAAATAAGAATGTATCAATCTAAATACGTTTTCGAATATCAAATTTAAAACGTGAAACACGAAAGCACGACAGGAAGGGCTCCTATACAGTTATTTTGAAAATGTTTGTTAAATAAAATTTCAAAAATGTGTTGATAATGCATAACATACTTTAATTATAAATTTTTCTTCTTTTTCAGGTCTAAATGCGTTTTTGATGTTTTAAATATTATTTCTTACAAATAGCCAAAATTTCTGGCCCATGGTTGGTCGATATTTTAAATCTAGGTCAATCCTTCCTCTTCTACAAGGGGAGACGGTTCAACAGATACATCAACATAAGACTCTTTCTGTGGAGATATGTAAATTCTTCTGACTCCATCTTGGATTACTAGATAAAGTATTTGTCGTCTTTGATCTCTAATTATTTTAATAATAATTTAATTAATAATTTATTTATTCACATACCATAATTAAAATGTGTTTAGAGTTTTTATTAAACGTATTTTTAATTTGAAAACTAGTAGGTACCAATACTATTGTACTTAGAGTAAACCTGGAGTTAACTCCATTATTCTGCTTACTCATAGATCCAAGGTAATTTTTCGTCCAATTGGAGTATATTTTGTGCAGTCCATGCCCAAGAAACTCTTCATCAACAATATCTCAAATAGTTAGCCCCAGTTTCTGGGCCATTATTAAAATATAATTTAGTATTATGGTGTGGAATGTTGAAACACCTTGTATATGTTGCTTAAATATTTTATTTATGACTACTAAAAAGTGCGTCTAATAAAATTAGACGGAAAAGCATTAACATTCCTCTGCAAGGTCCTAGAGGCAAAAAAATCACGTTTGATTTCTGCAACTAATAATAATACACTAATTGGTAATATTAAATATTATGTACACAATGGCAGTTAAATAACGGTTGTAGAAACCAATTTATTCCTCTAGCTTTAACGCATTCATCGAACATGAAGAATGAATAAAATTGAAAAATCATATAAACAATAGGAGATGCCACACCAATGGCCCTCGGGTAATAAAGTTGATAGATAGGAACACGGATAGGGTCAGTAGACTTGAACTAACCCAGGGGTACCATAACTCGACTTACGACGGTATACGCCCGCCGAAGTGATATACTTCTTCCGTCAACCGCTGTAAATGTCTTCTGGTCATCAGCGCGCCTCGCTGCCTTGCCTGGCCTGGCGATAGACCATTAGGATACGCTTCACCGCCGACCCGCCACCCAGCACTGATTTCGAAAATTTGCCATTTGGTCTTTCCATATTTTCCTCCTACGTCCGATTGCTAGATGGAGAAGGCGTTTCACTAAGAACACGAAATGCGAGAGTTCGACGATAAGATTCGTTTTCACTCAGCAATACGTTGCAAAGCGCCGCTACCCTATTTAAACTACCAACTCAGATTATCAATCTATTAGTCACCAAAGCATGCAGGATTTCCAATATCACCTTTCTAACGCATTAATAAATACTCTAATACAAAAATACGGTTACCATCTTCCAAAATTAATTGACCATTTCCCATTTCTATGCTCGATTCATTGACAGGAAAATCTGAAGTAAGATTTTCAGATCTTCCTGTAGTCTTTCAAAGAAAGCCCTTATTTTCTCACCTATGAAAATGTTGAACTTTCAATAATATTCGAAAAATAATGATTAGCTAGATCTTCCAATCACTTCATCAGTTTCAACCAAGATTGACTCCCGTGCCCAATTGTATTTAGGTCTGGCGATCGAGTTGGCCAACTCATTCTTAAGCGTCAACTTCAGTGACTACTTGACGCCTTCAATATCACCCCAACGTACAATCAATTCCAGAATGCGCCAGAAGCTGGTAGCGTTTACATGACCATGTCCAAAACTGCTATGGGAACTCCACCAAAAGCTCCCTTGGGTTCATATTCTTCTTGCAAGTACTTTTCTAATGTTTAATTTAGTCAATGGTTTCCACGACTGAACCCTTATTACATAACTTCTGTCAATTATCATTATCACAAGCACATATCAATTAGGAAAAATTATTTTTTAATTATATAGTGAAACTGTATAATATATATTATACACTCTATATGGTTATTTTAATAACAGTTGAGAGTTGCATATGTAAATTTTTTCTTTGTAGATCACGCAAGCTGCAGTGACGAGTAACGAGGTACCGTGAGCATTGTTCTAAGCTCATGCACACCGGAAATTAAACAATTTCCCTGATTGGACGGAAGCTTTGAGTAGATTGACACAATCACCCGTTGCATTAAAACACGAGATTTTATTATTAAAAATCTCATTAAATTCACCGAAATTGAAATAAGGCATTAATACCTTTATCTGAAAGGCGCATTTCCGTATAAGAATAAGAATCAGCAAGCAGTCCATATTTTAGACCATATTGGTTGACGTTAGACAATGGAGATTTTAACCTGTTTAAAAAACTTCAGTTTTAACACACACTTTTTTGCAATTTACATACAGGGTACTGCTGGACCTCTGCCATAGCCTAATGTCTACAATTGGATTAAACTCATGGAAAGCATTATATTAAATCATTATTGAATTTTTACTAGCCCCTTGAATTAGTTCACCTCTTCAGCATGACTTTGTACCAATTCGGTCTTCTTCAATCCATATCTTGATAGTCACTAGCTTGTTAATGCCTTATCTTGATTTCTCTAAGGCTCTTGATAAAACGTTCAGAAGAAAGCTTCTTCTTAAGCTACAAACGTGTGGTCTACTCGTTACTGGATTGTAACATTTGTCTTAAACAGACTGTTTAAAGTCGGAGTAGGCTCCATCTCCCAACCCACTTGTCTTTCTTCAAGTGGATCTGCTAGTCATTGAAAATTGGAACAGCATCTGGCCCATAAAGCTAAATCATCAAAACTGCATTGTTCTCCTTATTGGTAGCAAAATCCTAATATTGGAACAGCATCTGGACCATAAAGCTAAATCATCAAAAGTGCTTTGTTCTCCTTATTGGTAGCAAAATCCTAATATTGGAACAGCATCTGACCCATAAAGCTAAATCATCAAAAGTGCATTGCTCTCCTTAATGGGAGCAAAAATCCTAATTTAGTATGTCATTTGCCACCATGTGTCACTACGCCAGTCCATAATTACAGCTCAAATTACAACTCGAATGATCACAACAAAAACAATAGCTGAATTGCGAAATTTTCCGGCGGGTCAGCATGTCAGTGAACGCCCTGTAGGTATAATATACTGTTAACGTTAATTAACGCAATGTAAGGGAGAAAAGGTTTCTTTCTTTGATATCTATTCGTACATAAAAATTAGCGAGTTTGTAAATTACAGATTAGGTTAATGTTCCGATATGCAATTGGCTGCATTCGAATGAAGTCAAATGAAGAGGTACTTACACTGAGAAAAAACCTTTTTAGACGCCCTTTTGACATGGTCAAGGATTCAAAAACCAAAATAGAAAATATATAAGTTAGTAAGCAAATATTAAATCAGTTCATAAATTTAATATGAAAAAACAGAAACGCAATGAGAAGGAATGGCAAAAAAAATATTTTATTTGCCAAAGCAATAATGAAGTTTGTGAAGAGCCTTTTAGAAATAAGTTTTGGCTTGTAATGCTGCTACAAATAAATTCCTGCGGGCTAAGTTTTCGATTATTACGAAAAGTACGTTTCTCAGTGTAATAAGCCTTACCGTATATTTGGCCATCGGTAAAGAGACCTGCCAGATAAAGTGAACACATACACCCTCCTGCGTAAAAAGAGCAGGATTTCAATTCATTCAACGAGAATTCGACTTTTCAATAGACCAATGAAAGCCAAATATTTCAATTAGGCAAATGGACACTCGAATTTAACATATATGCTTCTCATATTAGCTGATGCTTTTTCCTGGACTTATCAGTAACTTCATGGTAGTTTTTTCATGGATTAATACAAAAACCAAGGGATAAAAGAGTCTAGGTTACGCATTGGTCGAGGAAAATATATTGCAAATTGCGGTATAAAGTCAAATTTATTGGGCGAGAGAGGCTTGTCGTCATCTGAATTAATACAGATATACATTACAGGGTGGTAGTTAAAATCGCACAACTTTAGAATTTTTAGGTTTCGAAAGCAAAATATTTTAAAGGATATAGTATATTAACGCAGTAATTCGATAAAAAACGCTTCCGCTTCTCCCACTAATTAATTAGATATTTTTAATTTATTTGCGGTACTTCTGTTATAGAGTTCTAAAAATGTCACGTTCAAGATTTCAATTGTTGAGCGGTTTATTTTAAAAGAGTGGAATTTTGTCCATCTTTTAATAACACTTTCTATTAGTTTTTTGTGTTGTTCTTAAAAATGCCGCAAATAAAGAATTAAGCTTGTTTTATATTTTATTGCCGTGCAAATCGAATTATTAAATTAACAAGACATTTTTATGGAAAGTCCACATTATAATAGACCCATAGTAGGTATTACATTCAAGCAGAACATAAAACAACGTAGATGAAGAACACTTCGATATGCATAATAATTACAATAATTAATAAATTCTACCAAGGTCAGAGGCAGTGACGAGTGCCTCTGTGGTCTGAATCAGAAGTCGAGTTGCTATTCTACAAAACGGGAACTTGGCATGAACTTTAGGCCGTGACATTTTCTACAAATTACAATTATGAAAGGCGTAACCTTACATATTTTTTAAACAGATGATACTAGTTCTGTCGTTATAATCAGTTAAATAATTGTAATAATGTATACAATTAACGATAATGTTCCTTATTCTTTTCCTTGAAAATTTACTTTCTGTTACATTGAAAGATATTAATACAAAAAGTATTCATACACACGCACGGATAGCAATAATTAAACACCATTGTCTAAAATACACGATTAGTAATATTAACATCTAGGATACGTACATTCATTTCTTAATATCTCATTATAATACGACTTCTCTTGCAAACACTGCTACGCATATCCACTGTTCCATAAATTTATTCGTGTTCATTTTAAAGACCTAAATTACAACTTTTAGGCTACGTTTTCATATACAGGGTGTCCCAGTTTTAAGGGACGAAACTACACAGACTTAAAGAAAAAATATTTTTGAGCAGAAAACTTCCTATACATATGCCCTTTATCTCGATAGTTTAGGAGATCGAGGGCGTTAAAGTTTTAACTTTTTTCCAAGTTTTTTTTCCTATATCTTTTGAAATATATAATATAATATAAAACGTACACTCATTAATGTTCAGAGAACTGTCATTGATTTGTATTCATTTCTTTCAGCCTACCTACTTCAAAAAATTTAACAAAAAATTTTTAAATCAGTAGATTCTATGAGCATATCAAGCTGTAACTCCTAAACCAGACATCGCACAAAAAATTACAAGATATCAAAAATTTTGCTAAAAGACCACTCTTTGAAGTATCAAAATGAGACAGTGGCGTAGCGCTAAAAAGTTCTGGAAGGATTTGATTCTGGGTGGGCCTAAAAAAAGGTCACCCCGTATAGCATATTTCATGAAAATGCTGTAAAATCTTCAGCTTGGGGTAATTAGAAAGTGTACAAAATTTCAAATTGATATCTAATATATTTCAAAAGATATAGGAAAAAAACTTGGAAAAAGTTAAAACTTTAACGCCCTCTATCTCCTAAACTAAGCGAGACAAAGGGCATATATGAATAGGAAGTTTTCTGCTCAAAAATATTTTTTCTTTAAGTCTGTGTAGTTTCGTCCCTTAAAACTGGGACACCCTGTATAGCTGTAAATTAGTATGTTGGACAAACAAGTCACTCAATCGTAACTTGGTTTAAGAAATATTCATATTTAAGCTGCAAACATTGAAATGCTTACTGATAATTATTTTCACAATTGCCTCCTATTTCAATTATTGCAAAATTATAGGATTAGAATGACAAATTCAATGTAACGTCTCAGATGCTTCTTTAGTGAGGTAATTCAACAATGCCAGAATGCCATATTACAAAAACGTAAGTGTCCTTAACATATTTTTATTTTGTTTTAGGTTCAATCATGAGATATATTGTGATGCTCCCTAAAAACTTGCGTGAATCCGGCAGAAGTGGCATTAAGTGAGTGGCTGCGAGAAAAGGATTACATTTTTAAATCCTGTTTTACAAGAGAAAAATGAGCTTAATTATTCGGCGTTATTTTATAAAAAAAGTCATTCTTTAAAGAGTATTAGAGCTTTAATTAGTTAAGCTAAATGAAAGCTTGCCATCACACTTTTAGGGGTAGTGCTTTGCTGTATTCATAACAAAACATTAGTTCAATAATTAAAATCGCATTTAGAAACGGAAGGAATTGGTTTTATACAGGATGACTTCATGTCAAATTATCGATTATCACAGATTAAAAAATAAATTTTGAAAAAAAAATTTTGATTTAGATCGCTCCACTTGTTCAGTAGTTTATACGTTTTTACATGAAATTAATAATTTAATTTGTGCGCAAACTGCCACCTTTTACAAAGCAAATAAATACGTTATGTCGTTAAAGCCATTTATAGTAAATTCGCAGATCATTAAATAAGTTGGCCAGGCTAGGTTTAAGTGAAATGTAGCGATAAAATTAGATTGGATCTAACAAGAGAAAATTGTGTATCTGGTTTGGTATGAAAAAAGTGACAAGAGTTTTCCGAGCTATTAAACGCGTACATCTGTCAACAAGGAAAAAATGGGCAATTCTTGTATTTGTCGACCCTAGACAGCTTATAAGAGTAGTCCATTTATAATAGAGGCAGTTGCCAAACGTTGGAAATCTTTATTGAATGTGGTTGAACCACTATGCCGCAGTACGACATATTTCATTTCGTCGCCTGCAGATATGTTAGCTTCGTAACTGGAATTCGTTTGATAAATGACAGATTAGGTGTATTTTCCACACTAGTGTATTCTATACAATATAAATTACGATTATTTATTCCTTTAGTAACTAGGAGGTATATAGAAAATTACCTCTGCTGGTACTTACGAACATATTTTATGATTGACAGAAACGAAACATGTTAAATACAAATTGTTACTTAAGAAAATCAATAGACGTGTGCGACTTGTGTACGTATACCTATAATTTAAAAGGAAAGTTAGTAGAAAATTCCGTCACTTATTTATGGAGTTCTCTATTTATGATGGTTTAAAAATACCTTTTGATTTTTGATTTTCTATATTTAAAATAGATTATTCGGTATATTTCTTTAATGTTTTATACACCTAATAAAATGTTTAATGAATGGAAATTTTTCTTAAGGCTGTTTTTTATATAAAACAGAAACGTTACTTATTTTATATGTCTGTACAGTACCTATATTCTTACTTCTTCCTTGTAAGGATATAAAGGAACTAGGCTCATTTACGCGTAATTTAATAGAATACAAAAAAATATAGAGGTAATTTATTGTTAATTCTATTGTTAAAAAATATTAAGCAAGAAACTGAAAAAATGCACCTTTAACACTAAATAGGTTTCACCTCTTTTTTGAAAACTAAGATTTTGTTAAATCATCCATAAAACTACCAATTTATGCAATGTCTCCACGAAACTGACATTTCCTGTAGTAGTTCTGTCCCCATGAAATTGGCCTTTCCTATTCTCGTGAGAAGAAAAGTTTATTACTATTCTGAAAACTCAGATTTTATAAGATCTTCCTTAAAATTACTAATTTACGTAAAAAAAGCTTCAACGAATTTTTTCTCAGTCCCCAGTCCCCACAAAACTGGCCTTTCCTATTATCGTGAGAAGAAAAGTTTATATGAATATATTTAAACGAGAAACTGAAAAAAATTAAATTTGCCTTTCCTATAATCGTGAGAAGAAAAGTTTATATGAATAATTATATTTAAACGAGAAACTGGAAAATATGCACCTTTACTGCTAAATAACTTTCACTCCTTTTCTAAGTCAGAGTTTATAAAATCATTCCTAAAACTACCAACTTATGCAAAGAAATAACTGTCCCCACGAAATTGGCCTTTCCTATAATCGTGAGAAGAAAGGTTATATGAATATTATATTTAAACGAGAAATTGAAAAAAATGCACCTTCACCACTAAATAACTTTCACCTCTTTTCTAACTCAGATTTTATAAGATCATCCCTAAAACTACCAATTTATGCAAAAAATAGCTGTTACGAATTTTTACTGTCTCCACGAAATTGGCCTTTCCTATAATCGTGAGAAAAAAAAATTATATGCATATATTTAAACGAAAAATTGAAAAAAATGCACCTTCCCCACTAAATAACTTTCACCTCTTTTCTAACTCAAATTTTATAAGATCATCCCTAAAACTACCAATTTAAGCAAAAATAGCTGTTAGGTACAATTTCTTCAGTCTCCACGAAATTGGCCTTTCCTATAATCGTGAGAAGAAAAGTTTATATGAATATATTTAAACGAGAAATTGAAAAAAATGCACCTTCACCCCTAAATAATTTTCCCCTCTTTTCTAACTCAGATTTTATAAGATCATCCCTAAAACTACCAATTTATGCAAAAAATAGCTGTTAACGAAATTTGTCTGTTTCCACGAAATTGGTCTTTCCTAGATATTATCGAAAGAAGAAAAGTTTATATGAATATATTTAAACGAGAAACTGAAAAAATGCGCCTTTACCACTAAATAACTTTCTTTTCTAACTCAGGAATTATAAGATCATCCTTAAAACTACCAATTTATACAAAAAATAGCTATTACGAATTTTTCTGCTTCCATGAAATTGCCCTTTCCTATTATCGTGAGAAGAAAAGTTCATATAAATATATTTAAACGAGAAATTGAAAAAAATACACCACTAAATAACTTTCACCTCTTTTCTAACTCAGATTTTATAGGATCATCCCTAAAACTACCAATTTATGCAAAAAATAGCTGTTACAATTTCTTCAGTCTCCACGAAATTAGCCTTTCCAATAATCGTGAGAAGAAAAGTTTATATGAATATATTTAAACGAGAAATTGAAAAAAATGCACTAAATTTCATTACTAAATTTACCAATTTATGAAAAAAAATGTCTGTTACGGATTTTTCTGTTTTCACGAAATTGCCCTTTCCTGTTATCGTGAGAACAAAAGTTTATATATTTTTTTACCACTAAACAATTTTCATCCCTTTTCTTTATAAGATCATCCCTAAATTTACCAATTTATGAAAAAAAATTTCTGTTACGGATTTTTCTGTTTGCACAAAATTGTCCTTGTCCTTATGAAAGTAGCTTTTTCGAATTTTTTCCTAGTCTCCCACAAAACTGGCCTTGCGAAAAAAGTTTATATGAATATATGCCGTAAACAACTTTGCTTTAAAGAGAGGCAAAGCTCGAATAAAAAATCTGTTTGCTTTCCGTTTAAAAATTCTAAAAAATTGCTACATAAATTCCATCTTATGTGTTAATAAGTTAATTTTCAGTAAGACGCGTTAAAACAGTTCACACATATTCGTCTAAGAAGATCGATTAACTTTTAAAGATCGCATTATCAAGTTTTTCCATTTTCCTTGAAAACGAAATTATGACCATTTTTAGATTGAAAGATAACAATGTTTGCTAAAAAATATGTTACTAACTTGCACCAAATTCCTCAAGAGTTTTCGAGATTTTTTGGTTCAACTTTAACACCCTGTATTTCTAAATATATTTCTTAAAAAGTTAAATTAAATGTTCTACTAGATAAATTTCTTTTCATTCCCACGAATGATTACTGCCACCTTATGTAATCAAAGAAGAGATCGAGGCAGTCATTTTGCAATCGACAACCTCAATTTATCTCCTCGATCTAAAGTACCATAGATCTAAGATAATGTATCTAATTGATTTTTGTGTACTGATTATTTGATTCATACTGACACTGTAACATGTGAGAATAAGTAATATTTAGTAATTATTATTTAGAAGCTACAATTTATTTTGGATCGTTAAAATTTTATCGTACGTTTTCTTAGATCAAGTGAAGCATATAATATTACTCCGCGTACTGCAGCACACATCGCACATTTTCTGATTGAGTTCGAAGTGACCATTGCCTGCAGTTATTAGCTTGTGGTATTACCGGGTCTCGAGGCGTTTCCTTCGAGGTCCCATCATTGAAGTTGATCGTGACTGGCCTCTGATCGTGACATACACGAGAAAAAATATAACGTTTAAGTGGATATCTGCTACGCGTATATGCATATTACATTCCGAAGATCACATACACATTAAAGTGGTGCCTGGCCGTTTTAACTTGCGCTGTAGAATCAGAATGGATGAGAGGAATCAGTCTCGTTGAGGAAAATAACGATGGTGTTGAGATTATAGCTTTGATTGCCGCCACTTGCAGCTTCCGACATTCACGCTCACCATGGCAGTTGAAGATGTCCATTACAGTTTGCAATTACAGCCAATTGCATTAAAAATAGACTTACTTTGCAGACGGGATCTAATGAAATGCTTAAGTTACAACCAACTTTTACATGGGAAAATTTTTACGTCATTCTATATTGCGATGAGTAATATTATTATTTTTATTACGCAGAGCATAAGGATTACGCTTTGTAATAGATACTTAAACGATTTTTAGTCAAGGTTATTTTTTCCTTACATTTAGACAACGTCATTAAGGCGTGTGTGCATTTTTATGAAGTCAATTCAAGGGGTAAGGACGACTAATCGCCTAGGAGGTTTCGTCGAATTATTGAGCAGTTTTTTTTTAATTTTTTGTCCGTCTTACTGGAGCAAAATAAAAAATGCTGATTGCATAATGAAAGTTTATAAAGAATTTGACATTTTTTTAATTTCAGTTAAATGTTCAGGAATTAGCGAAGGGAGTGTGGTTTTGAGTGAGTGAGATTAAAGTTAAAGTATTAAAAAAATCGAAATATTCGTCGGATTTGGATGAAACTTGGATAGGTACTGGATTTTTTATCGAATGTAGAAATTTCTGTCTATCAGTCTGTTACGAACAAGTATTCGAGTTCGATATTTATCGTGTTCAAAGATACTCACAAAAAAAAACTTAATTCTGGAAGTAAGAAGTTGTTGGCCATCCGGAAGTGAGGATACTAGCATTTTAAATTTTTCATAAAGACTCAACAACGACTTAACCGATCAAAACACGAAAGATGCCCCTCGAATAGCTTTATAAAAAAGCAATAAGTCCATTCCGAAATCAAAGAAAATTGGGCCTTTTAGAAAAACTGCTCTTTTGGAAGTCAATTTTATGTGCGACTGACTGCGACAAGTTTTTTATCTCCTTCATCTTTCTCTTTGGATAAACTCTGTTTATCTATAATTGATTTTTGTCAAAAAGAGAAATGTAACCTATAAAAATTACCCCTTCGTCTTTAAATATTTAATTAAAAAGAAAACAACAGAGAAACGTATGACGCCACTTGAAAAAACTGGACACTAAATTAAGATAAGAAATTATGAACTTACCAAAGCAGCAAAAAATGAACCAGAAAATGTTCACATATTTTTTTCAGTTGACGATGTTTTCCAAGATCGTAAGATAATTTTGGAAATAATAAAAAAATTTAAGTCCCAATTTTGTTTTACTAAAGTAGGAAGGCAGACCCGTGAAACTTTCCGCCACTAATAATAATGGCGCATCCGCCATTCATTAACATAATAGCGCAGAGTGAAAGAATTATAAAGACAACAGTGTAGTTTGAAACTTTGTGGCGCAACTCTTCAGAAGTTCACGTTTCCATATTTTTCCATACAAGAAAGAATTATAATTATCGCAGGCAACCCGAAGATGGAAGGACATCAAGTACTTCTTGATCGAATGTCAACAAAATTAATTCACCCCATCCATTAGAGTTTAAATTGAATATCCACAAGCACAACTAATTCAGAACGGTCGAGCGTCTCAATATCCTCCCTTCTCTCGGCGTTTTATTATCTTGCTGGTGACCTATACAAAAATCATCTGCGTGAATTCACAACAAAATCATACATCATTGCGCTTAACGATTTATCTTCCGCTTTAACATAAAACTTTGTTTCCGACGCCCCTGTTGGATCTCCGCAAGTTTTATTAATGAAAATAAGCAATAACTGTAAAATTGTTTGTCATATTTTCAATTAAATAAAATAACACGATTTGTTTTTCCAAACACATTTCGAAGCCAGACAAGCGTACATATTTGTGATTTGTCTTTGATAGATGATAGAAACCATTCATCAAACTGGTTCAATACACACGGATGCTAATGGCAGTGGCGTACTTTGGATGCTCGCGTTTTACTTATTTACACACAAAATATATAAATGATAAAAGAAATACTGTGGGTGGATAGTAGCTGTGGTAGGGGTTAGTATTTTTAATTCCTCACACTTGGACTATAATATTCGCTTTATTTTTATATTATATTATTGAAATCAATGAAAAATAATTTTACAATTCTATTTTTATTTAGTGGATTTTTTTTAGAAAATTAGTCTTGATAGCCAATTATATCATAGTGTTTTAGAGGCAAATAAGAGGAAAAGATAAATAACATTTTTTACTGCCACTTCCACTTGATGAAAAATCAACGATGGAAATTTGTCTCCCAAAATTCTGAAAAAATTCATGCAGATAGAGGAAAACATGACGAATAAAAAGACGTAAGCCACAGTTCGATGTCTCGTTTCATTGGGAGTTAGAGCTCCTTGAATGCTACTTATTATCAAATTAATTCTTTTTACCAGCATTTGTAGCCCAATATCTGCACCCTGGAACGAGGTATCGTTCTGTCGTTTGACATTTCGATTCCACTCGTCCACCTCTATCTCCTTGAATTTTTTGAAAATTTTCTCGCACACTTTTTATTTTTCGTAAAATCGACCTTTGTTAATTTTTCTTCTTTTGCCGAAAAAGAATTATCTCAGAAAATCTCAAAAAATTCGTGGAGATAGACAAGAACGAGACAAATCGAATGCACTAAACAGAGTTTACTAAGTGGACGGATTTTAAATTCGTTGTACATAAAAATTCGTAAAGAGAAAGATCTGTTTCCTAAAATTCTGAAAAAATCATAAAGATAGAGGATTTATCAAAATTAGTCTAAGTGAAATTGTTTTATTATTATCTGAGTTATCTTCCAGTTAAAAATACAAAATTGGCACTTATTATTATAAATTTATAAATATAAATTTTTCAGATCCGCTACTGACTAACGGTCATCCCGGAACCCTGAATCCCGGAGTCCGGAACCTCAGAATACTCTTAGGCAGGGACCAACGTTTGTCTAATGGAGTGGAAAACTTGATGTAGACACTAACAGTTTATGTGATTTCTTTACCTATTTTTTCTTCAGGATGCAAGAAAAGTTTACTGTTACAATAGAATTAAAGTCACATTAACGAAATAAAAAACGTAAATAATTAATACATTTCGCGTCATAGTTTAATAAGTAATTATTCATGTAATTAATAATGAGGGCTTAATATAATGAACATTATTTTCTTTTTGAATACTGTTGAATTCCTAGACTGCCTCTTGAACGCAAACTGAGTTTTAATGGCACAAGAACAAACATGGCTTTAACTCAAGCCAGATACTGTTTAAATAGATTTAACTCAACCAACTATAATAATTTCACGTAATACTGAATTCCCAATATTTGTTATGCAGAATCACTTCACTGAGGATAGGTATGATAACGCAGGGCACCTCTTCTTTATATTCGACAACAGAAGAATGTGTCAATTCATTATGTAAAAATCACGATGCCACTCTTATAATTAGTCTTTTATAAATGTTAATTTTCACATATGCGTAAATATGAAGAACTATTTAAACGGAGTTAGGGAAGGCAGCTACCTTTGTTGTTGTTAAGGAAGATACAATTGGAAGGGCATCCTGGCTGTCATAAAAAATCGAAGAGGTAACATTGATTAGAACTTTTAACCTATTGCTTTGTTTCACTTTAAAGGATTAGACTTGGCAACTTATATGACAAAGCTCTTTGGTTAGTAGAACTTGGGAAAAGTTTTCGCAAGATTATTTCGTTCTTAAATCATTGGATCAAACCAAACCTCGTTGGTGAAAGATTAGCAACACAATTACCACCAAACTGTTAAACACGTTCATGTTCAAACACTCTTCACGACATTAGTCTATTTTTTCATAAAATATTATAAATATTTGACAAGAATCGGCAGGGCCCACGTGCAAAATTTGTTTCAGATTCTTTATAAATAACTTTCCGCTTAATACATTTTATGAAAGATCGAACATTAATAAGAATATGTTAAGGCTCCCGAATAGAAAACATCAGCATGAAATTTTTGTAATAGAAGAGTGGCGGTTTCGCTGTCTAAGTGGAACCTTACTTTAATAGTAATGAAATGAGGCTTTCATCTTGTTGAGTACGTTTTCACAGGCCGCCAGTTCGCGAATACATTAATTACTAGCCCTGGACGTTTTTCAGGGCTAAAAGGGGCAAGAAGAGTGGAGGAGGGCGGAGGGAAGGAAAAACTGGAGTTGCGTGTGTTTAGCGTGTCATTAGCGCTCCGTAGTGATGGATTGTAGCGCCACTGCTATTGTCGTGGCTGTATCACGCACTACCAATCACCAGCAATCCTATTAATTCTCTTAAATTTACTCTGATAAAAACTATTACCGAATGGAAATAAATGTTTTGTTACACACATCGTGACGCGATTTGCTAATTAATTAATTTTTTTTCTCCTAAAACTTCAGTAGTATTATTTTATGTGAGGAGGGGGGAAAGGGTGTAATGATAGTATTTCAACGGGCGATGAATGGGTCATCTTCCACCTAAAAACCAAAGGACCAAGCTATCAGGATACTTAATCCTGAGACGCAAAGATAGACGTTGGTGTGAGAGTTTCCTCTTCCAGTCCATGGTACAGCACCTGGAGTTAGTCTTTCGCGCAATGTTGATGTATATTATGATTGATTATTGTTTATATAGGCGTTACATGTGTATGAATATGAAAATTCGGAGAAGCTGTATGCACGTTGAATAATAAAGCAAGTAACATATTACATAATTGCAATTTTGAATAAAAATGATTACGCGTACCGTCACTTTTCAACAGTTTTCTTGCAAGAGCCACTGCATAAAAGGAAATAGAACGGCAATTATTATTGTAATTAGTCTTACAGGAAGTATAATTAACAAAGAAGTAGTTTTTCTTAAGTGGCGTTATTGTAAATTGCGTGTGTTGATTAATGATTAGTAAATGAAAATGAAGGTTCCGCCAAGCTCATCTAAGAATGTCAGAATGTCCACCTGTCCGTGTCCACTAGATGGTCTGTATAGGTCGGTGGCTGGTGCGCACATAAGAAAGTAACTACAAACCGAGACTGAACGCTGTTACAATCCACGCTTCGGCGGGACTTTAAAATCAGTTTTCTAGGCAGTACAGTCTGACATTTGACGTCCTTTGGTTTTGCCAGATTTGTACTCATTAATATTTTGAATCAGTTTAAGGGAAATACCAAAGAACGTCTCTCTCGATTGCTTCGCACTCCAACTATTATTATGAAAAGGAAATAGGTGGCTAAAGTCAGAAACTTACTTAATTGTGCACAAAATACTACTTTGGATCAAACCGGAAGTGACACCAACTTTCTTGTTTGAAATATAACACCCTATATATTTTTACATTTTCTTGTTCACCATGAAATTCTGACTTCAGTGATACGTCACAAGTTGGTATTTGTCGAAACTGCCATAAAACAGAAAAACACAAGTAGGCTCTGTCAGTCCATTTAAGTTTTTCAGTTTTTCACATTTTCGACGTCGATTTTTCAAACAAATGGCAACTTGTGCCATATCGCTGAAATCAGAATTTCATGACGAACAAGAAAATGCAAAAATATATAGGATATTCTATTTAAAATAAGAAAGCTAGTATCACTTCCAGTTAGACCAGGAGTAGGTCAGATTTTGGCTTATCCACATCCAAATTTCTTATATCCTTTATAATAACCGAGTTATTCCATAGGAAATATTTTCATCGCCACCCGGTATATCTCCCAAACCCTCTCAAGCAGGAAGCTCTCTATTTACTGTGAAATCCAAATCACGCCGATTAGCACATGGTTGAATACCTTATCCTCATTTCCAGTAAAGTTGTATTTGTCCTGCCGCGATAGTGATTTAAATTACCTACCCATCAGACTTACGTCCTTTGAGAGTCCTTTTTAACGGTTGTGGAGATTATTATAGTAAATTCTCATAAAATACAAAATTATTTTTATGTCTAAAGCTGGCACTTATCGCTTTTGAATTTTGAAGTACGGTTCTGTAGATCCATATAAGACAATTACAAATAATTGCGACTCGATCCGTCTTAATATATGCGTCAAACCAACGGTGCGAGAAAATAATTGGGACACGATGTTATTTTGAAATTTATTACATTACTAGAGTGTGTTTCTGATGCTAGACCAATTGTACAGCTGTACAGGTATCTTCATGCTGCATAAGATTTGTACTATCCATGGATTATAAATCTTCATTGCAGTTCTAATTTGTGTCTAATAAATTCTACTATTATATTTTGAAATATGGAAATATTTTTGTAAAGGTCACACCACAATTTTCATTTAAACATTCAGGGTCACTATAGTAAACAACTTGGGATTTGCCTTGCTAGTAATTTAGCGAATAATATGCTCGGCGTATGGAAGGTCATAGGACAGTTACTACTAAAGTAGACAGTTTAAAAAAAATTATTAAAATATTTATTTTTATTGATTCTGTATTTCTCAGCACCTTCCAATAAAGTTGCCAGTAAAGCAAATATATTGTAGCTAATCCAATAAACGATTAATCAGATCAAAAGAATGAAAAGTTTTTCTACCACTCAAACAAATGCAGTTTTTATTTACTTTTTAATGCGAGCTTTCTGAAAGCACAAACGTGATGTGGATATATACAGGGTGTTTTAAAAAATAGCGCACTTCTTGGAAACGCTGAATTGCAACTGTTCTAAAATAGGGCAGTACATACAGGACTTATGTGTCGACTGTTATTATTTGAAAACTTTGTTCTGATCTCTTTCACACAGCCATCAACTAAGCAACACTACGCTAAAGAGGAGCAACAACTCCGAAACACACGTTAGTCGCTGCATCTCGGCTCTTTTAGGGTATGGGCACTAATTTCTATTTTTGTCGTTGATTTTAATATTTAAAAATTTATTACAAGTATTTCACACTTACCGATGAAAAAATAGCAATTATTTTGAACACAATTAGAAGCGCAAAGAAGCCTTGTAATATATAGATAGTACACCTGTTATGCAACATGAAGATACCGGGCCACTAAGAGTATAAATCGATTAACGTTCGGACTCCCAGTATACTGAAAATAATTCCTTACTGTACACTGGTACACTAATTAGAAATTAAAACGTGTTATCTACCAGTAGTCGTATGTTTCTTTTATATATCCGTTCCATGTAACGCACAGAGGTAATATCAATGTATTTCAGACATGTGTCCAAACTGTAAATAAAAAGAAACTGATTCATTGTGTAGATAATTTCTAAAATAATTTGAAAGCGAGGAAATGATAGAAAACATGAAAAGGAGCGGAGAGGTGTGGTTTCGTGAAAATCGTAAGTCTGATCACGGGATTGCGTGTCGCATCATGCTCGTCTTAGGGTTAATTGTCGTCGTAGGACACCTCAAGGAACACTGTTCAGCCTTATAGAATATTTCTACTAGGATATTGCGAACTGATGTTAAAAGTGAGCCGTAAAAATAATATGTGGCCGTTGCAGACTTCAAATGCTTATTTTCATGATGTAGAACAATGTTCGATATTCCGACCCCTTTATTTAGTATTAACTTGTGTTTAAAGGCATCGTAGACGAAGAAAAATGTATTAGAGATACTAGTTTTTTAAATTTTGCACAGGACGATAGTTTGTATGAAAAAATGTATAAATACTGCGGTCATCCCCCGCACACAAGACGTTCAAAAGCATCTGATATAGGTCAGCAAGGCCACCCAACCTGTCTCGGTCGAAATAAAAAAACGAGTGAGTTGCAATATTTAAAAAAAAAACTGAAATGTTGAGCAACGCCCCATCAATTTGGAATATTAAGAACAAATTATGTTTCAATTAAATGTCTGTGTTTGTCTCATCCAGACACATTTACCGTTTTACAATTATATTGTATTTATAAAAATAATGGCACAAAGTATTGGCCAATAATAATTATGGTGAATGTATCCAACATAGCTGCAGTTATGAGTAATGGAATGTAAAATGTCTAAAAAAATATGTTCATATTAAGAATAAAATACTGGATGAAATAAAAATGTGTGTTGTTTGAAGCAATCTGAAAGTAATTGGCAACATAAGTGGTTTTCCTACCAGATAATTATTGCTATTCATGGAAGTACGTTTTTTAAGAATTATTTACTTACAGTGAGGTTAAACATTTCACGCATGATTATTGTTAAAGGAGTACCTCACCTTATCTACACAAATCTTACTGGATAGATGAAGGTGTAGCAAATTTGCAATATATAAGCAGTTCTAGAGAATTGTTTTATAGTTAGGTTTTGAAAGTCAACAAATAGCTGAATTAAGATTACTTGGTTCAATTTATATTAATTTTCAGACATTCGCAATTTGGTAATATTTTTTCCAATAATGATAGATTAAAGAATCTACGTTCACAAATTGGGAATGATTTTTGTATCATAAATATTTTAACATTAATTCATGCCTAGTCGTCTGTTTATCTCGTTCTATACTTGTTCAACTGGCGAAAAATCAAGTTATCCTGAGGGCCATCAAAATACTTCAACATTGTATAAGGACGTCTCAGGTCTAACAGCATGGGGCACGGTATGCTGTTCTTATGGAGACAAGAGACATGATTTGCCTTGTTAAAAAAAATTCAAAAATTAAAATTTTATTCTAAAATTTCTCAAAAAATTCATGGAGACACACAAGAAAAGACAAATTGCTGCTGCAAAATACAGTTCGATATCTCATCCCACAGTGGAGAGTGAAACGTATGATTTAACTTGCTGAAAAGAAAATTTAAAAAAATTCTTTCTAAAAATTCTCATAAAACGAATGGAGATAGACTAGGACAACACAATTGCTATTGCAAAGTGCAGCTCGATATCTCATTCCATAGGATAGAGAGACATGATTTCCTTTGTTGAAAAAACTGAAAAAAATATTTTTAAAAATTCTCAAAAAATTCATGGAGGAAGACAAGGGCAAGATAAATTGTTGCTGTAAAGTACAGTTCGATATCTCATTCTAGACCAGAGATAAAGACGTTTGTTTCCCTTGCTGAAAAGAAATATAGAAAAAACTCTTTCTAAAAATTCCCATAAAATTCGTGGAAAAATAATTAAAAATAATTATTTCTAAAAATTCTCAAAAAATTCATGGAGGCAGACAAGAAGAAACAAAAATTGCTGCTGCAAAGTACAGTTCGATATCTCATTCCACAGTGGAGACAATGATTTAACTTGCTGAGAAAAAAATTTAAAAAAAATTCTTAAAAAATGTTTGAAGGTGGATAAGTGCAATTCAATATCTCATTCTATAGTGGAAAAAATGCTGAAAAAAAATTTAAAAAAATTCTATCTAAAATTCTCATAAAATTAATGGAGAAGAGGAATACAATTGCTATTGCAAAGTACCGCTCGATATCTCATTCCATGGAGGAGACAGAGAGACAGAGAGAGAGACATGATTTCTTTTGTTAAAAAACCTTAAAAAATATTTTTTTAAATTCCCAAAAAATTCGTGGAAGTAGACAAGGACAATCCAAATTGCTGCTGTAAAATACAGCTTGATATCTCATTCTATAGTAGAGAGAGATGCATGATTTCCCTTGCTGAAAAAAATATTTTAAAAAATTATTTATAAAATTCACTGATAAGATAATTGCTGGTTGTTTAAGGTGGTAGGTAGTGTTCAAAGCTGCTAATAGTCCTTCGAACAGCAGCAATAATAAAACTAATACAAGTTAATCATTCCAGAGAAGAAAAATGTTTCTCAATAGGTATTAGGTAAAATAATTTAACCTTCGACCATTTAAAATCAAAATGTTATCACTTAATAATTCTTGTAAGAACAGTCGTTTTTTAAATTGTGCACAGGACGATAGTTTGTATAAAAAACGTATAATATTGCGGTCATCCCCCGCACACAAGACGTTCAAAAGCATCTGATATAGGCCACCCAAACTGTCTCGGCAATATTAATAAAAAAACTGAAATGTTGAGACAACGCCCCATCAATTTGAAATAATTCTAGGAAAAAATTATGTTTCAATTAAATGTCTGTGTTTGTCTCATCTATACACATTTACCGTTTTACACTTATATTGTATTTATAAAAATAATGGCACAAAGTATTGGCCAATAATATTTATGGTGAATGTATTGCAATAATAAAACTAATACAAGTTAATCATTCCAGAGAAGAAAAATGTTTCTCAATAGGTATTAGGTAAAATAATTTAACCTTCGACCATTTAAAATCAAAATGTTATCACTTAATAATTATTGTAAGAACTAGAAAGTACTTCATGTCAAGTTTCGAAATCTGTTGCCATTATCTTCAGGTAGACAACATGGAACATCCACTAATATTGATTATTCTTCGTAATCTTCAAGTAATTTAAAGTTAGATAACAGTCGCGTTACTGTACGTGTGTATATGCGATGAGAGCAAAATCCCCTCAAGAGTGTTTTAATTTTTACACTAAATATCATGTACGCTAAAGCTCATTTGTTCCCTAACACGTAATTACAAAACGTGTACGTAAATAATGTGTATTTTGATCATTAGAACCCTAACTATTATTATTATTATTATTATGATTAACTGGTTTGTCAGTCGTGACCATCCACCCGTCCACCCGTCGCACACTCGGTTGGCGGGTTGGGCAGAGCCAAATATCCTGCGGCATCCCGAGATATATGTATATCCCGGTTCTGCATCTCGAAATTAACTGTTAACTGAGAACAATCCTCTCCCTCTCACTCAGGACCGGCTCCATCAATTGGATTTTATGTGAAAAAGTTCTAAGTCACTAGGTCATCACGGATGTTATATATGTATGCGTATTTTAATATCTTATGCAACCCTAGATAGCAAATGAAATAAAGCTTACTATTATTAAATTTGTAGCTTTATTCTCGTAATAATCTTGCTAGCTTACATTGTTCCAAAAATTGCACCTGTGTTTGTATAAATTGGCACATCTGCGTTTACACTACTTTTATCTATATATTTGCTTAAAACAACTAAACGATTATTAAAAATGAAGTCGTCAAAATATGGGTTAGTGCTTAATATGGACTAGTAAAGGCAGTTTTAACATTTTGCCAATACGAGCAGCTTCACGTTATGTGAAGATAAAAGTATTTCGAGTGCTTGCAAAAGTTCTGTCTCGTACCTATTATTTTTCGTGTGAAATCCGAACTTATAGTCTTGATGAGTTTTATTTGCAATATGGACTAAGTAAGTGGTTATGGTCCATATTTGGACAAGACTACGACTGATTCTTATTTGCGAATTAAAAAGCATGTGAACTACAATATATTAGATTTGAATTTGCATGCAAATTAATCTGAAACAAGGCTCCCAAAGTTCCTAATACATTTGAATGTTTTACATTAATCAGTATATCAGATTTGTATCCTAATTTTATATATTATATACGTTTATTTCTATTACAAGAAATTATCCTCCCGTGAGTAGAGCCAAAAACCACAGCTTTTAAATAAAAATGTTGTAGGAACAAAAATGGTAGTAGCTTAAATATGGACAAAATTATATCATCTGAAGGGTGAAAATATCTTTTGCAAAAATGTATGCTATTGTGGATATTTTGAAAAATATTTAAAAGTAGATAAACAGAAAAACTGAATTTTAGAATTATAATTTCCTCATTTATAAATCTTTTGGATATTCCATATACATAGAATTCTTTAAAAACTATTTTATGAGTATCTTAAAAACAATTATAATTGTTAGTTACAAATATCAGAAATGATGAATCTGATTTGTCGTCTCTGAAAACCAAATTATTGAAATTGGCCATTTTTTTTGGATCACTTAACCTCAAATTACTCGTAAACACGATGTGCTGAGAAAATTCTACAGCCAGATTCGTTTTTAATGTTAAAAAATCTATTAGAATCACCTCCTGTGATTTTTGTTAAATGATCCTAGCAAACTTATAAGTGTTGCATTTAGGAGAAAAAGTTTAATCAAATAACAAACATTTCAAGTGGTGTCCAAAAAACGAACCTAACAATGGCCCAAGGAAGTTGAAACGGGTCTTTCTGGTTGATAGCAGTGAATGAACTTAAAAGAAGAAGACATAAAAAGAAGAAGAGGAAGAAGAAGAAGAAGGAAGAAGAATAAGAAAGAAGAAGAAGAAGAAGAAGAAGAAGAAGAAGAAGAAGAAGAAGAAGAAGAAGAAGAAGAAGAAGAAGAAGCAGAAGAAGAAGAAGGAGAAGACGAAGAAGAAGACGAAGAAGAAGAAGAAGAAGAAGAAGAAGAAGAAGAAGGCGAAAAAGAAAAGACGAAGAAGAAGAAGAAATAAAAAAACTTAGGTATAAATAAAGTTATGGGTAAATTTCTAAAATCTGATTTTTCTTAAATATCTTTCAAATATTCCCAATATCAGGAATTTTTTAAATGGATATTGTCGGGCTTCAGATTACGGAATTTTGTCGTCATCGAAACTACTCTAGGTGGAAAGTAATTTCCACGTAATGCTTTTCTCGAAATCTATACAAAAGTGCACCAAAAGAAAATAAATTACTGGATGAATTTTGGCTGAAGATCTGATCAAATCAAAGTTAAAGGCTGATAAATACGCGAAGAAAAAGTTCTTTGGGGTGATTCTAGTACTCGCTTGCCATGGCGTAATTAACAATTACAAATAGGGCAGCTGTGGGTGGAAATTACGTCAAGCCGGCCCTATCTTCATCATATGAAAGGTTGTTAGCTATGTATTGAAATACAAGTATAAATAAATCAAATTCCGCCTGACCCTGTTCGAGCGTTTTCAAGAATTATCACGTTTGCGGAAACCATATAGCCAGCATCAAATTATTCCATTCATCCAGGAAAGTATGCACACTTTGTTATAGCTATATCAACATTGTAGCTGGTACATAACTTTGTTATGTATTATTTATTGGGCAAACTTTATGAAATAATTCGTTAAATCGAATTCGTAATACCGTTTTGCGTTTAACTTTTTTGTTTCTTCCAACAATGCGAATACTTAAGCTTCTGACTATTCAAGCATTGTTACACCGCAGATTATAAATAGTGTTTCTACAAGAAAATAATTAATTGATTTATTTAATACTTGAAAAATAATGAGATGGGTACTGTACACTGCTCCACAATTAAAGCCCATGATTGAACAGTTTTGCTAAAATACAAAGCCTTTAAAAATATGTGGAAAATCAAAAACTGACACTATTATTCGTAGTATTTATAATTTTTTTTTTATGGAAGTTTTTAATTTACACCGATATTGCTCTCGCCGATTCTCTAATCCTTGTACCGAGATAATAATATACGCCTTGTAATAGTTCTTATTCTATGAATAGGATTTAAATCGTTTTTTACATTTAATTTCCATTGTCACAATGACGCGGCTTGATTAAGAACTGTTAAATATTAATTTATTAATTATTATATGCAGGTGTTTGATGATCTAAAAGCTATTTAATAACAAAAGTTCTTCGTGACACTATCAAGGTGGTAATTTTTTCACAACTCAATGCTATCGCGATTATTGTAATCTGTATTTATTATTATACTCTCACTTTTTGGATAATCGTGATATTATTCATACTAATAAATAATACAACACCGTAATATTAACACTAATAAATAAATGACTTAAAATCCGTTTATAATAATAAATTGCATAGGAGTCATAAAGTTGTTATCTAAAATATTTAAATATAGATATATTAATCTATTTGTGTTGCTAATGTTCCTGCAATATCATATTTGTGCATTTTGATATTTTAAAATATTTTGCTAACAAATGCTAACAAAAATGTAAATATTCAATATAGTGGTCCAGAACTATTTATTATAGTGGGCTGTCTTTCTCTAATTTATAGAGTACCTAATGCACAAAAATGCCATAGCCTACTACTACTCAAAATAGCTTTCTTGGGTTTAGTAGTTTTTTATAAAAAAATCATTTAAGTTAGTATAAAATGTTAAGGGCCGTGGGCATATTGGAAAATGACGCATAACAGGTTGCTGTAGCGCAATATATAAACTTTACACAGCTGCATTAAATATAATGAAAAAGTGCGTTTCCTCTTATTTAATGTTAATTATATTTACCATTTACTTCCCTCGCTTTAGCTAATTGAAAAAATTTACCCTCCGAAATTTCTTCAGATTTTCGTGTTTCAGATCTGGTGTATCGCCTATCACAAAAATGAAAATGCGTAAAATCTATAAAATCCTTGATATTTACATTTGCGATATAATTCTCAAACCTACCTTAAATAGTATCGGTAAAAAATAAATACTAGCCATACATTCCAGATTTTATTGATAATGCTATCCGAAGTAAAATTAGTGATATTGTAAAACTATTAATATTGCAAACATGTCACGACATACAAAATAAACTACGTATATAATTATACCATCGATCGGCATCGGTTTGATCCGTGAGCATTGGAGAACGTATGAAGAAAAGTACTTCTACAAGGTGGAACACATCTCAATACTACAAAACATATGCCGCTATGTAACCATCAAGTAACTTGTGACTAACGTTGGTTGCATAGATTCACGTTTCGGTGCATATACTGATAAAGTTTGAATATTCCATGAACTTCAAGTGAATTATATGTCCATCCATTGCAGATCATTCTTGATTTTTCCGAAATTGTGCGAGTGTCAGCTATTTATTTAGATCCATCACAAAATGTTCTAGAAATTATCTCTGAATTTTTATATCAGAAAAAAGATTTATAAACGGCAGTATAGCTATTGAATCATTAATAAATAGTAGAACGAGAGCTGGGCTAGTTAGAGATCCTTGCGGAGCCCTTGAATTTTTAGAAGACCATGTTCAAAACAAGAAATATTCTATATCATTAATGACTAGAGAGCTGGGCTAGTTAAAAATTCTTGCGGAGCTATTGGGTACTTAGAAGAACGTATTCAAAACAAAAAATAGATTATTTCTTGTTTTTTCCTGAATCGTTCGACAAGCATTCCAGTGTCAGTAAATTATCCAGGTCTATTTCAAAATGTTCTAAGTTTTATATACGAAAGTAGTTATTGATTCATAAATGAACAGTAGAACAAGAGCTGGACTAGTTAAAGATCCTTGAGGAGCTCCTAGGTTCTTAGAAGAGTGAAAGATAAGTTTATCAGTTTTTTCTAACAAGACCCAAACACCATACCCAATTCCTGCAACATTGCTATCTACGTGGACTAAATCACTGTACTTACATTATATGGTTAAATTCAGTGGTTGTGCAAAGATTTTCAACGTTTCATATATTTTTTGTCTGGCATAAAATTTTCAAATTTAAAGCTACAAATAACATAGCAAGTTGAATTTTCCTTCTTTTCATTACAGTTATTGACCACTGAAAATGCAAAGAGCATACCACTGTAGTTTTATTTCGTTTTAATACATCTGTAACAAAATTGTGAAAAGTTATTAGCTTCTATATCATAGATTTAATGGAGGATCCACTTTTGCACGAGAGCGAATAAGCCAATACCGATTTTAATGATGCGTTATAAAATATATCAATTAGAGAGAAATGTTAATTGCGGTTCTTCACCTTCTTTGGCATTTTATTATATTAGCTTTTTATGACAGCATACGGCTCTGTGACATCCACCTCGAGAAACCAGATTATAGCACACTATAAGAATTTCACACCTATCAACTTGTTTGAATCTTGACAATACCGCATGAAAAATTTTAATCTGTGAAATTATAGTTGTTATAAAGTAAGTGATAGATACTGTACATTTATTTTTATTGCTAGAGGACATTTAGCTTTAGAGGAAAATTCAATTACATTTGGTTCTTTATTGTTGTTTATATTATATGGATGTTTATATTATATGGATGCAAAGATACAGCTGGGAAGGGCCGAGGCAAGATATCGATTAAGCTCGGGCTTGAAAAATTCTAGTCGATGTCACAACCAATTTTCGATAATTATTGTACTCCTGAACTCGAACGCGATTAAAACTGTTTAGTAAAATATATGAGACTCGATAATTAATTAAAAAATCAGATTAGCGTGACACAAAAACCAATAAATCCATTATATGAAGACGGAACACGAAACCGAACTAATTTGATTGTTTTGATGTGTTGGAATAATAGATGACGAAGATGTTAAGTCGTCCAACCGTAAGATCCCTAATCTTCGAGCCGCTTAAAACGATTGACACCATCATTAGTAGAAAAAGCACCCGCTTATGTCCTGCCATTAAGTCTTGTCGCCTGTTAGATGAATTGCCGGCAATCCAACGAAAAACGAAATTGTTTTACATGATGACAAACATTTTCTTGTCACTTCTAGTCATTAAACTACTCGTCGGATCGGGTTTATTTAATTAATACATACGGGGATACAAAACCTTTTAATTTTGGAATTTCTCAGCTGTTTTTTGTAATATTTAAAACGAATTTAATTATACAAGTTTTATTAAGGTTTTGCACGTAACCAAGGAGGTATCTGTTACAAATTAACAAATATAATGAGGAACCTGACAACATCAAACAACATTTACATCAATACACAGGTAATTTATTTCTAGAAATGAAATCCGAAGAAGTCAGAAATCCATAGAGGTAAATATTTAATAAAATAAAATAGTAAAAGTAAATTTTACTATTTAGTAAAAGTAAATTTTACTATTTACGTCAAAATGTGAGTCTGTATCCTCTAAATAACGTCTTAAAAGGACATAAAACTCTTTCAGAATTCGTCCCTTGTCGGTTTGACATGCTTTTGTGCAACAATTAAAGTACATCATCATGTAAAACGTCATATTTTTAATTTAGTCGGAAATTTTTACCTGCGCAGATATACTACTATATGCCCCTATCCTTATAATGGTACTTAACAATGTCAATATATCGCTTTGAAAGAATTTTAATTTTCACGCCTAGTGTTCCTCTCTTCAGGTTAACAATACATTATACCTTTCATAAAGGTGATAATTTTTAAGCCGTTTGGTCATGGTAGGTGCCATTTGTGTATTTAAAAAGCCTAGTAAAACACACAACAAAGAAATATAAGTAGCTGCGATGATATAACACTTTCTTTATAATACATTTTGCTTAAAAACTTGAAAAGTTAATTATTTTTCAATTTCTAGCATATTGAATATTACTACATGGACGTTCTTTAAATTACTGGTCATCTACAAGCCTTAACTTACCGTGCCTCTAACTGAAAAGTACAGGGTTTGAATTTTAAATTTAAATGAAAGTACAAGTTACTTTTCTTGTGCATTTAAACCTCCATTAACACAAACAGAAAATCAATATTGAGGAAGATAATTGTATAAAGACTATTGTTGACAGTCATGATATTAAGGAGGTGTTTCTCTTTAAAAACATGATTATGAATTAGCTACAGTTGATGTTTCAACCGTAACTCATCTGGAACACACAAAGAAAATTTTGGGTAATTGGAGTACTAAAATTTCATTTGCATTATTTAAAGTAAATAACTGTGGTAATATTTTAAAATGTCAACAGAGTTAGAAATTCTTTTTAAATATAATATACTACCTCTTTGGCGACTATCAGATTTGATTGAATACGTGACTCAACTTTATTCGACCTCTCTATATTGATATACCTACAGGGTGTTTCATGACGAACTGTACATACTTCTAAAGATGATAGAGGATCCCTTGACAATTCACGAATGGGTATAGAAATTTGTCTGTTGCGCTTAATTACTGAGATACAGGGTAATAAGCTACTTATGGCCAATATTTTTTTTGGCCAGAACTTCCTTACTATTTATCACAATTTGTTCAAATTTTATACAATTTGTGTACTTATCACATTTGATATAATGCCGTTTTTAATATTTAAAAATTCCAGGACTGGTCTTTTTTAATTCAAGTTTTTTTATTTCTGTATTGAAAATCACCCGGTATAATATATTTTTTTCAAATTATATGGGAAATTATAAAAGTCCATACATCAGTAAACAAAAGCATGTGAACAGATTTTTTGTCGCACCTTTATTGATTTTTTTACAAGCGATTGAATTTGGCGAAATGAGGAAACGAAAGAAAAAAAATTATAATTTTCTTAACTAAATTATCTAAATAAGAAATAAATGTGTATAGACTTAGCATCTATGTATTTATTATCTAAAATAAATCTTTAACACAAGTTCCTTTTAATAATTTACAAATATTTACAGCAAATTTTCAAAATGAAAACCGCCAACTTCTCTCCATTTTTGTTGCCACCCTCTACTTTGTTTTTTCAAATACGGACCTGATATTGTTTTCCCTTAATTTATTAGTATTTTTCATCATGATTCCAACGATATATTTTAGTTGAGCAATTTCAATACAGAACAAAAAATGAATTAAAAAAGTCCGGCCCTGGAATTTTTAATTATTAGATTTATTTTAGATAATAAATACATAGATACTAAGATTATACACATTTATTTCTTATTTAGATGATTTAGTTAGGCAAATTATAATTTTTTATCTTTCATTTCCCCATTCCGCCAAATTCAATCGCTTGTAAAAAAATCAATAAAGGTGCGACAAAAAATCTGTTCACATGCATTTGTTTACTGATGTATGGACTTTTATAATTTCGCATATAATTTGAAAAAAATATTATACAGGGTGATTTTCTCTACAGAAATAAAAATACTTGAGTTAAAGAAATCCGGTCCTGGAATTTTTAAATATTAAAAACGGCATTATATCAAATGTGATAAGTACACAAATTGTATAAAATTTGAACAAATTGTGATAAATAGTAAGGAAGTTCTGGCCAAAAGAAATATTGGCCATAAGTACTTTATCACCCTGTATCTCAGTAATTAAGCGCAACAGACAAATTTCTATATCCATTCGTTTCGTGAATAGTCAAGGGATCCTCTATCATCCTTAGAAGTATGTACAGGTAGTCATGAAACACCCTGTATAGTAAGAAAATTTAGTATACTGTATTTTCAAGTGTGCATTACCCTCGTGCTGATGAAGACTAAGAACCAGAAACTCGTCCTCGGTCGAAATGTTCTAAAAATAAAAATAAATACTTAACTACCGGCTTAGTGCAATCAATGATTTTATTTTGTATTGTGACTGACTGACTTTGAAGGCAGAATGGCATCGAGGTGGATAAAAGAAAGAACTAGATCACTAGCATTTATTGCTAAATTTTTCAAATAAAAATAAAAATAGCTAATTAGAATATTTCTTGCAAGCTTTTAAACATTACAAAAAATATGTTAGAAAAGTTGAAAAATTGCCTCCCTGCGGAACTTAAATGGACACTATTTTCTGATATTTTTGGGTGTGTGAAATTCGAATACTTCGAACAACAAAATAAATAAACCAGTAATCGGGGGGGGGCTAGAGTCGCTGTTTAGATTTTTGTCATAAAGAACTGTCAAAAATGGCCAATTTCCGAACGGCAAGTAAAATTCTGAATGGTAATATCGAGGGTAATATGTACCTGAAATAAAAAGAAAATAATTATAATTTTTCGAAAAATCACGTAAATGGAGGCCTGCGTTTGCAGTTAGCTAATCCCAGGCATTTTAACATCTAGCGTTTGAACTCAAAACTCCTAAATTCTAAGCCCCTAAGGGACAAGCCCCTAAGGGACAAGCCCTTAAACCTAAGTCTAAGCCCAAAAATCCAAACCCTTAAACTCCAAGTCCCTCAAACTTAGATACTTAAATAGTAAGTGCATAAATGATATATTAACCCCAAAAAAGTGGCTGCTATGGACCAATGCCAAAAAAAAACAACCTTTATCAACCCAATAAACTATAAAACCCAAAACTCGTAAACCTTAAACTATAGAAACATTTAACCCATGAACTATTAGCCCTGAAACTCGAAATTCATTAAACAAAAAACCCGTGAAACTTAATCCCACAAACCCAAAACTCAGTGATTTAAAAACCGTGAATCTTAAAACCTTAAAACGAAAACTGATAATACTGAGTTGAAGAGTTTTGGATTTCAAGTTTACTATTTCTGAGTCTATGGATTCGAGGATTTATCAATGGGTTTTGATTTTATGGATTTCAGGTCTCAGGATTTAGAGTTTCTATATTATATTTTCCAGTTCGGGCTTTTGGTTTATGAGTTTAGTGTTTTATGGGTAATGTGTTATTGGGTTGATGTAGAATTAGGACTGAAGTTTAAGGTTTTGGTTTTCAAGAGCATGTGATTTAAGGCTTTAGGGTTTAAGGGTTTCGTGCTTAAGCGTATGGTGTTGAAGTGCTTGGGATTTGGCAACTGCAATTTGCCTTCATTTATGTGAATTTTCGGAAACCCTTACGATTTTTTCCAAACCCGAATTTTACTTGCCAGTCGATTGACCAATCGCCATTTTTTGGCATATAGGCATATAAGATAAAAATCAATAATCAATGAAATCGACGCTTTTTACGCCTCACTCGTATTTCTGGCCATTGTTAATAGTCATGTTGGAATTCAGTAGGTACCTACATCCGAAACATAAGAAAATATTGGGGGGCGGTTTCCTTTTTTTTTAGCACCCTGTTTCATATGGGTCGCACGATTTTCCATATAGGATATAATTTTTTAGAAAGTACTCGATTTGAGAGAAATTATTATACAATATATGCGATGAGAAGTTATCCTTAGTACGCTGCCATCTGAGAGCAAACGAAACCGACTGTTTACCTATGATATTATCCGTGAAGACTAACCGCCTTACACAGGTGAGATGAAGATCTAGATACAGACTAGAAAGGTACTAGATATTTGACACAATTAGGAACGTAAAGAATTGCGTAACTAGTCTCTTCTGAAACAGTACTGTAGATTCATATTTGCCTAATTTTTCCCAATATTTCTAAAAAATGTTAGAAGAGAAGAGTATTAGGGATTGTTACCCTGCCCATACGTAAACGGTGCGCAACGACAAGTGAAAGCATTACGCCTTCTGTGACAGTGCGACAAACCACGGCCTCAGTGGTAGCGAGACTGCCGCGTTTACAGCATCCCAAAAGAATGTCACTGGTTGTCGTCAACTTTCGCGCGCACTTGAAAACTTCAAGCACATCCTGATACTCATTTACAATTTCTGCAAGTGAGACCAATTTGACTCTTGAATATGAAATTGTGTTTACAGTGTCCGTAACAATTTAGTAATTTTCAATCCAAGTGCCTTGTAAATATAAAAATCTGTGAAAAAAATCCGCTAATGTTTTGCAATGGACACATATTAAATGTAAGTCTTCCAGTACTCACGTATACTAACAAATTTTTAAATTAAGATGACAAATGCGCGCGCAAACCTTCAAGAAGTAAACCACGCGACGAATTTGTCATCATAACCGTTACCAATAGATCTGACAGTTTTTCAGATATTTACTCAAAAACGTTATCATCATACATCTCAAAACATTTTCTGGCATTAGCACATCATTCTGAGAAGTTAGGTACAACCATTAGCACAAACCTACTTGGCTCCAAGATGTCTTGATGACCCAATATTTCGTTTCAATGATGACAAATTTGTATACATAAAAATATATACGCTATAGAAGTGCAACCTTGACATTTTAGCAAGCGGGTTCCGAAGTAGAAATAAGAATCAAGTTGAAGCTTTAACGTACATTAAGGTACGCCTGAGGCTCCGATCTTAATCCTATTGAATATCGTTAATGATCACAAAAAAACTTATGAAATATTATATAATTACCTAATAATAAAGGTTTTGCGACTAAAACTTAGGTAGAGGAATTTATTTGTGGGATGTCAAGGAAGTTGATGGTGCAAATTAATGTTGTTGCTTGGAATATTGTCAGGTATTAGGTAATTTTTAATTATTTTAAATTGCTTGGTTATTAGACTAGGTCATATTGAAGCACGACTTCCATATATCAATTTAGGTGAAAGGCGGTCCTCTATTTGAGTGCTGACACTCATTCAATAGATTGGCAAAGACAACATAAATATTTAAATAAATTTGTTGCATAAACTGTCAATGTTTTATTTTATTATTTGATATACAACTATTAACTTGTTAAATTTGGTTGCGTCCGTGTTATAACACTTAACATTTATAATGGTATGGAATTATAATAAATAATAGTTTTAAGTATCCTTTGAAAGACAAACTCCAAAGGATATACTTCTTGAATGGCTCATTTTTCCTGCTAAAATAAAACAATCCTAAAAGAATTTTATCCTTGGTCTCTTTAACATAGCCATCAGCTGCTATTTTCTAGATAAGAATAGAGTAGGTGATATCCAACGTGTTACACAAACATCCACAAGAAGATTTTGGCAATAACACTTCTGCCTTAACAAACCTGCAACCTATTTGGAACTTCAAAATTACAAACAAAACTAGCCTGACCATTGGGTATAAAAAAATTCTACCAGTCAAATATATGCCACGCAGACTAGAGGAGCAAATCTCTTCTACTCATAAATACTCTTGTTCAGTAAAATCACCTTACTTTTATGTAAAATGTTTTGGTAAAATCCTTTTGCTGTCTCTCAAAAATATTATTCAATAAAAACATCCTGCTTCAAGGTGAAACGTTTTTCTTTGGCTTTCCTGCAAAAACGTGTCTTTTGATGAGTATTGGTATTTTCCCCATCCCAATCCCTTCTGCGAGAACGTTTTGCTTTCATAAGACACCATCTATGCCTGTGACGATTGAACACTTATGTAAAAAAAGATGAAGCTAGTTCAGATAAAATAAATCATGCAAATAATGATCGTTCTCGTATTACCTAAAGTAATAACTCTGGGATTCGCACGATAAGAAAAAGTACTAAATTATAGTCCACAATGCGGAAAAGTAAATCATTTGGAAATGTTCTAGGGCCACTTAAACAAATTTCCGGTTAACTCCATCAGTATGAAATAAAACGACTGCCCTTGATACGGGACGAAGTTTAAAACTATTTCAACAATTTATTATGTGCATAATTTAACCGGAGCTATTTATTATTTAACGTATTATGACAGCTTATCTGATTATTTATAATGTTTATTAAATTACTTCTAAGCACATATTTCGAAAATTACTCAAATCAAATAATATCATAGCGTTCCAGAGCTATTATTTAAAGAAAGTTCAACAAACTCAAATAAAGAGATTATAAAGATATAATGTATTACATTAAAACTCTTTCAGCGGCAATCTCCAAGAAGCTGCCACAAATAATGACTGTGATTGTTTGATGCTCCGTACTCGATTTGACGGAATAATTTTTCCTTCCTTACTCGATCTACCTAATCTACGGTTATTTTCAAACGTTTTGACACTGTTATTTTAATGAGTCAATTTTCAGATGACGTTTCAATTCCAACATGTACCTACTGCGTTAATTTACTGCTCGTTACACAATTAAATTAAACATTTAAAAATTATACTTTATGTCTACGTATATGCCTTTTGGGGAAATAAGTAATTAGAATGCCAAGTAATCTGTGTCATAACTGGATTAACAACGTTAAATTAAATTCACAACCGCAATATTTGATATACGAAAGGGCTGGCACCTTTCGACTTCCGTGGTTCAGAGGCCTTTATTTTTTATGCTGTTTGTATTATAATAATTTAGGTGGCAGGTCCTAAAATGAATTTAAAAGTTCATTCACTTTCCGGGCAGAAATCACACATTAAATAAAACAAATTACTTAAAAGTTAAAACAGGAACGTAATATGTACACCGTGAGGCAAAAAACTGAGAAAAACAATGTAAGGAAAGTTTCATAGACACGAGGATAAACTATAGAAGTTTGAATTTATATAGAAGTCTAAAACACAAGCTAAAATAGAGGAGGATAAAAGTTTAATACTAGCTAATATGCATATACTGCAGAATTTATTATGCCTTTGTTATGGGCTTAATAAAACATGGCAAACATTACAATTTGGTTAATTATATAGTTAATAAACTAATATGGATGCAGCAATTTATTATTAAGCTGCTTTAAACAAAATAAACTTATTTAAGCACGTCATGGAAGAGAAAACTAATTTTATCCAGTGGAATATTTAAAACCTTTGGGTTGTATACAGGGTGTTTTTTAAATCACCGCCAAGCGGAAACTTGAGATTTTATAAGACAAGAAAAATTGCCAATAATGCTTTTATGATTCATAATAGAGATATGTACTTACAAGGTAGTTAAAAAAAAATTCAAAAACTACCAAAGATATGAATTAAGATTTGGTCACTGAAACGTCTAACTAGATATAATTAATCAGACGAATTTGAGTAAGCTAGCTTAATATAGTGACGTAGAATATTTAATTACTTAAAAAAGGAAAATTGCACGCCTCAGCACTTTTTTGAATTTAATATTTAATTATGCAAATAAATTCATATACCTACTTGGCGTTTTTAGATTTTGTACTTCGTTTTTGAGATATTTGCGTTAATGTAAAGACAAAACGAAGGAAATTTTATAAAAAGCAAAAAAGAGTCCCTAATTTTATTTACAAACAATAACGCAGTTAGCTACAACATAATACAGAAATATTAAAGAAAAAAATATTTGTCCCAAAAAACGTATCTCAGTTAGGAAAACATGAATAATTTTTTTATATCTTATTTTAAACCATAAAATCCCCAGTTTTTATTTGCCAGTAATTTAAAAAACCTCCTGTAAAATACACGTTTTATAAACACAAAACTCAAAAAAATCATAACCTCACGGGATAAAGAAAAATTTAAATAAACAATGGGCAATTACTAGAAGAAGATAACGTTTCGTATGTTTGGTGCTGCAGAAAGATAATTAATGAAATTTAGGGCGACAAATAAGTAAATAAATAATAAGTTAATTCAAAAGAGGTCTACTTAAAAGAAATCGATCTCTTGTTGAGATCAAAATCGCAAAATTGTTATAAATTTATCTCAAGATGGTATGCGTATAATACCTACAATAAATTATATTTAGCTCAGAATGACTAACATAATTTAACAATATAAGTAAACGAAAATTCGTAAAAATTCCTTCATTAATATTAGCGCCTTCGCCAATTTTGAGAATAAGAATCATTTCAATTAATGGTAATTTTATTCATTGATGAATGCGTCTATCTTTCAACCTTTTGGTTTTTTTCCATATCTGGTTGCATATCAAGTGTGCTTTAGTCGAAAAATTACTGTTTTTATTTGAAATTATTGTAATAAACTTAAAAAGTGCATAAATTCATTTCACTTCTGATTTTGCATTTAGCAGCTGAAGTTGAATCTAGTAGACAATGTAAAAGTAAGAAAAGGATATGTAGATCTAATATCCTCGAGGAACCCCAGAACGATCTTAGAGTGGCGACTATCTGAGGCGGATTCTCGCAACCAGATTATTGAAACTTATGTTAAAAATTTGAACCGTGGAGTTTCTTTATTTCTAAGACTGGAATTAGATGTTATTCAGTGATAAATCCTAATTTATTTGTGAGGTCACGATGGGTTAAACCTAGGTTTAATATTCCAAATTCCTAGGAATTTGGAATATTTATTGACTGATGGGAAGGCTTCTTGTTCCATTCAGGATTGCTTTTAAAACACAAAAATGCTCATTCAAGATTTAATTACGGTTTTGTAGATACACTCTTGCTACGGCTGGCAGCTAATATGACTCATTTCGCACGTTTCCAAACAAATGCTTGCCGAAAATCATTTTTCAACTCTACTGAAAATTAAAAATATATTTATTGCTATTCCAGTTATACCCTTTTCTATTTAACTAATAATCAACCCAAATTATTTTTTTGATACAACTAAATTCCCCTTTACTCTTTTGGGCTATGTTGAAGTAATCTTGCCATCTTAAGTCAACTTTTAGGTTTTAAATAAAAACAAGATCGTTCTTAGAATTTTGTTTCTCTGTTTGTCTCTCATTGCAAATATTACCTTCTAGTGAATCCCATGTCCAAAGCGAGTGTTCAGTTCAAGTCAATTAACTTAACAAAAATGCTTTGTTATAGTTTTAATTAAAATTTATTTTGTGTACTAGCTGAATAGGTATACTATTTATTTTCAATCAAGCATTTCCATAATTGCAAATGATGCTGAATATTAAATTGTACATAATTATATATTGACAATTTAATAGGATAAATCAACATATATTCTTGAATAAAATTCAGTGTACATACTTGTATTCTATAGGCAGATAATAGTGTCGGTTGTCGACATTGGCAACATGATTAAGGCCATTATACATTTATTCCCTAACGCAGGCACCATAAAACTGGGCCAAACAAGAGGAGCGTGTCATATATAGGGGAATGTACTGACCTACATTTCTAGAGATAAGGGTAAAAGAACGTGAAAATAATATTTTACTACATACAATTCATTATCTCTCAAACAATACTCACGTGTTTCTTGGGTATGCGTTGTATTTTAAAATTGTGTGATTTTCAGTTCATGCTCCTGAAAGGTACTAAATATATTTTAAATGGCACATAATCTGTCAATAACTGAAATATTTATATCACCGGATGCTTCTATGGAAATTGCAAAAATTAGAATGTGGGCTGACGGGATTTAATTTTCTGGATAGAACAATTTAAAAAAAAAACAAGTTTTATAAAATTACAAGAACAAATAAACCCAGTCAAAGGTAATTATTTGGGTTATTACGAACCAAATTCTAGGCTCTTCATTAGCCAGAGTTAACTATAACTCTACAAACCCTTCACAAAACATCATTATTGAAATTGCTAAGTAAGTTGAGGTAGTTGAAACGTTATCCAAAAGCAATTTGCTTTATTTATCAATCTTCGACTTCACCGTCATATCAATTATATTTACCTCATAGTCACAACCTAACAATGCTAATGCCAATATCGATAATATCCGATGTAGTGTTAAAATAATAAATAATTTAATGTTGTTCTGAATAAACGATGTTAAGTGGTAGAACTTTATAATAGCTGAAAGAAATCTATACCTATAGTGATTGTATCAAGAGTAAAGGCTTCATAATTGGACTATGAGACAGTATGAGAAAGATTTTCCAGTTTCAATACATCATATACCCAGAATAGGCACTCTGATCGTTAATGCATCTATAAGTATCTTATAAAACTTTAGATTTATGACAGAAATAACCATCGATCTCTTCACTTTTGTATGCATAATTAAATAAAGTATATTGTTTTGTAAGAAACTAAGTACTTATAGATAATTTTCATTTGCAAATACATAAATAGCCTTTACAGAACTGTTTGTTTTATAAGGGCTATTACATTGCAGTTCTAGTGCTATAGAGGCTCGTGAAGTAATTCGCTCTTATTTCATACGTTATACATTTAGTTGCACAAAAATTATGACAGATTGTGCTATAGAACTATTTGGCTCATTAGGTATAAAGTTATTATACAAATGCAAACCTCTTATGTATAATTTCTACTGACTATTTTACAGAACAATTTATATCGTAATATCGCACAAGCCTTTCTAGCCAGACAAAGCACTGCTATAGAACTATTCAGATTGTTATGTAATTATTACACAAAGTTCTGTTATAAACAATTTAAGTTCATAAAACAACCATTATAAAACCAGAATTTCTTTTTATTGAAAGATGTTAAACATAGTAGGTACTTTCATTCGACGACGTTTTCACTGTGCTTGACTTTCTTCCATATTGAGATAATAATATTGATTCTTTTATTTTGATCGTTAAAGCATCTAGGTATAAAGTATCTTATAAAACTCTAATTTTATGAAAGAAATATCCTTCGATTTCTTCACTCCTGTATAATAAAAAGTACCTATATTATTTTGTAAGAAATTATAGTTAATTTTCACGTGCAAATACATAAATAGCTTTTATAGAACTATATTTGTTTTATAAGGGCCGTTACAATACTGTTCTACTTATATAGAGGCTGTCGAGAAGTGATTTGAAGAATAATTCGCTCCTATTTCATACATTATATATTTAGTTGTATAAAAATTATGATATTATGAATTATGATTGTTTTATAGAACTATTTAGCTCGTTATAAAGTTATTATATAACGGTTATAGGACAATTTATATCGTATTACACTTAGGGTATCATACAGTTCAAGCTCTTTCAGATGGATAAAGACTGCCAAGGTTTTTCTTATAGAACTATTGGGCTTGTTATGTACCTAATGGTTATATAAGCAACAAGTTCTTCCAGTTGGTATATCAAGACTTGCGTTGGGTTACTTTGTAGTACAATTTAAGTTGATTAAACAACCATTATTAAATCATAAAACCTTTTTATTTTAAAAAATGGTAAACATAGTAGGTATTTTCATTCGACGCTGTTTTCACTATCTTCCATTTTGAGATAATATTGAATATTTTATTTACCTAAATGTTTATGTTATAGGGAACTTACCACAGAGATCTTTAAAGCCATTACTAGATTCCCTTAAAACACCTTATTAAGGCGTCTGTGTAATAAAATGTTTATTGCATAAGTCCAACTGCTTTAAAATTAGGTGTAACAGTGTTTACAACACCTATTAGTACATGATTAAGAAGACAACCAATAGGTTTTATAGTGGTTCTATAACCAATATTTATATAACCGTTATAAAACAAAAATGGCTGCATGTCTTAACTTGCTTTATAAGATAAGATTAGGTATCCAAATTATTTAAAAGGGGATATAAAACTGGTATAAAGTGGTTCTATAACTACGTTAAAAAAAAATGATGTAGATTGTTTTAATATGACCAAATTAAATATGGAGAGTCAATTAGAACAAAATGTACTTTAATTAAATATTAGTTACTTTTCCACCACAAATTTAAGACAAATTTGGATAAACGTCAAAGCAACTATGATAATAATAGGTATGGTTTAGTTAGGTAGTTTTAAAGCAGCTTGGATATGTAAGAAGTGTAGAATGGAATAGAATTATAATTGTTATTATTATTATAGTTAGGTATTGATCGTGAAATACTTATATATAAAATATGTAGGTACCTACTTATTTGTTAATCCATTTATAAAATCGTACCTAAATAGGTAGGCGCAAACACAAAAGCAAAAATTTTACAAGAACTTTAAAAAACGTCGGTCTGTCTGTCACATTGCTTGTAAGCACGATAACTGAAGACTATGAATGAGGTAAAATTGTGAGTAGGAATTAGTGAAAAACCCTGATGTTTTCGGAAATAGATAAGTGAATAAAAAAAAAAAGTAAGAAATATCTTAATAGAAAAATTTAAATGTCAAAAATATTGCACATTCTGCTTTCCACCAACCAAGTAAGCATCATTAGGAAATGGTAAAACCCTATTTATACCTAAAAATCTGATAGGAAACAATACTGTACTATGTTTAAAAAAAAGGATAGACGTATTTACAAAAACTGTTAAGGACATTCCACAGAATAAGTATATAAGAATTAAATTAAATAATCAATAAATCTACTGCCTGGGAAGTGGGAGTGTAACTTTCATCACTAGTTTAAATATTAAAAAGTTGTAGTACTAATATATACCTACACTAATTTAATGAAATCGATATGAATTGGAATTCGTAATAAAATAAACTGTTGGACATCTCGATTTAATGTTCAATGGTAGAAAAAGTCGCGTGATTAATTAATACTTGTAAAGCTTAAACGTATTGTATATTAAAAGTAATATTTTCAGATTACAATTGTATATAGCGATTAGTAGAAAGTGTATTGGATGACATTAGGACCAATGACACAGGTGGGTACGCCTGTCATGTTGTCACCGAGATAGAGGGGATGTCACCAAAACTTGAAGCGCAAGCGCGGGGCGGTCACTGAATGTCACCAGAATACGCCTCTGATACCCACTTCTTGGTGCCCTCTGCAGGCATAGCCGGCAGATTCTGATTCAATACTCTCATCTGTCTACGAAGCTGTGACTTGGAATTGGCGTTGCCAGGTCCGACCCCAGGCTCTTGCTTTGCGGGATTTACATTTGAAATATTGCAATATGTAACAGCAAGGCACGCAAACGTGCAGGAAGCGATGGACAATAATTATTCTAGTGCATTTCCGTAATTATAATTGTACCAATGGCATGCCTTAACTTGGTGGAAAAATAGCAGGATATCTGCCAATTATGCTTCTCATTATTTTAAATATTACAAATGTGGAAAAAATACTGCTTTACGTTTCCTGCAATTTTTAGACGGAAAATAAAATACGACAAACGAATTACTACCAATCATTACATTTTGTTATTCCTTAAGAATTGGTTAACTCGACATTTAAATTAAGAGTTACTTGAAAAAATATTACTCGTGCATATTGCAGGATTTTCTTTCCGGAACTTTGGCAACGCTGTACTGAAGTTACAATTATCAAGCAATTGCATTCAGCAGTATGTGGCCCGAATGACCTTTCTCTTTGTTTCATCAGGTAGGAGGAACTGAGAACTGTAGAAATTGTTCTGCAAATGAGTTTTAATTTTTCTTAGAATATAAGGAGTTGCGCTAGTAATTTAGTGCAAGTACGTACCTATAGTAGTTTGTACTTCTGTATTTCTACCCAAAAATTAAAATTACAATATTATCTCTTATAGGTCTGTTTTATACTATATCTCTTTTCTTAATACTAATTTAGTTTATTAATTACCTAAGTAATTCTGGAATTAAAGAAAATCCGAACTGCCCTTAATAACACATTTAAAAGACACCGGACGCACAATTGACATTCAAGTACTCTGATAATATGAATTAAATCGGGGATCTAGAATTGTTTTGATATAGGTACCTACACATTTGCCACCACGAATAAAAAATTGATTTTATGTTTTTAAATAAACCACTTTTTTATTTTTATATACTTACCTACCTACTTAGTATTATTTATCTTAACCTGTCATAAAGTTCTTTAAATATGCTGTTATTAAGGCGAATTAAATTTGTAAATGGTTACACTGTTGGACAATAAAGCAATTATTATTATTATTACATCAAAATATCCATGTTTAATATTGGACAATACTGAATTATTAATGCCGAGCAAACTTTGTATACACACCTTTTGTTGGTATTTCGTTAATATTTTGCCCCTTTGCAAGACGCGTCTAAAGAAACTTGGCTAATAAAGAAGTAGAGGCAAAGTATTATACGTTATCGTCCATCCCCGGGAGAATATGAATCAAGAATATCAAGATACAAAGAAAACAACAAATTCTTGTTCCAGTTACTTTTAATACAAGCGGATGAAACGAGAAATCGATATTAACAAGACTATACCAGATCTCACCACTCTTTCCACAAATACTGCACAATATTTTCTAAATTTAAAGGATGTAGGTATACGAACATTTTCACGTTTTCTAATCAACGTAAGAGAAAATGCACCAAATCTGAAAACATAAATTATCCTTTTTAAACATTCTTAATATACTCGTATAGGTACCTATATTAATTTTCTCCACGTACTAATACCTGAATTTGTAATAACCCCCAGCTGAAACCAATACTGCAAACCCCTATTTAAATAAATATTCCCTGTATTTATTTCTGCTAAATTTACGTACAAAATATCTTTGGCAATTGGCAGCAGCCCTGCAACACTGCATAAACTAAAAATGCATCTAAGGGGCAATAATATAGTGCACTCACGATCTCAACTAGACTTGCGAAATTACTGTATATATTCATAAAGCGTACGAAGGCGGAGTCAGCCAGAATTGTCACTGCAAGAACGACTGTCACTTGTCCCAATGGTGGCGCATGCGTGCCGCCAATGGGACCATAGGCCGTCGCGACGTTGTGACACGCCCGGCGTCCAGACGACCCTTGACCTCTCAGTGTCCTGTGTCAGCCACGAACGGTCACACGTATAGTATGCAAGACTTGACGTCGATTCGGCGCCCCTATCGGAAAATGCCTGAAGCACCACCGACCACGCTTTCGCCGCCAGTTTAAATTGGTAAGTCTCAGACTCCACAAAGTTTATTTCGCAACAGTTTTTTTACCTTTTAAGATACAGTGCGTCCTCATAGGCTTATTTTATTTTGTAATTACTTATAAAAAATATAAACTCAACTAGTCCTTTTAAGGATAATATAAAAAATGTTCTAAAAAAACTACGCACTTCATGCGATAGCGTCGTTTAAATATTATTGGTTTAAATTTTTATTTCATTTTTAACCGACTCCACAGCGAGATATTCCTTAAATGGTTTGTACGTTTCCGAGAAAATTGCATCGAATAGAAAAATTATGTACATATCGTGACCTTAATATGGCATTTACAGAACTATTTTCTTGCTGACCCGTAACATTATCATGTGTTTACTGGTATAAATCAATCAACCATGTAAGCTGATAACAGTATTTCGATGTATTTGTTTTAAAATTACACAGAAACAAAAAAAACGGGCATTATTATATTATAATCAAGAAATTTTATCAAACGTGTAGTAATTTCTATATTTATGTTGTAAGTATGCAAAATTTAATCTATGGCAAGTGATAAAAATAAGCTGAAATCAAGTACGAACAGAAGAGTTTAGAGCATCCCATATTATATAGATTACATGCATTTAAGTGCGAGCAATTGATTACTATAAGAGGTCCAATATTAATAGAAATTATTATCTTACGGTCTCAGTCTGTGTTTTGCGTCTTACTCCCAAATATCTCGCTCCTTACTTTCAGTGGTGCTAAGAAAAGATTCATCTGAACGCGCAGTAGCAATATATCGTCTTGCTTAGGAGAAGTGAGGACCAACATAAGCAACCTATACAAACATTAATTCGAAGGCTACGGTTTCGCTTGAATTCATAGAAGAGCTTTCGACAGATGCGGGCATGAATTCTCTGTGACTTTTGAGAGGTGTTTTCCAGAATGACAATGCCAGACCAAATATTTTTCTCAGTGAAAATAGAAAGTAGAAACTCTTCTTCTGTTACGAATAATCCATAATCCTGAATTAACTGGCTCGAAGCAACCCATATATATCTGGAGGACTAGTTGCAATGGAAATTTTGATTCGGCAAAGCACTCATCGAATGTACTGGTGAGAACGATAGATCTGATACTTATGGGAGGATTTAAGGCTCATGTTAACTTACTTCCATTGCATCTACAAAGACTTGCTAAAGTCACAATATTTTGTACCTGGCAGTTGTTTCTTAGATATTCCACTGGTGAAGATCTGAACCATCACTCTTTACCATACTTGCTGAAGTCACGCTACTCTACGACCAATTGATAGTTTAGGTCAACTGTATTGATCTGAATGTTGGAAGTTTTTAACGTGTAAGTTTCGGCTTGTAAACTTTCAATCCTTAGCATGCCTTTGAATAAACGTTAGGTCTTCAAAAATTTCACCAATTTGTCAACTGTTGCATCTAAGCTGAAACATATCCCTATCATCAACAGATATTGGAGATGCTGTAGATCAATATCAGTTCAAAAAGTAAGGCTACTTCGGCAATGCTGCAACTAGGCCAATTGGTTTACCAGAAGATCTCCAAACAAGATGTATCATCATTCATCAATCCCAATTTGGCAAACTTTCTGATGCTTTCCTCATTGTAGTTGCCCAAGTTCTTGTGACTATTGTGGTCGTTTATTTTTGTTTACACCAAATCTAGGAACACTATAGGGCTCTTCTCAAATTTAAATTGCCTTGTATTTTTTATATTTAAAGATGTCAACAAGCAATGATCAATAAAATCAATCTTTTATGGCTTTAACTTTGTTATTTGCAAAGTTACAAAAAAATGTTCAATATAAAAGTTGTTTGGTTCTTTACCATGCATGTTTTGAGTTTTTCTATTTATTGATATCTTCTTCTGGTTTGTTCCTATGGCAACCAACTTTTTCTATTTAAATGGCACCCATAATTTTTTTTGTCGATTTGAAACAAGCATATTTTTCTCTATTCAATCATAATATTTTGCAATTTTTGGAAAAAAAATAAGCGTGAAAAAAAATATTTATTACGACTCAATCACAACTAATCTAACGGAGCTCAGTTTGTCCATTTGCTTTAGTGTTGGTGTTTTTTTTTGTATTTAGCCTACCTTTGTTACTCTTTAAATACTTAATTATTTCTAAATTTTCGTGTTGTGAAATTAATTAATTTAGTTGTGATTGAGTCGTAATAAATTTTTTTCACGCTTATTTTTTTTCCAAAAATTGCAAAATTGTATGACTGAATAGAGAAAAATATGCTTGTTTCAAATTGACAAAAAAAAAATTTGTGGTGCCATTTAAAAAGAAAAAGTTGGTTGCCATAGGAACAAACCAGGAGAAGATATCAACAAACTAAATAACTCAAAACATGCATGGTAAAGAACCAAACAGGTTTTATAAATATTTTTTTGTAACTTTGCAAATAACAAAGTTAAAGCCTATGTAGGCGAATACGCTACAAATATCACATTTTTCTATTTTTGTAATAGAGAAACACGTGGATCCATATACAGGGTGTTTTATTTAAAAAAATAAAGGTTATGCAGAAATACTACATTTCCCCTGTACATGCACTAGAAATGAGACAAATTTATTAATGAATACTCACATCGTACTGATTAACATGGGCAATGAGAAGCTTTCTATTAATTTATGTAATGTCATAATATGTTATCTGTTTAATATTGTATAAATATTACCGTCTGCTTTTCTCTCCGTTGTTTCTGATACCGACCGTATAATACTTTCAGTTTTACCTATGCGCTCAGCTGGTATCTTTATTATCCCACGTTCAACTCATGCAAGATTGATTCAATTACCCATATTCCTGTTTTGTAGTAAAATAAATAATCCAGTTATTTAGTTTTTCAATTACGTATAATGTGATTTTAATAGAGTAAAATATATGCATACGAAGTATTTAGCAGCTAAATGTTTAGCCTAAAGGCAGATAACTTGAAAATCAGTGTAATCGATTATGTTCACTGGATTATAATCGGCCTGTAATCAAATTTGAGTGAGCTGGAGCCTACGTACTCGTACCGGAATGATCTATTGATATATAAGTGTTTTATAAATACAATACCTATACATAAAACGGTAACGTTACAGGACTAGGTACTTAATTGTCAGGACTAAATTTACTAGAGCTAGAAACTCTACATTTGCGAGGACACCACAATTTAGTGAAGTCCTGAGGCAGAGGCAGGGGTTTAACATTATTAACTTATTTTCGATTCCATGTATTTTGTCCGATTATTGCTGCATAGTCTTATATTTGTTATATATTTTGAGGCGAAATTAACGTCTTGATCACTCTATGGGGTTAAAAAATTAAGTAATAGTAAAAATGAATTTTTTTTATATTTTTATTAAAGCAAATGCGTTCTACAGATAATAAATGGATAGATAATAGAGCAGTTCAATAACTTGCTCGAAAAGAACTATTTTTGGACATTCTACATGTCACCATATTATTATTGCCCAAAAAATAAAAAAATCGACTATTTCGCCTAGTATAGGTAGGTATTCCGCTCCTATACTGGATTTAAGTGTTAAGGACCTTTATTATTGTTCATAAATATCCGTGTTACCTAATTTACCTTCGGTACAATTTTTGCATTAAATGTTTAAAAAATAATTTCGCTAAAAAAATTAATAAAAAACAATTAACTTTGACATTTGTACATAGGAATTTCTGCAATTGATGGACACAGTTGCAATTTGAATTAATTTTTTGCTGACAAAGTTGAAAATCAGAAGTGCCCGTATATTCAACTATGCTGAGGTTTCTCTTGGTGATTCTCACTTAATTCTAACAGCGAGCAAGGAGAACGAGGCGACCGTCGTCGTCGGGCTGTAAACACGCACATCGACATTCCCTAGTGACAAAGTTTGTAAGCTATGCAGCTCGGATAGATCAAAGAGTCCGGTAATCCGTAATTTAATCGGATTTACCTATAAAAATATGTTAAACAATTTAAATGGTAATTAAGATATTAAGCATATTTGAAAATATCGTTTTTAACCGAGCATCTTCGGTTGAATTCGAATTAAACGGAGGGGGAACATCTACAATGTTTAGTACTCCGGATTACCACTGAGCTGGCTCGAACAACTCGCAACCTAAAGCTAGTCCACGAATCAATCAAAGCGAAAAGCATGTGTTCGGGTTAAAATAACACTATTATGCACATTATTGCCACATTATTCCATTTAGGAAACCTTGACTTCACATAATTATATATTTTGTGTAAACTTTCGCGCCAATTTTGTGAATAATGAGTGTATTTTTTTCGGTTGGTTTCACAGTGACTGTATACATGATTTTTATTTTGGAGCCGATACTGGGATGTAGTTACAGAATTTCTTTTCTTTAGTATAGGTACGAGTCATTTAAATGTAAGTCTAACAATAACCTGCATCTTTGTTACTTAACAAAATTATTTTTAAAGCGGGTTCGTAGAATTTGAATATTTTTTTACAACACATAATCAGTTGCTTATTATATTGACCAATAAATTGGAATTGTGCTTGGTGATTTGCAATCAACAGGTTGATTTAATTGGAAAAAAATGTTGCCCATTTTCACTATAAATATGTCTATTTATAAGGTTATTATGATAACAATAGGTATATTTATTGCAATAAGGTGTCTATTTCGGTGAACAAAATTAATTTATTTTCTACACATTACTAAAATATTCCAAAATGAAAGGTACGCTCATTTATTTATAGATGGCACAAGTAGTTACTTAACTAGAATTCCCGCCAAAACGACACATTTTTAGAAAAATTAACAACCCAAAAAGTTGTCAGTCCCGCGGCAATTGAAATCGATTTGAACTTTATTCAAACAGACCCAGAAGATACACACAGTTCTCTAAACTAAACTACATGTTAATATAATATTAACTCACCTATTTAAAATTAAATTTTAAAAAATTATTTCACTTCAACTTAAACTAACCTAAACTAACTATTGTCCTAATTTACATTGTCTAAAACAAGTGCGCATTACTTTGCGCACGTAAATTGTGAAATGTCAAATACAAAAACTGTATGAAGTTTACATTTTAAATTAGTCAACTTCAAATCTATCATATTCGCATTTGGTAGATCTTTAAGAGTAATTAAATATGTCTGCAGATGTGCATCTAGTTGACCATGCAAATTGTTAGATATATGATTAAATGTGGCCAAGTTGTGGTTTCGAAATTCAAATAGGTGTAACTTTTTCTGAACAATTTTTCGCACAAGACACAAATTAAAGATTGCCTACCTATAAATCCTCACACGAGTTACTGTTTACAAAACGGTAAAAAAATTTTTTTTAAATAAGTACAATTAACATGCAACTCTTCTTAATCCTTCCAAATTTTTAATTTAAGAATATTGCTTGAAATAAGTATTTATTTTTTAAAACATATTGTATAAGATGTATCGGAAATTCAAAAAAAATTAGGCAGTTTCGTAAAATCCCTTTTTTGGATTCTGTGGAAACCCTTACTTTTGTCAAATGTGCATACGATCATGTTTTCCTTTAGATAGGATAACATATAAAATAAACCAGGAAACGTCACGTTAATATCCTCGCCATTAATTTCCTTATCAGATACAGCAATATGACAAACGTTACAATCAAATCAAGGCTTTACATCATCAATTGCTAGGATCAGATTGATTTCTCCTATTGACTTGCATTTTTAGTTCTCCGGCGGAGATGCACAAAATTTACCCTTCATGGCTGGCGTAAGTAATAGTCGTTAGGTAAAGAAGATCTAATTCAACAATTATTTAATAATAATTTCTACCTTTCACGGGTATGTTAGTGATTCGGCTCATTTAACATGTCGCCGGGCAAAGTCGGTTCGAAACCAACACAGCGAAATATTTTCACGTGCAAACTATCTCCAAGACGTGGTTCAGACTCCACCATGAACTGTAGGGCCCCGTCTTTGAACGTTAGATGATTTGAATGTTGAAAATGATTTTTACGTAAGCTCCTTTTAAAATTAAACCCTTATGTTGAAAAAAACTACCTTTTCAGTGATCTCCCATGGAATGTCTGTTGCCATTGAAAACCTATGTGTAGTGTCAAAATATCCGCATAAATAACATTATACAGAATTTTAAGGTCGAATTTTAATTTAAAATTGCCATTCATGCCCTTTGAATTATGACTACCCCCGAAAATTTTAAATTAGAGCGGCGCACCTCGTTCAAAAGGGATTTTGATTCTCTATTCAGTAAAATTTTGATAATATCTAGTAAAACTCAATTGAGGTATTTTCTGCTAAATTATTGGTTTATATTAAGAATGTGCTTCTAAATTTGAATGTATTTTATTATAATTGAATTCAATATTCAAAATGATCGCCAGTCTCCTCTTGACAAAAACCAAGGCGATCTTTGAATTCTCGGCTTATTTTGTGAATTTCTTCGGTTATCCTATTTTTTTAATTTGCAATATTGTCTGGTCGATTAACATCCACTTTTGATTTTTAATAGCCCCATAAAAAGTAATCAAGAGGGGTCAAATCGGGAGACCGAGGTGGCCATTTAATAGTTCCACGTCTTCCAATCCACCTGTTAGGGAAAACTTCGTATAAATAATTTCTCGCTGTGGAGTTCCATCTTGTTGGTACCAAAAATTTTATTTGGATAATTAACATAGGTATGGAAAAATTAGTCGAAAAATTTAGATGAACATTACCGTTAAGTGTGCCTTCAAAAATATAATTTGATTATTAATGACCAGCCTAAACGTTCACTTTTTGAGGAAATTATGTGCGAGCCTCCATCATCAAATAAGGATTATCTCTGCTCCAATATCGACAGCTCTGGCGGTTTACCGTTCCATTTAATTGAAATGTGGCTTCAAACAACAATTTTGTTTATAAACTGCAAATCTGCTGGCATTCTGTTCATCATTAATTCACAAAATTTTTACCTTCGATCAGGATCATCCCCACTTAACTCCTGAACCAACTTAACTTTATAGTCATGGTATTTGTGATACGTGGCTTATTATTAAATTTCACAAACCTCCTTTTGAGTTCTTGTTTTGTTAACGCATCTAATCATAATTAAAATATCTATTCTCGAGTTTCGGATAAAAATGAAAATACAGCTAAATTAAAAAAAATCTAATTAAATACACTGATGCGTGTGAATAATTTAGAATAAAGTGACGCTAATTGGAAATAAAAATATTTCATGGACCACGGCCCACTTGATAATTTTTTAAGGTACAGTAAATGGTGTTATATCTTTAGGTTTTTTACTAATTTTTTAGTGTCTACTTTAGAAAATCCCTTTCGAATGAGGTGCCACACGACCCCTCTTCTAATTTAAAATTTACGCTTAAAATGAATTTATTCCATACATATGGACCGCTCCGTATAAGCTAATACATTTCTAGTACAATAAATTACCACGTAATTTTAACCCTACCAGAATGGACCAAAAATCTTTTGGTATGGCATTGCCCTCGGTTGAAAACATCAGAGGATGTCAAAACGCTTTGAAATCGAAAATGTTCGTGATTCCTATCCATAATAATTTTTATCAGGTTTACAACTTTCTTACCATTTTACAGAGCTTCAACCTGTTTAATTAACGTTGCGCCTCAATGTGTAAGAGCACATAGTGGCTATATACTAAATTTGAACCGATAGGTACGTACGTAAAAACTATAACTACCTATGTAATTTATGCACCCGAAGGGAGCTTATTTATCGCATTACCAAGCGTTAGGCCTTAGTGCTGACAATTACAATGTGGATAAGCATAATTTTATTACATATCATTCCTATCATGAAGATAGATCATTGTAATCGAATGCGACGACGTCGACTCTTATGCATGAATTCTACAATTTCAGCGTGATGATCTCACTGGTGTTTGCTTTAGGTAGTGCTGCCTCCTCGGCGGCCACCGTCCCCGTCCGATGCCCTGTTACAATGATTAAACACGCTTGATGTGTAACCTGTATGTAACAGACGGCAAACTTCAACAGTGCAGTATTCAATCATCGGCGGTATGACGCTATGAAGTACTGAAACCAGCGGGAGTTGAACTATTATATTCGCGACAACTCTACGCTAGCACTAAAAAAATGTTTTCTCCACTCCTGGAAGTGGATTGTAACACTCGAGGCTGCATTTTTAATGCTTGTGGCAGTATCTTACTTAGTCGATCGCTGAAGCAAAATTTGCTTGGTAGGGTATGAGGTTTGTCAAATTCGTCGGTAGATTTACCTTTATTTGAAAAACGCACAAACACGCATGCATTACCCACTGGCATTGCCTGTGTCGTAAGCTGGAAATCGAACCCAGTCCACGATAGACAGTGTGGCCAAGCAAACTCCTCACCTCACACAACACGTGCTGCGCTAATAACTGGGATTGTGAATCAATATCTTTCCAAATCTATTCAAATTTACCAAGTTCTGAAAAGAGTGGATATCCTAAATGTAACGCCGACACTGAAGTAGATGAAAACCGAAAGACTTCAGGATAAATAAGTACGATAAACTGCTATGCAAAATTCAAGGATCCTCTGAAATTTTGGTCACTATTGTTTTTTGGGATAAGACTGTGTACAAGGATTTTTAGACTTCTTAAATTTTTTTAAAAACCTCCAATCTGTAAACAGGGGAGAACCGTATTTTGATATTTTTAGCCGTTTTCAAGATATCGACGAAAATTGACATTTGGAAAATTTCGAAAAAGTGTCATAATTTTTTTATTTCAATATTTCTTCATGCAGTAAAAATTTTCTAGAGGCATTTTTCAACATAGAATAAAATATATCTTTGAAAATTTTATATCACTACTAAATTTTGATATAACAAATAATCATAGTTGGCTTTGTCAAATTGGCCAAATGTCTCGAGAGTGGTTAGAGATATCGAAATGTGGGTTTCACCTATTGACGTTTCACGAAAATGGAGTACTAGCAACGTGTCTGAAGCTCAATTTTTATGAAACGTCAATAAGGAAAAACCAAATTTTGATATCTATACCTAGCCGTTTTCAAGATATCGCCGAAAATTGACGTTTGGCAAATTTTGAAAAAATAATTTTTTTTATCAGTATTTTTTCATGCAGTAAAAATTTTCAGAGGCACTTTTCAACATAGAATAAAATATATCTTTCAAAAAATTTATATCACTACTAAATTTTGAGATATCAAGTTCAATTTAATTCAAAATAAATGTAAGTAAATCATAGTTGGCTCTGTCAATTTGGCGATATCTCGAGAATGGTTAGAGATATCGAAATGCGGTTCTCATCTATCGACGTTTCACGAAAATTAAGCTATGGCAAGGTGTCTGGATCTCAATTTTTATGAGACGACAAAACCGGATTTTGATATTTACAGCCGTTTTCAAGATAACGACGAAAATGACATTTTTTGCCAATGTTTTTCCATGCAGTAAAAATTTTCTGATGCACTTTTTAACATAGTATAAAATATACGTTTTAAAAAATTTATATCACTACTAAATTTTGAGATATCAAGTTCAATTTATTTGAAATGTAAATCATAGTTGGCTTTGTCATATTAGCTATATGTCAATTTTCGCCGATATCTCGAAAATGGTTGGAGATATCATAATGCGGTTTTCACCTATCGACGTTTCACAAAAATTGAGCTCTAGACATCTTAGTCGGACTTTCTCCATCTGGTCTAGAATTAGGAGAACAGCCAAAATCAAGAAAATTTGGGACACCCCAAGCTTAAGAAAATACCGATCTAAATTCCAAGTGGTCCATGAATTTTGCGCCGCAGTTTAAATTCTTTAACAATATACCATGCAACTCATAAAGTCAAGAAGAATGTATGGGTGCCAGGGAAGAGGCATTTGATGTTGAGGCACAGTTTCTACCTTTGTCGAATTGAACATGTGAGGCAAGTCAAAAAAATCAGTGGTTTATCTCGTCCATAGCCTGGGGATGAGGTGCCAATAGAGGAAACAAATTATTTAGGTAATTCGAAGCATGCCAAAGTGAACAAGTGTATAAAATTGCGTGGAATTATTATCCAAGTATCTTCATGAAATTGTAATCGCCAAAAGTTGAAAAAATATTTTCCGTTGCAAACAATTTGCGAATTTTCACATAATTGAATAAATTCAAAACGAATATAGGTATAAGTACATTTTTTCACGCGGTAGTGGTTGTAAAAGTTATGAATGAATCTCGAATGCATCTTTGATCAGATACGGTTCGACTAAAAATAGACGAGAACAAAATGTGAGTTAATTAAGCCAAAGAAATCTATGTGTCACTCAGTGTCCACCACGAATCACATTAATAACTCTGTATCTTGTTACGTGTACTAGGAATGATATAGAGGTACCGCATTTGATGCTAAATAATTAATTAAAAATTTAGATAATAAGTAACCTCAAAGTAAAAAAAGGATAACACGATAAAGCTGTGTTTATGATGGCGTTGAGCAAGTTCTCGTAATTGCAGGACCGCGTATGTTTCTCAGCACGCAATTCTCGATTAATCATGAGCGACCCGTGGGGGGCAGGTGGAGGCGCTTGTCCCTCCTATTAACAGATCCAACTAAGATCAAGAAATCATTACGAATTACTAAACTACCATGAAAATTAAATTTTAATATGTATATTCAAACAAAATCGATTTTCACGGGTGAAAATAAAATAGTCCAAAGTATGGCGTTGTTTTAACTCCTCCTTTTACGAGCGAAGGAAACACATGTTTTATGTGTGGTAATGGGGGGGGGGGGTATTATTAATCAAATCTTATTTAAAGCGCGAACACTATTAACTTTTTCCTTGTCACAGAGCCGCAGGAACGAAATCGTAAAAGGCTCGAGCACGTCGCGCCAAGCTTTTTAATTTTTTTTACGCGACCAATTTCATTTAGAATTTAATGGAGCGATATGGATAAGTATGTGTATTGATTTTTTCACAAATAAATGTTTGTTTTTAATAAAATTCTCTATGCTTATCGTTTGTCTAACAATCTTTTAGTACAAGAATTATCAGGTATCAACCTCGGTATCAACATAATTTACTCAAAGTTAAATTAAAGAAACAGTAAATTTGACGCTTATGCTTACTTTTGAATTAACAAAATTCAAAAGAATTATCTGGTAAAAAAGGATAGGAACATTTGGTCAGTTCGTGTGGTCATTATTGCTTTAATTTTTGTTCGTTTTAACATCTACTCAAAGAAATTGAAAATGATACTCGACATAAATTGAATAGCCTTCCTTACATTTACAATTACGGCAAAATCTCAATGATTAAATAGTGCACTGGCATCTAATGACACCGGTTTAAAAACGTAATAAGCATTAAATGATAGTTCATATTTATTTCGATGAGAGCTTTTCGTATAATTACTCTAATATTATATTTTATTATACCTGGAGAATGAATGTAAGATGAAAATTAATTAGGTATAATGGATACTGCTAAATAAAGTATGAGATTCATTAATTATTATAATATAGATATTATAAAGCATGGGACAGAACACTTGAGAAGTCAAGAGTATTTGTTAGCGATGTGAACATGGAGAAACAACAATACATTTTCTGATGAAGCGTAGACACACAAATTCTGCTGCTATTGTTGGAATTATTTGGAACAAGGCTGCTTACATCTAATACATATTATTTTGTATTATTCTCCAAAAAGTTGATTCACGGTAAAATGGAATATATCTTCATACGTGCGACCCAAAGTTACTTGGGACACACTGACCATTTTATAACCATAAAAAAAGTTTATTGGGATATTGGCAATCGTTATTCTAATAGAGTTTGAGAAGTTGATCCTACTTCTTCATCCTCAAATGTTGTCAAATAAAATTGGTTCAATGCCTGGAATACTTTATTGCTTCATGTTATATTCGATTTTTAATCGCTGGCATAGAAATTAAACTTGGAGTTCCTAATTTTTTTTGCGTTTGCAAGGTTTGGAATTTTGGCACAAGTGCCGATGAACAGTGGTGGATTTGCTTTCTTCTGATATTAGATACATATATTTTGTGATGTGTGGCAAGAGAATGGAGCCCCAATAAATAACAAAACTGAGTAAAGCGACGTGCGATAATCGCCAATTTCAACGGTAATAAATTTAAGTGAATTAGCATTAAACGTGCCTAAATAGAGGATGATTAAATAGCGCCCGTAAATAAATCATCAGTGTAAGTTACATTAAAATGCTGCCTTAATATATGCAGACGGTGAATCTCAACTCGAGCGATGTAACATCTATGGTATTACAAAAAATTGCCCTCGGCGAACTTGTTTAAAAATCGACACTTTACTCAATACTTCAAGTCAAGGAAATTATTAGTTTTACCTACTTAATATCTGCCAAAAATAAATGAAACAAAAAAAAATGCTACTACCATAACAAGTAATTTGCACTGGCAGCTGAGTAATGTTTTTTTTTATTTTATAGCTTTTATACCTCAATGTGGGTATTAAATGTGGCCAAAATTCCAGATAGGTGCTCCTTTTTTCCACCCCTCGCAATTGTAAATATACCTACCTAAGTAGAAAATCTAATAAATAAAAACGAAAAAAGTATAAAAATACATTCCTAATATTTTACAAAAAAATATTTTTGCTTAGTACCTGGGGGAGTGTTAATGAAGAGATAAAATATGTTTTATAACCAGGATAATCTGCTACCTGACGAGGTGGTGCGTGTTACGGGGCCGTATTCAGGGCGACACACATTGGACTGTTGAGAAAACAAACATTCGTTTGATTAGTAATAGGTTCTCGTTATATAATGTAATCTTTCACGCTAGTCGTGTTCAGGACAAAGCTGTTGTCTATCGCAAGCCGGAGCACGCTATGCTGCCAGGGGCGTTCTTTTAAATTTTCAACGAAACATCGGCACAATATATATGTCTATATATAGGGTGGCTATTTTAAGCGAACCACTTCACCATTTAATTTGACTTGAATCTTGTAACATTAGACAATAGAGACTTTGCCTATTTGGGAATTGAACCCCCAAACATGCCTAAGCCATCTTAGTTGTCTTGTATTGTCAATCTTTGTCAATTTTTCCATTCCTCTCCATTATCGTACCCAAATATTTGAAAGTATCTACTTCTTCTATTTTTTGTCCATTCAACTGAATGTTGAATGTTCGGTGCGATTATCATTCCAATTCCTTCTTCTGCCCATTGATTTTCATCTACCCTTGACCACATAGCGTTTATGTGGTCTTTGAATGCATTTTTTTTTCTTTTCTGTTTTAGTCGTCTCCAGTACTTATTTTCTATTTTCATAATTAAATACGATCAAAATTCCAAAAGCCAGAAATTGTTCCACCCTGTATACTCTACTGGGCCTTTGCTTTAACAGCCTGACCAATTTGTAGTTGTTTCTAATTTTATGCGCCCTTCTTGTGGAACGCTAATGGCCTCCATCTATCGCATGTCGATTGTAAAGAATTACTTAAAAATTGGAATCGTTCTCTTGTCAACATATCAGGCCGTATGTCGTTCTTTATCCTCGTTAAGGATCACAATCGCCCAAGATTTACTAGTAATAGGCATTCACTTTTGTTCACACAATCGACTTTATCGAATTTGTCACGAAATATTTTCATACTAATTGTTTGTCAGACATGTGTCGAACCATTTTGAAACCAGTCACGGACAATACAGTTAATGCCCTTTTTCCTACATTGCGGTTTAACAGGTCTGTGGTCACGATTGTCATATGTTCTATACCAGTATAATTATAGACTTTTCGATTTTGATAAAATCAACCACGACTTAAACAATGTTCATCGAGGTACATGCGCAGCAAACATTATTATACCTTCAGGATACTCGACATTTTTTATACACCTGCCGCCAACCTCCAGTTCCATTCTGGACCACTCCAAGACTCACAAATATGGTTCAAACAGTTAACTCGAATTAAATAATTGCTGTTTTTCAGATTTTAATCAAATACAAGAATTAACATAATGCAAAAAATGTGTTAATTCAAAAAATTGCAAAAGACATATGGTGTGATGTATAAAATATAATTAAGATATACAAAAACAAAAATATAACAAAAAAAAAAAAAATTTTTCAACTGGCGTAATTTTCACATGAAGAAACTCTAAATTTCCTGGTATAATATATTTTTTCATGTATACTATCAGTAGTGTTTAATTAAATGGCACATACAGCTAAATCGTTTCGCATGATGATTTATGCGGATTGATTCTAATCAACTATTTATTACTAATAGGTATAATATTAATTCCGTCATATTTTAATAAATTATTTTTTGACATTATAAGGAGTTTATGTACTTTAAAATAAGTAGTTTTATCGTTTTAACAATCTGATGTACGATTATAACAAGTTATCTAATTAATTACGAAGATAATTAATAGGCAATAAGTTAAATATTAGAACTTTTTTTAATCGAGCATACCAAGCCATAGATCGTTAACAGAGGCGTAGCGAATTCATTTGGTACAGAGTGAAAAACTATACTGTAGAGAATTATGATAAATAATAATAGTGTATTTAAACAGTTATTTTAAATTAGATAAAACTGACACTAGACATTTTATTTCGTATTTAGAAATATTGCGACGTTCACCAAGTTAAATGACTGAAGACGGTTAGCATTCTATTCTATTATACTGCGCCTGTAGAAAATAATAACTTGATATACATTTTTATCGAAGATGATAATAATTCATATGTAGTCAAAACATAAGGTGCCTATGGGAGCAGGGAATCAAAGAGCCATATCTTATAGCAGGTATAAAGGGAAGACACGTAAATCAGAACCGGCTAGAGTTAGTTATAACACATTTTTGGCGCCCTCATTATGTAATTAAAATGTTTGTTGTATGTCAACAAATGATCTATACAGAATTACACCAATTAATTAAACAGTTTTGAGAACAATTGCAATACAATAAAAGAATATAACTACGATGAACCAATCATACTAAGCCAAGAGAAGTTATAATTCGAAGAACAATATATGCTTTATATGGTAATATTTCCTGAAAGCTGGTCACTAATGATGTCTAAAGATTTTTTCCTGAACTGAGTGTAATTCTACCCCTTTCCAGAGCAATTACAATTTCTTTATAGGTCCCAAAAATACAATATATTTGTAACTCAACTCCGCCCATCCGTCTTTTTGAAATATTCTCAGAAATATTGATGTAGGTACCATTTGTAAAAAATGTTGAGAACAGTTAGAACACAAAAAAAAAAATGTAACCACAGTGAACGGAACATACTAAGGTCAGGAGGAGTTACAACTCGAAGAACAATACGTGCTTTCTATGGTCATATTTCATGGAAACAGATCAATAATGATATCTAAATATTTTGCCTCTGAACTGAGTTCAATTCTACTCCATACAAAGCAATTACAATTTCTTTATAAAGCCTAAAGAATATGATCCGATCTGAAATGTATTCCTATATTTCCGCTTACAAATTTTGGACTCAAACTAAAATCGAATAATACAATTATTGGTAACTCAACTCTTATCACCCATCCATATTTTGAAATACCGACATTCCATTTGTCAAAACTTTTGGGAATAATTAGAACACAATAAAAAAATGTACCCACGATAAACCAAACATACTAAGCAAGGAGAAGTTATAATTCGAATTACAATATATGCATTCTATGGTAATATTTCCTGAAAACTGATCATTAATGATGTCTAAAGATTTTTTTCCTGAACTGAGTTCTATTCTATCCCTTCCAGAGCAATTGCAATTTCCTTATAGGTCCTAAAAATACAATATGTTGGTAACGCAACACTTATGATTCATCCATCATTGTGAAATGCTGATGTTCCATTTATAAACAATTTTGAGAACAGTTAGAACACAATAAAAAAATGTAACCACAGCAAATGGAACATACTAAGGTCAGGAGGAGTTACAACTCGAAGAACAATACGTGCTTTCTATGGTCATATTTCATGGAAACAGATCAATAATGATATCTAAATATTTTGCCTCTGAACTGAGTTCAATTCTACTCCATCCAAAGCAATTACAATTTCTTTATACAGCCCAAAGTTCGATCTGAAATGTATTTCGATATGACCGAGTTCATTTGTAAAAACAGTTTTTATCTACATTAATTTCTTTGCTCTAAAGCTCTGCCTCTCTTTAGTCTTATTCATTTTGAGTGATACCAAATTGGTACTTAATTAACAATATTCAGTGACAATTGACAATGCTTATAGAAGTCGCTGCTCAAAAAAGATTCCATTGAAATCAGGTTTGTGCAGAAATTTTGTTCCCACTTATAAACTTAATATGCTATTTTTAGGCATTAAAACAGCTAAATACGGTACTGTCACAGAATATATATACTCCAGTTCAGCCAGTAATTTATTGTCGGCCTGTACTTATTATACAATTTGGCCTGCACCTGGTCATTGGACAGGGCAACTCGTCTATGTTGCTACAGCCACCGGGGGCCATATTGTGTAGGTACCATCGTGTGACCCACATATAAAAGACCAAAAAATATAATCAGGATAGATCTTAACCATGCAATGTTCAAAGCAACTTTCAAATAAACGAACACACCCAAGATAATTGTCATGGAGCAGACTGGAGGGCATGGTTGGCCAGAAATCTGTTTAGATCGGGATTTTTTAAATTAAATTTAACAAGATTAACGTTATCGCCCACGATTTTGTGTGTTTAACTTTCTGAATATATATTAAAGGTGGAGCAAGAAATCAGGAGACGATTATACATTTACATTCATAAAGGTTAAATAAGTCAATAAATGTTTACTTCAGCAACATTTTATTTTCCCTAAAAATTTAAAACGTTAACCCTCCTCGTATCAATTCCTAATTAAAGCAATCCAATTAGGAATATCTACTTAAAATGATGCACATCGGTATTTGAAACGTTTCAACGTTGCAAAATAAAATTTTTTGAGTGCGTCACCTCCCAAATTAATACATTTACATGTATATTGGCTGGCTGGTTTATAATAAATATATATTGGTAGTTCTGTTGAAACAGCATTGATTATGCACCCTAATTTTTTAACCATTTTATTTTTCGTTATGCGATAAATTAATATTTGCATAAACAGCACACACGTGAACCACTTTCAACATTTTTGATAACCCTAGATGTGAAATATATTGTATCTGTGCGCACTATGTACTTTCACGATTGATTGTCAATTAATTGGTATATATGATGAATTTATAGTTAATTGTCATATACACTGAGAAAATGCTAACGAATCATTAAATCAGATTTGTTCTCAGTGATGTGTTTCTTATGTACAAACTGGTTCTTTGTAATTATTTCTGAAAATAATAAAGCCGAAAGAATAGTTAAAATAATATAAACCGTAATGCCTTTGAGGAGTTCGTGTTTTTCGCCAGAACAAATTGACATATCTAGCTGAATACTTAATGAAAAAAAAAAATTGACACAATTGACAAAATAATTTCAGTTTACATTTACCTTTAAGAGCGATTGCGAAAAATTTATTGGAGAAGGTGCTTCTACAGGGTGCGCCAAGGTTCTGAATTTGGTCGATTACGGCTGCACTTGCAATAGTAGGAAGATTTTGTCTGCAGATTATTTTCTTGGTTTTCAATTCTGCAACTTTTTCGGCGCTCTGTATAAGATTGATATTAATAATTGCTTTTAGTTTTGAATGAAAATTCGATCTGGGACAAACTTTAGTCGTCGACAAGGTCACCAGATAAGAAAATTGCAATATGTTACAATCACAAGTGCAACAGTAAACATATGTTCAGAGTGACATTGATTAAATTAATAAATTCTTTCCGTAAAAAACAGTTAATCAAGAAAACCGTGATTAGAGAAATATAAATAGATTTAACGCAGCCTTATGTAAATAAGGTTAAATAAACCACTAACTATTTTAAAACCTGAATATCCTAGTGTTCAAATTTAACGTAGATCGTTCAGCGATGGTACATTTTTACTGTAGGTGTCTTAATAAAGGTAATAAACAATTCCGTAAGCTTGACAAATAACATACAGCTTTCTTTGGCCGACTTGGACCTCTTTCTTTTTAACTGCAAGAAAAATATATAAAAAAAATATTTATCTATTTAAAAAATCTTCTACAGTTCCTTTACTATATTAATTATTTTAATAAATAAGTTACGACTCTGATCGATTTCCGACAGGATATTTACTTTTTTGTGGTAAATAAAGAATGGAACACCCAACTATAAAATTATTCATGTAGATTCGCTTTTATTACTTCGATTCAATAATCGCCTACAACATTATACATTAAATAAACTTATTATACGCTACTTTTAGGTAGCACTTATCTTATAACAATGGGTACCTTTAAACCTACTACTAAACTGATGTATTTATTCAAATATAACACTCCCTATGCTAAATAGACACTGTCGATTCAATACTAGCGGATCCTTTCAGAATGATGCAGCATCATTTTATATACACTAGCTTAATACAGAAAATACGTAATGAGTAAAATGAAAATATCTTGTAAAAAGGTAAACTAAACAAATAATTCGGCAAATTTAGGGAATTAAACCCGGAACAAATTTTTCAAGCGTATGAAACGCATGTGGATGTATAAACATAAGTCAGGAAGAACAAAACACCCAACACTCGGAATGATCCACTCAATTAACTAACTGAAAATCTGCTTAATCTGTAAATATTAATTAATATGTACCTTAAAACGATTTGCTTTAGGTGTAATGTTAATTATACAATCTTCCCAGGGTGTAATAACAGTGCATATTTACAGGAAAATAAATGGAATATGATACATTTTTTTGAAATAAAACTAGTCGAATTCATAGACACTGTTAGTGTTAACATTACTCACGGAAAGAGTACTGATTGACGAATCAACGAGGGATATATTTTATCCCTAAAATCAATTTTTTTTAACACGCTTTAATTAGCTTCACCTGTATGTTTGTTTGTATGTAACGGAATCTTTCAACGAGATTTTCACCCACTTCAAAACGTCAGTTTCAGTTTAAACTTTGCACACTTATCAAGGATCGATGACAATACAATAATTTTATAACTTTGTCCTAATGTCCTTACCAGGACCATCAGGAAAAAATAAAAATAATTTTACAGGTTAAAACATAGAAAAAGAAATTTTAAATGAAAAATTTAAAAAAAAATTCGAAATGAAAAAAATTTGTCTTCAGAAATTATAAAATTTAAATTGAATTCAAAAATTTTGAAAAAAATTCTATTTCAAAAATTTTGAAATGAAAAATTTAAAAAACATTTTGAATTGAAAAATTTTGAAAAAATTTTGATTTCAAATATATCTATAAAAAAATGATAGTTTAAAGAAACTAAAAAAACACGCTTTAAAGGGAAACCGAACTAAAAAGTAAAAAATAATGTGTATCTATTAAGATTTTGTTCAACAGTGATAAATATTCCACTAACTCACTATAATTAAATGCTTTTTACTAAGCTTAAAATAAGAATAAAGTGATTGACAACAAATAATTTTATTATTATTATTATTTTATTATTTTATTTAAAAACAGGCATAATTTCACATTCTTGTCAGACTATAAGTTTTCTATATTTTTTATGTATTTTTACATAATGACCCATTATAATTTGACAAAAAAACTTGAGCATGTGAATCTTCCCTATATATTTCGGATCTGAATCCCCCATAATGAAATCAGCATATGGTGACTAAAAGGGTTTATTAAACACGATACTAAAACAGGAGGGAAAGTTTGACATTTAACGAGGGATGTGGATAAAATACACTAAACTTCCATGCATATACCTACTTAGTATAAACCTTATTAAAGTTCGAGCAGGTTGTAGTACAAATACAAAAAAAATGCATAATGGCAGTCCTTTATGCATTTTACTGGTAAATTTACAACAATCCTGGTTGATAAAAATGAAACAAGATTATACCAAAGCCGAAGGGTGCCATATAAGAAGGAATGCTTTTTTTTAATGCCATATTAATTTACCCATATATACTGGGTGGCCACAAAAGTATTGCCTATATGGAAATAACTCGGTTACTATGAAAAATAGATTTCAAAAATGAGAAAAGTTGATGGTAGGTCACTAAGGCCAGAATCACATATAATTATGCATAAAATACTACTTCCGGTCTAACCGGACACAAACCTTAACTGTTGCAAATGTACGATGTATAGAATTTTAAAAAAAATTCTATTTCACAAGTAATAACTAGAAATTCGATTATTTTCCATTATCGATTACAAGCTGAATATCAACGTTGAGTTCACATGTTCACATTTGTTGAGCAGTGTACAACGTAAATGTTAACAAACGTGATACTTGGGATGATGCTTTAAACAAACATCGAACAGGTAAAAGGGAAATATCGTTTGCTTACATTTAGGAGGAAAACAAAAACAACAAAAGTTCGTAAGTAAAAAACCATTTGCACTCGCCACTGGTCCTTTCAAATTATCCTAAAACAAATTTACTTACGAATAGTGTGCCAGAGCACCCTCCGAATTTACATAAAACACATCTAAAACCGAGCGGCCAGTCAATACCTAAAACTATAAATTTCTATACTTAGTTTATTGCATGACAATTGGCCACGGGTCGCATTATCTAAATTAAATATCCATCATCCAATAAAATTATCTAAAAGCGGGCGAGTAAATTAACCCATTGTAATATACGGGCTTTACAAGTATTAACTCCAATAATAAGGCGGTCTAAACCATGTTAGGTCAGAAATTTAGAAATACGCCTGAAATTTATTCATACTATTTTTGACCGTTGGTAAACTCTAAGCTTTAATTACCGATTATTATACCTATACTTTATGACTTTTTTCAAATGCTTGCGAAAAACGAATTCTAAAATTTTATCAATTATCAAAATCCCCACTGCAAAATTAACCAATTTCAATTTAATATACAATTTTATAAAATGCAGGGCAGTGATGTTGGAATTTCTAAAAATATAGGCGATCTTTAATTTAAACTTTAAAAATTCGTATTTTCTCAAATACTAATAACCGAATTTTATTTAAGTTGCTTAGTGCATAAAAGGTACAGCGTTTACCCCAACTAATAATATCGTGTGGCCACCGACTGACGATAAATTCTTTCCTTGTAGCAATGGATGGCTTGACAGTTCATCAATGATCAAACGCATTAACAAAATAAGCATTTGTAGTTTAATGGACCGAGATCTGTATCAGAAAGGGCACATTAGCGAGAATGTAGACGATGGTCGTAATGTAGGCGGGGCTCTGTTGTACAACATATTCCAGTACGTACTTAGATAAAAACTGATAAGACCTTAATGATAAAATGACAATTTTCTGTCATAAAACTCCTCCTTTCTCTAGGCATGCATGGAATTACTGAAATAGGCAAATAAAAGCAGTGCTTGTCGCTTGTTACGGCTTAATTATATGACAAACACAATAAAATCAACATGTCACACATGCATTCTGTTATGTGTAACGGTTTATAAACAGGCAGGAGTATTACGACACCTTCAATGCACCATACACATGTTCATTATTTTACATTTTCCTTTACCTCAACCTCATCTCGCGTCGATTAATAACTAGGTACATGATTCTATCAGTTATTTATTCAAACCAATCAAAAACTACTCCTTGACCCGGAGCCGGAATCAGATTCTCAGCTGAACTGACAATTTGTCCGGCAGGCTAATTCGTACAAAACAAAGCTCTGCTCCATATCTAACTTTAACAGTTACAATTTGCCTACATTGAACACGAAGCAAAATTTTGTAAAGAGAAATTATATAACTGAAAATTGCGAAGGTGCCGGGAAAATCCTGTTTTTTTTTTTTATTTTGAGAGCCGATTTCTTCGCCAATTTTTCAGTTTAACATTAACGCAAGTTTTATATAATCGTGTTTTAAAACAAAATTTGTTCGTGTATCTTGCCAAAATGTCCGTATCATGCGAACAAAGCCAATAAATAACCAACTAGATAAGTATTTTTATTCCCGCTGGTCATAGAGATTTTATCTTTTAGTATCTGCATTGGTCTATTAAAATTGCTTTAACTGTTGTCCATTTGTTCTACATTTTTGACCGCATAAAAAACATCAGCAAAAGGTGTAATAATATCTGGTAAACATGACACGTAAGAGCTTAACAATAAAGTATTTAGTTTTTTCAATTGCGAATGTCAATAACCGATCAATTCGGAAATGAGCTGAACAAAATGAATACTTTACCATTTCTTGAGCTGTATTTCAATTCGTTATTAATGTATGTATGAAAGAAAGGAGTTCCTCGAAAGTCACACTGAAACTCGTTAGTGTTGACATGAGAGAATTGAAAATTGAAAAGAAATCGATTAAGAAAAGAAATATCAAAACAGATTTCTCGAAAAGTGAATCAGAATACAATAGGGTAACAATAAAAGTGGTATTTTCGCATAAGCATAAATATAATAGGCCTGTTATACTGAGGACCTAATATGGGGGTTGGTACATAATTATTAAACCCCTAAACGCAAAAGGGTTAATAGAGATTGTAGGGTGGGAACTGCGCCATATTTGATCAATAATTGAGTTTAACAACTGACGAAGGATGTACTTACTCATCCCTATGAAACGGACAGACCAGCATTTTCAGATCACAGTCTTCAATCATTTTATTCAATCCACCATTATTATAACGACCTTAAAACCGTTCACCCCTTGATGCGCTGTCACATAAATCTCTAATAATATCGTTTGATTTATAATTATTTAGCATATTTTATTAGTGCAATTGAATAGAATACAAGTTTTTAAGTCTTCACAAAATATACGTTATCAAATAAAAATTCCATTTTCTTGTAGTTTAACTTGGGAATTGCAGTTTTTCTGCAATATATTCATCAAGAAATTTCGCTTTTAAAATAATATTTTTTTATCTGGATTGCTCATCTTCTAAGCGTTAAAAGAGTTTTAGAAAAAACTATAACCCATCAAGTTCTTTTTGGAAATAAACATTTTTTCATGATACATACGCGCTCGTAAACTTAGACGTACTTGTAGGCCGTAGGCGTTTTTTTGTATTTGCAATACCTCGTAAATTGTATCTAGAGGGTCATTAATAAAGTGACCTCTGCATACATTTCACTTGGGATTCCCAAAATACACTAATTGACTTTTTATTTGAATTTGAAAGTAAAGGAGATTTTAAAGTAAATGTTCCCCTTTCGATAATGAACGAATTCATTCGTAATATTTTGTATTCCCTTGAGGATACACTTTAAAGCATGTTTTTGAATTTATTCTAATATAGCTAGAGGTCTCAAAAGGTTTGGGTCAATAAAATACCTATATATTCGACCAAATTGATGGAAAAACGTAAAGACGCAAGCACATCATTTTATCCAGTTTGCCACCAGTATGGTCTTAATCAGTATTATATTTATTTATCATCATTTATTTATTCCGCTGCCAAGACCGTCAACCACTTCAAAATCAATGTTTATTTAGCAAACATGGACACTTTTGTAAACTATTCGGGACAACTAATGAATCTGGAAAAATGTACAGGGTGCTCCTCTTAAAATAACAAAGTTGTCCTATACCTTATTAAAATCGGCCATTTTGTCTCCGGTAATTAGATGCGAAAACCGCACCTCGGTATTTGTTTTCGTTACAAGGTTAATATAACTTAAAATGAGTTAAAACATAAAAGGTTTATTTTCGCTAGACCTGGACGTTATCCTTATTTTAAATTAATATTAGCCACGTTCATATTTAAAATAGTTAGATATCTTGAAGTACCTGTTAAGTTTTCGAATTTGTAACTGTTAATCCGAATTGTAACGTAATATTCTAAATAAGTTTGGTCCGGTATTCTAAATATCCAAGTTTATTTGTTTAGCTGAGTACTTAAGTATTTATAACTACTTGTTTATGTTTTATGTTTCAGATGATAATGGGAGAATCGCACCGTATCGTTTGTTCTTATTAGTTCAATAAATCAAAGTTTGAAATTTAACGTTACTTGATAATACAGATTAGCGAAATTTAGCGATATGGATATTTCCATTGCAAATAAATATAATTATTAATCTGATATGTAGGGATCGTAATATAACTATCAATCATTTTCAGCTGTTCTAATTAGCGATTCTCCTTAACTCCTTTAAAATTTAATGGTTAACTGTTCATTAAACTCGCTCATTTTAAGCTATGCTATGACAATATTTTCAAAAAAAAGACTATATTTATGTGTGTGTATGTGTAGCGGTGCAAAACAAATAGATAATTTTTTTATTTTATATTATCTATACAGAAACCATAAAGTGTCCTGAATCCTAAATCACCGATGACATCTCCTGAGTAGAGTAGGCTGGGAGGCGGCTCCACTGGCCAGAGACGAGAATGAGGTAGGTGGTATTCAGACACAACTTAACAGGACACTTAAAAGAATTTAATTGCTATTACCCAAACGTCGAAAGAGAAATATTCTAAACAATAAATAGTATACACTGGGTGACCGGCTATAAGTAACCAATGCAATTTTACACCCACCAACAACGGTATAAATTAGTAAATTGCACACAAATCCATAATCAGCATCGTAACTGAATACTCTTTGTCAAATAAAGTTTTTACAGGGCTTCTGTTTTATTTATTTAAAATATTGCAACAAATTGACCATTCATAATAAAAACTGCTTACTTAAATCGCCTCGCTTCGGTGAGCGTCGAAATTTTCTACATTATTACCATTTTTCAGTTTCTTTATTGTTAGTATAAAAAAAGCTGCATAAGTTCCAGCCCTGGTTTGAATATATTCAAAGTTACTTTTCCTATACATTTTTTATAAGCTATTAAGGAAATATAGTTGCTTGAGAAGTTCATTTTTATTAAAATATGTTGATCCGCCGCTGTCCCAGGCATAAAACTTTATATCTAAAGGTAGAAAATTCGCAAAGCGAAAAACCAATCCAATCAAGTTGAGAGTAGCTATTTGTTTTTAGACCGTCACAATGTCTAGGTTGTTCCAGACTCTTTCGTATATCACGGGTTTATCGCCTGAATATTACATTTACAGTTAAGGGAAAAGAATACACTCTTTTTGCTTTTACCTACTTAAACGAATGGCTATAGGACCAGTCAAATCATGGCCAAAATAGCACGCATGAAAAATGTGTCGTTCGAACGAATTTAATTTTAAATATTATCGTGTTTCAAAATAGCGGAAGGAAAGAACTGAAAAGGCCTACCAAAATCGAAGCACTGAAATTAGTTGTACAAAATATATATCTAGAAATCAGTTTGCTGATGATGAGATAACGTTTTCGAAACGTTTAACTAAACCAAATACATTTATGCCTAATTCCAATATAGGTTAGTTCGACAATAAACATAACATGAACTAAACAAGCTTCTATTCCATTAGGAGGTAAATCAAGCACGAGAGATTTAATACTTATAATTATTTTAGTCGCACATGTTTGATTAACCCACTATACTAGAAGCACTTTTAATATAATGTCTTTAAAAATACTGTCACATGGCATGTACTTATCGAGGGGCGTAAAATATGACAAGTATGAGTCGTAATCGTAACATAAACCATTTATTTTTACACCCACTACATTAGCGTAGTAGCTGGTAATTCTAAGTCACTTGGCAAAAATTAAAAAATCTATTGCATGATGGCACTATCCATTAAACTTTTAATTTAAGAAACTTGCGATGCTCCCCAGCCGCCACCCCCATCCTGGTTGACCATATTTGAGTAACACAGGAATTGACCGGCCAAATTTCATCAAAAAAATCCAAAGCAACACACGACAGAAAGCTAGATAGACAGGTTTTGTAATTCTGTTGAAAATGCATCACTTCACTCTATGAACCTTTTTACATTTTTTACCAAAAGTATTTTCTCAAAACTATTTTGAAAGTTTCTATTGGAAGTTATTGCGACCCGCTAAATAGCCTATTTAAAACGTTGAGTGAAGAGGAACAACGCCGCCATACTGCTGGCAGTGAGCAATAGATGGCGCTTCTGCAACATCGGTTCTGAGACAATCAGTATGATTAAAATTGCCACGCTTACGAAGGGGCGTTGTGCATCTTTACAATTCCTTCATTCAACGTTTAGAGTCAATTTAGTTTAAACTTGCCACCAAAAGGACAAATCCAGAAAGTTGAGGTCAAGTAGGCCATGCAATGGCCTCAATCCAACGAGAGACTCACATTCCATTACGTTTAATAAATTATTAATTTATATGAGTGCTGTGTAACGGACATTTAGTCTGTTGACAATTTCGATTTATTTTTGGTTGTTGAATCAATCCTCGAGAGGATGGGCCGTTCTGTTATGGTACACTATTTTGTTAAAATAAATTCTTTTCGCGGTAACATAATTTTTATTACGCTCTTGGAAAAAATCCTGTATGTACGTGTATGGTTTATTATTTGGCACGTGGTAGTTAAATATGTCACTAAAATAATTTCGATAATGTGTAGAGTGATTCCATTAGTTGCGTTTAAAAATACTCAAGAAGATTTTGTGTATATTAATAGAATTACTTTGATATTTGTTATCCTCTTCAGAATTATTATTTTAGATCGAGGGAGGTATTTAGAAATTGCTTTCTAAAATTAGACCAACGGTGTAATAATTAAATTTGATGAATCTACAAGGTTGTTTTCAAATTTCGTTCCCCAATAAAAAACGTTATACCTACTACAGTTATTTCGTTTAATCCTCCGCCATATATTATTATTATTTTTCTTTTTAGTGGGCATGTAGCATCATGGTTCTTCCTAATAAAATCAATGATGATGAGCACCCTTGCAAATAACGACCACCTGGCAGCACGTACTTTAACAGCTAATTGTGTCTTGAAATCAAATAAAACAGTCAAAGAAGCTTCTACTTCATCATGTATAGAAAAAACTGAACACGAAGAACGAAGACAATACCAACCTCCGACCATTTGCACCGTAAGTAAATTTAAATTTATGAGATAATTAGACCCATGGCTTTTTCCAAATTATATTTGGTATAGGATAGAAATTTTCGTAGAAACGTAATAAAATACAGGGTGTTACATTTAAGACTCGATTTAAGATAATAGGCACTTCCGCAGTAGTGCAGTGATGAAAATATTTTAATTGGATATAGCACCTAAGAAATTTTTTATAAATTTACCAATCTTAGTTTCTGAAACACAGACAGCTTAAGCTCGTCGTGGGACACACCCTGTATAATATCGACAGAAGTTTTCTTTAAAAAAATATAATAACGATTTATGACGACTAAATATTCACAGTAACTCACCCAGCGTTCCGTTGCCTCGGTTACTTGCTAATTGGAACCTCCTGATATTTGATATCCACAGTCTCTACTTAATATTTCGGTTAGGTATCTCCATGTGTCTGCAAGTGTTCATACAATTTAGTGACCAATTTTCATATTTTTTTCTTGGCAAAAAAAGCTTCATGTTATTTTAATAATTTAATTCAGTTGCAAAAAAAAATATTTATAATAATATCTCTAACGTGAAACATACGAAAGTTATTTATTTGCATACCTCTAGTATAATAGAATATGATTAAACAGAATAACACCGCGGAGATCTCTACTATGTAATTTTTTGGTGTTAATTAAATAAAGAAAATATTCCACTTTTATTATGTATTGATGACTTCAAAAATAAGTGTATTTTTTTTGTGAAGGTCGACTTTAATTTTATTAATTTGAAGTTATGAGCGACAGCTGGTGCCATAGACAGAGTCAGGTTTTTTCTTAAGGGAACGTGTTCCTCAAACTTCCGAACAAATTTTGCTTACATACCATGAAAGGATTTTAATATAAATATGTGACATGCTTGTAAGTCGTTATATTTTATGTTTTTATTTAAATGGTATGATCGCTTGGTCGAAAAGCAAATGCACATGTCGGAGTCAAGAGTCCTTGCTCTATCCTTGGAGAACTTCCATCGAAATAGCTTTTGAATAAGTGTTTTAGGCAATTTTTTAATTTATTTCTAAAACTACGCAATTAATTTTAACACAGTTGCTTGTTAATATTAAGAAAGTGATAAAAAATTAAAATAAATTTCTAGTTAGTGCCAGCCACGTTTCTTATTTGATCCAAAATATTGAGCACAACACGTTACTTGAACGGTTTAAATTATTTGGTCATATCCTAATTAGCAATAAAAAATATAAATTAATGAAAATATAGTTGATTAATCTATGCAAATATATGCTACTCGGCTCTTCTGTGTGTACCAGCCTCTTGCTACGTCTATGGTCGGTTCTTAGTGTTTCAAAAGCCATCAAATACGGGCAGTGACAACGTATCGATAAAGGATTTAGCTCAGTCATCCCCTTGATTAGGACAGATCTTCGTGCCTCTGGACCTTCCCATGATGGTGCAGAAAAAGGTGTACACCTCAACGTATACTTAAGAAATAATATGCGGCGGTGTCACTTCATTTTCAATTTAAATACTTGCCGCTGGGACATCTCAGCTTTTTTAGATGACAATTTAAACGAATTATATTTTAATGGGTACCGTATTCTTTAGAAATATATCGTACTTAATCGACTATTCTTTGAATACAAAAACCCAACTCACGCTTTAAAGAAAATTGTGTACAAACACTGCTAATAGATTTAATTTCACCTTCAAGATGATACATCTAGTTAGCCCAAATTATTTAATTTTATTATTTTTCATACATAATAAAATATGTGTGTTTTCATTCACATTACATGGCTTAGCGTTAACAATAAAATGGGCATACCACTTACCATGCAGTGCATAGAAAATCACAGTAATCGATTTCAACACATATTTTAACAAAAACGTAAGAAATTAGAGAAAAATAATGCTAAAAGTGTCAAACAGCGTAATTGTTTACAATGTTTAAAAGTATCTAATTACATTAGAGACACAAATATGACAAACCAGACTAAAACAAACAGAAATAAAAGGTTTCTTGAGTACCGCTTAAACAGAAGCGAGTGTTAATAGAAGAGACAAACTATTAAACAGAATTTGTCACAGTAAACCACTATAATGTGGTGCCTGGCACAAACCCATTCGAATTTTTCAAAAGGGCACTTGTAGCATCATCTAATAATAGGAGGTAATTAACAATGGCCGAGGTATAATCGATTTTTTTACGTGTCGCATCGTTAAGTGGCATATAACTCAAATCATGGTTTGGTGCTAATAAAACAAGTGACGACTCCGACCCTCAAAAAAGACAGAAATAATTTACTCTAATTTAATAATTTTGAAATCCTGCTACACGTTAAAATATATTTATAACCTCATTAATTCAAACAAACGTGGAATAAAAATAGATTTATGATAAAGCATCTTATATAAAACAAAACAGTTTATTTTCAATTAAATTTGATCGAGAAGAGTGTTTTCTACACGGATAATGAGAGTTAAATTTACCGTAGTTTTGGGGAGAAATCTATTTTTGCCCAAAGCATTCCAACATACCCACGACACCTTAGGTTGATATAAATTGTTAATATTCATGGAAACGAAAATAAACTTCGTCTTTGTCTATATTTCGTTATAATAAAGGCGGCGAGAAATGATCCAAACCAACAAATAATTACCTCAACATCATCTCTATTTTTTCATCAAACCAAAAAATAAACGTAAGTATGTATACTTGCAATATTGTCCATTGAGATTACTGTATGTTGCAATTTCCACGGCACATGGCACATTGAAAGTAGCAAATAACGATATAATTTTATAGCAAAAGGCGGTTCTAGGTGGAGCTTATTTTAATTCGACTAATTAATTTTAATTTGTTTACAAAACCTGTTTACCTGTACGTTTAATATCAGTTTGTAATAATTATTATTGTATTTCAATTTTTATAACTTTAAATTTTCAGTGTACATTTTATCTACATTTTTTTTCATTCAGGCACTTGTGGTCAGAAAGATTCGTTCTAAAATTTACTCACTTCACTTTCTAACTATCAACTGCATGAATAAACATTCTTCGCCTAAAATTTTGCTCAAAATCGGGTTGGGCAGAAATGTTTTGACTGTTGACAAGCATACAACAACATAGGCTATTAGACTAATTTCGGACAAGTCAGGAATCGACCTCCTTTAAGATTGACCTTTTTTATGGTATTACTTCATATCCAAAATGTTTATTGCTACATCAGGGTTTTGGATTTCCAGCAGAAAATAATCGACGAATATGTTGTCAGATTTCTAATATGTTCTTCTATGTAGGTAGTCATTTTCAACAAAACCAGAGAAAGAATAGTAGGATTTGAATTTTATAGAAAAGAGCATGTTAAAAAATATTTAAGCTAAATATTTTTTATTTTAAATATTTTTTTGCTTCGTATGCTATGAATTCTGTAATTTAATCCAATATTTTATAAAAAATCGTTATAAAAGGTAGTTGTTTCTAAAGAATTCGGTAATAATTGCGTAAAACACTACTTCCGGTCTAACCGGAAGCGACGCCAAACTTCTTATTTTTAAAATAACACCCTGTATATTTTACATTTTCATATTCGTCACGAGATTTTCTCGCTTCCGGTTAGACTAGAAGTAGTATTTTTAGTGACACATGCTCCAAATTGCAGAAGTCTATCTTTCATAATAACCAAGTCATTCCGTAGGCAATGCGTTCGTAGCTACTCAATATACAGGGTGATTCACTTTTCATAAGTACACCCTCGTATTCAGGAATTAAAAAACTGAATCAACCTGTATATTAAAAACTGTCAATGTTTTATCTATTACTGAAAACCAATTTAAATATGCATCAAACAATTGTGGTATGTCTAGTTAATTAAAGTGTAATATTTTTTAAAGCATTCTCTTTTTAAGAATGTTAATAGTGCGAACCAGATAAAAAACGTGAAGTTTTATTAAAAGATTTGGTATGATAAAAACACTATTTTTATAATAAATTCAATGCCCTAAAACAGTCATCGAAACTGGTTATTGTATTATAAGGCAGTTATGTATGTGCTAAATGTGTTAATTTATAATAAAAAATATCTAACTTGATGGAAGCACACGAACTTTTATTTAAAATTTATAATGAAAAAGCTTTCCTAATGATTATATCTTAAGGCAAATAATACCATTAACGTAAACTATTTCGTTAAAATATTGAAACGATGACATTAGGTCGTTTTATATACTTACTGAGTACCTTTTGAATAGAATTATTTCTGAATTAACTTACTGAATAGCAAAATTTAAAAGTCATTTGATAAAATTTGAAGTGCCTGTCATTGTTAACACTGAATAGACATCAACTACCTTTTGTTGCAGAATATTTTGACACTCTGATATTCGATTCTTTCTAATGAAAATTATAATTAATTATTTTTGAAGTATGCTTTTGTATAGGCAGGTAATGTCACGTATTATTTAAATTCTATTCTATTAAAGGTATCAAAGTTATTATTTACTTTGATTTTTATTGATATGGCACAGTAGGTTTTCGAGGAAATATGACATTAACAATAACATTTTTATTGTTTTTCAATGTGACCCCATTTAACTTTAACATGTTTTTTATTAGCGAATATGAATAAATTAAAGCTTTGAATTGTAAATTAAATTGGATTTGATTGGATTCTTTTAATATGCCTTTGGCAACGACCAAATATTATAATTTATTAGATTAAAATATTCATATAAAATATGCCGCGACTATATATCACTATGAACGTATAATTATTTAAATAAAATTTCCACAAAAACAGTAGTGGATCTAACCATATTATAGGTATTCTTCTTAAGGAAAATAAATAAGTACCTAAACATAGAACATTATAGTCGACAAGCGTTCCGAAAGTCAAGTTAGCATTATCAGGGGATGATTAAGTACTACATTTTCTGTTTAGTTTATGAAATTTAATTTTGGTTAAAATTTCAATGGCGTTTTTACCTCTCACAACGAAGTGAAGTTTTTATCGCAAATACTCTCAAATAAATTGGTGGAAAAATAATCTGGAGTGAAACCAAGGAAATTTGTAGCAATTTCGATTAAAATCAATTTGCTTACTTTACCATTGAGAATTTAATTTCACAATTGCACACTGCACACGTATCTTTTTTTGGAACCCGGGTTTCTTAAATATTTTTAGATATACAAACTAAAACCCCTTCTATTGATATAACTTGGTGGTATTATATATAGGTTTCTAACCCTTTATTTTACACTATTTATCACGATCACATTTTAGATGTACAAAGCGATATCATGAGAAAATTTGTAAGCTGCTCAGGTGTACTGGCTGATAATAAATGTAATAAATATAGTGTGTATTTTCAATAATAAACTTTGACAATGAAATCTTGGCATGTCTAAAATTACGTTTAATTTTCCATTTAACTGGTTCTTATCTCTAATTACAGCTATTGATATAGCTCACAAGATATTAGCAACTTCTCATTTAAAATTTTTATAAACTGAAATAGAATCACGATTAAGAAATAATCGTTTAGTCAGGAAATTTACAATGTTTCTACTCGCTAATTATACATGTAATTTTTATTGTAGCGTTGATTCTCTCACACACTAGCTTGGGTAACAAGGAGTTTATAAATTGTCCCTTCTGTACAGTTTTTGGTTATTTTATTTACTCGTAATACTCAACTTAACGCGCTATATGCCATATTTAACACTTTAGAGAGTAGGTACTTAACACACGGCCTTTGTTGTCTACTACGAGGGAAGGAAGATGACCAAAAGTTAGTTAGGACGCCTTGCTACTCTACTATATCTGACTGTGACGTGACGACTTTATTTGGGTATCATTGGTATTCCAATATTTCCTAACTTCTAGCTTAAACTTCATTGTTATTGTTTCTCAAAGCGAATATTTTTTAAGACTGGCACAAGAGTAAATTAGGCAAAATGTATCCCAATTTGATGAAACCCTCAGCAGATATATGATGTGTTAATTCATTCAATTTTTGACAGTGATTTGATTAACTTTATGTACCTATTTATTTTATAGTGCAAAATTTCATTAAAAGTAATTAAATATATTTTAACATAAACACCTATTTGTGATTTGTTCATTTGTTTAATCACATAAATACAAATGATCCAATTTCTTTTAATTACTCATTAATTATAGAATCACAATAAAATTAACTTTTAACCCGACTGCAATTTCGGAGCGTCGATATTGATTGCGTTTTAAATAAAATAAATAAATACACCACATGTAATTACGACCCCCTTTATCCCAGAAGGCTGAGCCTTGTGCGGGAGGGGGCTACACATTTAAAGACAAGGGACACACATCCAATATCCGTGTATAATGGAAAAATCCCTCTCACAGTATTTTCCATTGCCACGACCGGGATTCGAACCCGGGACTTTTGGGTGAGAGGCAGGTACTCTACCATTTCGACCATCAGTTGAATATATTTATTATTAATTATTAATAATAAATATATTCAACTAAAAAATTTTGAGAAGTTAAAAGCACTGAAGTTAGACAGGCTTTTAAGCTCCACCTGGACTTTGGTCGGTTTTGGCTATTGACAATGACCTTTTTCAGTCGACCAGCATTTCGGCAGGTTAACCGACTACGCAATGTCGGTAAACATCGATAAATAATGTTCGGCAGATTCATTAAGACCTAATTTTCCATGAAAAAACTTTTGAAAATCACTTCCGATTTTTCCGGAAGTGGACCTATCTATGTCGAGAATTTTAAATAGACCCCTGTATATATTTTTGTAATTCAATAGGGCTTAAAATTCCCTTTTTAATGATCTCACGTTTTTCTGCTTATACTTTTAAGAAAAGTTGACGTTTACTTTTTTCAGCCGACACCATTGACGAAAAAAATTCTGCGTATATTTTTGAGGTGGGTGGGCATAATCACTTACAAATTAACAAAATACTATTTGTATCGGTATAAAGTGAATTTCTTTTTGACAAGCAGGTGGTAAAACTTCTCCACTTAAATGTGACATGAGTCGTTTTTAATGCAGGACTTTGTGGCGACGCAGCCCGGACAGCTAAATCACCCAACTAATGGAATTCTTTATGTCCAATATCCCAATCTAATACCAATACCACTTTTATAAATATATTATTGAATCCAACTCATTGTTTGTTTATAAATTGACATTTATATTATATTTATAAACTTATGTATAAACTTCGTTCGACGCGATAATCAATACAACTGAGCTTTTCTTGTTTAAATAATTTTAATATTTTGTCGGTTATAAAAACGCACAATTAAGATAGTTATTCATAAACTATAACTGAGTATTCATTATTCGGATGCATTAACGTTATTTTTTCAAAATCATTAGTGAGGAAAAATAAATTAAAACGCGAATATCTCAGAGCTATTCGAAGTTAAAAATGTTATTCTGTAGGTTTCAATAATATATAAAGGCGTGATTTATTTCATTTTCATTTGAATTATTAAAACAATCCTATTAAGTCCTTAATTACCTTAAACAAACTTAAGTACAGTTACTGTGCGCGATCATATTATTTCTACTTAGTTTTACAACCACTGATTAGTTCTTATTCTTGAGAGTGACCTTCTTATACTAATTATTGTTATTGCTTCAGTTAATTTCGAATGGGGTTTTAGTAATTTGCTATTTTAGTAATATTCATTCTTTAATGTCATACAACCTTTTGAGAAACTTAGAGGGGGCGTAACATTACCAACCACAAATCAAAGGATGCAGTGGCAACTCATAACCTGTTCTTTATAACTTAACAGAACCGAACTCTGTTCATATATATGAAATTATTCATCTCCTATAATATAAAATAAAAAGCCCTTTTAAATTGACTCATCAAGGAGAAGTGGGATTTTTGGATTGCTAAAATTTCGTTATGCTAATTGGATTTCGTATATTTTTAGGTACTACGGTTACAAAGTTTGTGCTGCACAAAATGTGCCCAAAAAGACATTCTGTGGGTTTTATTACAAGTATCAGGGTATAGCATACTTGACGCTGACGTAGTAAATCGGCATCACCAGGGGATGATTAAAACTCGTGCCTCGAATTAATTAATCGTTTTGGAGTTAAATCGTAACTACTTTAGCGTCAGTGCCATTTGAAGAGAAAACATTTTTGGACAAATCTGTCTTTATTTTATTAACTAGTCATATATACGCAATATTTGACGAAATTCACAATTTTACAATTCTGAGGATTATACAATACATTATCCCAAATCCGCGATTCGGTATTTTGGAACTGGGTAGCGTACTTGTAAAAACTAATAATTTACTGTCCACTATTATTCCATATAAAAAATTGAAATCAATGCAACAAACTATGACATTTTCTGCAGGTATAAACATAAACAGATAAGGGTATAATAAGAATACTTCCTCCTGAGACAAGTTCTTGACATTTCGCGTCAACAAACAAAAAACCACAAACAAGTACGGCTCTGTGGAGTATGTCGAATATTCTTTAGGACACCAATTTTATTTTAGGTGTCAATGGGTATAGTTTACTACTATCTGCAGTATTTATGACCTGTTGTTCGAGTGCGGTTTTGAACAAAGGGTATATTCTTTAACATAAAGCTTGTTAACGTATACCCATACGTACAATATTTCATTTTAAATAACAATGTTTATATATCATTAAACTTGACTTGGTTTATTTAGATGTTTCTGTAATAACAAATCCTCTTAACAATAACCGTTTCACATATTGATCTATACAAGCCACAATGCCACCGATTTCGTCGTTAATAAATAAATAATTTACTATGTGAAATCAGTGATACACACACACATAATATATTATAAATTTCTTTATACGAGTATATACTGAATTTGTATATTTTTGACAAAAAGATACTGTACACAAAGTACACGAAAGTGCGAATTATAACCTTCCAACCTTTGTGGTAATTTTGTTCTCGGATTATTTCACACAGATCCATGGAAGATAGAAAATTTGGAACGTAGGTAGGTTACTAAAACCAATATACATTATTTTGCACAAATTACTACAACCGGTGTAACCGGAAGTGGCACCAAAGTTATTACTTTAAACAGAGCACCCTGTATATTTCTGCATTTTTCTTATTCGTCATGAAATTCTGTAAGTAGGCTCTAAGGGATTTTAGTTTTGAATTTTATATAATTAATAACTGGGGGTCAAATATTAATACTTACTGAGATACAGGGTGTTAAAGTTAAAAAAAAAAAGTTTAAAAAACTAAAAAACACGCTTTAAAGGGAAACCGTACTAAAAAGTAAAAAATAAGAATAAAGTGATTGACAAAAAACTATTTTATTGTAAAAAAGCGTGGGGTGCTAACTCTACTTTAATAGCTACCAATGAAATATCTATAACAATTGATATCATGCACCCCACGCTTTTTTACAATAAAATAATTTTATGTCAAACAATTTATTCTTATTTTTTACTTTTTAGTTCGGTTTCCCTTTAAAGCGTGTTTTTTTAGTTTCTTTAAACTATAATTTTTTACATCTAATGTGTCAGTTTATATTTTTAATAAAAAAAATCGCTGATCAAATTTGTCCATTTTTAACTATGAAAAAAAAAATAGTATGTCTTGAAAATTGAAATTAATCTCTAAATTTTTGTCATAAAGTAGTTTCGATGGTCTATTTTTTTTTTTAAATCGGATAATATATAATACGTATATTGTACTATAATATAGGATTAACAGTGAATATGGGAAGAAGTGAATACAACATCGAAAGCACGTATCAAAATAAAATGCAAACCTGTTTTTGTATTACTATTTCATGAAACGTCACCATTTCTGTATTAAAACCACGACTGCAGACATGAATTTTCTGCGAGCTTTACGTACTTTTCTCGAGAGTTTTCCTTATATTCCCTGTGGATAAACAAGTAGAATCGTATTGATTAGTGCAGTCAGCCTCTTTTCTCTTAATTAACCAATTGACGTACTTTTTGTATAATACATAGACGGAATTTTTTTTTCTATTCGAGCACATGTACCTAGTCAAGTAGTTTACAAAACGAAAAAGAAATTCTGAGTTTTGCTTTCTAGTGTGTACGTACATTCATGAAAGCTATGTCGAGAATTTTATATTTTTTGCGATCGGGGATCGAAATAAACACATCTATTGGGGAATTTCAGATTTCCGTCGATTCCAAATAGTGCATATATACATATAAAAGCAACAAATATTATTATAAGTATTAATCAAACGAAAAAGATCCATGATTGTGAACAGATCTATTTGGCTGGTTCGCCCATAATTTGTTTCTTTACTTAATTTTATAATGAATAGATTTTTGGATTTTGGTGCTAAAAGTAATATTTTCCTTTTTTCATAATTATAATTATTTTTCAACCGATAAGTTTTCAATACTCACACTGTATATTACGTCATTTTTCTTCCGATTTTGTAGAGCCAAATGAGCTGCTGCTTGTACTTTGGGGATGATTAATAAGATGTGATAGATCTGGTAATCCAATGGCCGATGTATTTGAAGAGGACATTTTAATGTGTTTGTATTATAATTTCACAGAAAGTGCTATCGGTGAGTGGGTTTTAGAAAGGGTTCGCAGTTCGCAGGCTGTCTTCAGGCCATTTATAAACATCTTGCCTGTCGACATGCAAATCATACAGCGGACCCTGGATTTTGATTGATCTATTCATAAGATTGATTATATTGCGACCGCGCACATTGTCTATTATATATCTAAAAAGTGTGCTCTACTCTTTCCTGAACTGGTATTCTATAAAGTAATTTATTTTTAGAGAAATTACTTAAAATATATTCACAAGCCAAGTCAATAACACATGTTGTTTGTCTTACGATTTAAATTTTCTATTATATTACACAAAACACTTTATTTATATGCAACACGGAAAATATTACTTCATAAATTCGGTTGTAATCTGGCCAAAATAACTTCACTAGGAATGAATTTCGTCTATATATACGAACGTGAGAATTATATAGTCTTTTATCGTTTTATCATTACAAATTAAACAATTATATACAAAAAAAATCGTGAAACACTGATATATGTTCAAGCACTGATTCTTCTTAACCACCTTGGAAAAATCTTCTTCCGTGATGTTTTTGGACGTTCCACCACTGACTGCGGATGCAGAGCTTTCGTCCTTGTCCTATGAATTTATATAGTTTAGCTTCAAATTAATATTGGCTCCTCTTAAATCAGCATCTCACTATATCACTATTATTATTTTTTGCTGAAATGTATCTGATTTTCATTAAAAGCTTAAATCATCTGATAACTAAGTAGATGTAAATGCACTGAATTCTTGTGTGTAGGGATGCGATAACGTTGAATTGAAACATTTGTATTGTCTTGATGGCGGATTACAAATAGCTCAGTTATAATTAATGCACTTGGACAAACTGAACTGTTACGAAGTATTTACGTCTATATGAAATTGCAAAATCGATTTAATCCACCAGATTCATCTGGGCAAATCCTATGCGAGGAAATGGTAAATGGTACGTATATACAAGCGGGGTCAATAATGTCGGTGAACCGCGCCATCATAAACATACCTGGTTGACATCTCAACATCTTTATGGTGCCGTTACAACACAGCGTCAACTTGCGTTCTTGATCAAAGACTGCCGTTCTTGTACAGCTGGCGAACAACTCAAATGGCTATATAGATATATACCGGATGATTTGCTAAGTAAATCGAACTGATGGCATAAAAGTAAGGCGAAAACTTAATCATATCTTAAACATCCTCACAAATTGTGCCAACTTTAGTACATATCTCTATGTGTAAGTATCGTATTAATTTATTTACATCAAGTAGGTATTTTTTAAAATAGGAATATGCCCGTTGTTTCCCACTTTATTAAATTCAAAAAACTGGGGCAACTGCAATTTTGGGCATCAAATGGCGTGCTTTAAAATAAATTTAAAAACAATTTGATATAACAAACGTAAGTTTGATATTCAAGATATCAAAATACTATACGTTTTTATATCACGTCACTCTCTATAATATCTTTTTGTTGTGTCGGACGACAATAAAGCAATAAGGATCATTTAAATAGGACTATATAATGAGACAAATAAGTTTGAATTCGTGTTTCTACGATAAATAGTTTTGATGAAACACAGCGTCAAAGTTGGGTTTGCGAGATCTCAAAATACTACGTTTTCTTTTCATGTTATCCCCTTATAATATCTTTTTGTCGCATTGAATGACAATAATGCATGCTGGATGAATTAAAATAGACTATATAATGCGATGAACAAGCTTGAATTCATGATCCTACAATAAACAGTCTCGGCGCTACAGATCGTCAAATTTGAGTTTGCAAGAGCTGAAAATACTACTTTATTCTCCCTATAATATCTTTTTGTTGCGTCTAGTGACAATAATGTATCTAGGGTGAATTAAAGTAGACTATATAAAGAGAAGAATAAGCTTGAATTCACGATCTTACAGTATACAGTTTCGGCTGTATTTGTAAGAGCTCAAAATACTACTTTATTCCTTTGCGTCTCTCCCTATAATATCTTTTTGTTGCGTCTAGCGACAATAATGTATCTAGGGTGAATTAAAGTAGACTATATAAAGAGAAGAATAAGCTTGAATTCACGATCTTACAGTATACAGTTTCGGCTGTATTTGTAAGAGCTCAAAATACTACTTTATTCCTTTGCGTCTCTCCCTATAATATCTTTTTGTTGCGTCTAGCGACAATAATGTATCTAGGGTGAATTAAAGTAGACTATATAAAGAGAAGAATAAGCTTGAATTCACGATCTTACAGTATACAGTTTCGGCTGTATCTGTAAGAGCTCAAAATACTACTTTATTCCTTTGCGTCTCTCCCTATAATATCTTTTTGTTGCGTCTAGCGACAATAATGTATCTAGGGTGAATTAAAGTAGACTATATAAAGAGAAGAATAAGCTTGAATTCACGATCTTACAGTATACAGTTTCGGCTGTATTTGTAAGAGCGCAAAATACTACTTTATTCCTTTGTGTCTCTCCCTATAATATCTTCTTGTTGCGTCTAGCGACAATAATGTATCTAGGGTGAATTAAAGTAGACTATATGTATAAAGAGAAGAATAAGCTTGAATTCATAATCCAACAATAAAAAATTTTAATTTTTTCTTGCTTATCGAAATCCTAATAATTCTTAAAAATAAATAAATAATTTTTTTCATTAGATTTTCTATAAAACAAAAATTCATAATTATAGTCTTCATGCAGTTTAACTTAGGTATGTCTACAACTTTCGTGACAAAATAGCGGTTAAGAAAGTATCTATTACGAGCGTAATGCAATAGCTGACCTATTCACCGGATGTTCGCACGTAAAATATTTGGACGTTTCTAATGTTCCTAATGCTATGTCAATGTTTACGTTACTACAACTATATATCTCTCAATAATTGAAAATGTCATTAATGTTATTTATATCAAACCAAGATGTTTGTCCACTCCACCTCGTAATGTTCCGATACGCAATTTTTAATATTGGCTGTTGATCAATTTACAGTCCACCCTATATATTAATTTAGAACATGTTGGTTGTCATCTGCAATTTTAACATAAAGGTTATAGGAATATTAAGATCAAAATAACGATAACATGTAGAAAGTACTACATTAGTAAAATTTTGAAGAGTCATGCTAAGAAAAAGTGCACTCAACGAACAAAAAAGGAGCAAGTTGATTCCAAATCATGACATTAAGAGTAATGGTTCTATGTTTTCATCTATTCTATACACATAATGATGATTTGTTATTGACAAAAAATACACGTTCTTTTCCTTGACAGATCACTTCTCACTTAAGACAATGTTCCATTTTTTATCCATGCATTCTAAAAAAATATGTACACTTACTTTGCGTTCGTACACATTATAACCAAGTAAGAAATATATTTTTACTTTCTTTAAAACGGTAATAATTGGCAGATTTTCGATATCAAAATATCAACAAAATTAGGTCTATTCGCTCTATGTATGATCTAGTTATGAAACTATTTAAGCCGTGTGACTTTTATATCTAAAATTCGGGCAGCAACTGAAAATCCCTAGTAGATTATGGTTAATTGATCTAAAAAAATAGTAGCATTCTAAATAAAATTGTCAACAACTTTTATCCTTATAAATTACTAAGGAATATAATAATAATTATAATAAACTGCGTGTTTACCATTTTTGTTAAAAAATATATAAAAATGTTTGTAATTGAAGTACTGGACATAATATTTGTATATACTAACAGCCCCGACCATCTAATATTCATAACGATCGTTTCGTCGAATATCAGTACGAGTTGGAATTCATTGCAAGCTTTGGAAAATACCACAATTTGGTGAAAATAATGCAATATTTAATAAACTTCCACCAGTGGTTTTCATCGAATGTACGCTCGCAAATATCTGAATTAATTTTTGCATTCTTCCTAATATATGATATTAAAATATCTCATGCAGAACCTGAAACTTGGAATTCGAAATCAATTCTGACATACCTAGCTTTAATAAAGCCAGATTTAAATATTAAACGTTAGTGGGGCGTGAGCATAATTTTAAACCGAAAAACACTTGGCTTACGATGAAATATTTTTATTTAGTTATTTGTTGCTTTGCAAAAAAAAATGTTTACAAAATTGAATTTTAAAAAATGTAAAACCAACATCTTTAATTAAGAAAACCATGGAGTAAAAAAAAACGTCCCTGCGCCAAATTCAATGCCTACTTTCTGTAGGGCCTACTCGTGTTTTTCAGTTTTTTCACATTTTCGACGTCATTTTTTAAAACAAATGCCAATATGTCACATATCGCTGATACCAAAATTTCATAACGAATAAGCAACTGCAAAATATACAGGATGTTTAGAATAAGAGAGGTGGTGCCACTTCCGGTTAGACCGGAAGTAATGTTCTGTGCGCAATTGTGTTAGATTTTGACTTTACATTCCAAATTTCTTTCTTTCTTTTATAAGGCAATACTTTCATACCACTACCCGATATAGACACCTACCAACCTATATGAAAATGAACTGTAAAAATTTCCAAAGCATTATTCTTTGAACGAACGCAGATTCTGCAAATTTTATAAAGTTTTATTGTTTCTGAATTTTCATAAAGTAAATGTTCTTAAGTAATAAAAGTTTAATTTCATAAGATAATTTAAAGCCAGTAATTTTTGTCATGTTTTAAGTTTTAATTAACATCTGTCTAGGGAACTCATCTACTATAAAGTGTCTTGTTTTAATTCTCAGCTCGCCTATATTTCTACCCTTTTACTTTAGACAGTTCTTTCACTTGATTTTAATAATTACGTACCGAATCTAAATAATTTACAAGCAGGAGATATAAATACATTAAAATATTACCCCAGCTTCTTTATTTATATGCGGCATTGCAAATTTTATTAATTTTGAAATTAAACAATAGAAATTATTTATAACTACAGATCAACGACAGAATAATGATTAACAAGTCGTATTGTAGTAATGATGTTTTGGGAATATTTCGATCAGTCTTAGTCTGTTGGAAATTTTAAAATCTGCTCAATCCTAAATGACGCATTACCTTCACAGATCTAGTAACAAAACTGTATCTAATAAATTCTTATACCCACAATTTATTAGTTATATTTTTAAAGCAAAGAGGTCCATTCCAATTCAAGACCAGAAAATACCGTAGACCTAATTGCGACTGTTATTCATATAAACTTTATATGAATAGGAAACAGCCCCTTACTGTGGATGTTGCGGTTAAATAATAACCGTATCAGTGGACTGTATTTTTGCGGGTTTAACGAAAAAGAGATGAATTGGACCTACCTATTTTTTATAAATCCTGATGTCAGAAAAGCCGATGTGGGTGCTTCTAGAGGCCGTTTGGGCCGGTACCGGTGGCGCTCTTAAAGTTTTTAGGCAGGTTCTCTTCTCTTGCACACAAATATAACAAACACAAAAAAATCGGCGATGCAATATAACGGAATAAAGAAATGCGGTTGAAAAATATAAATATAAAAGCGGGTCTGATCACATTGACAGTTTATCGAGAACTCTTCGATTTTTATTCTTCGTCTCCCATGGAGGGGATAGGAGTCACAAAAAATCTCTTTTTTACCGCGCATAAATTACACGGTGAGTATAAATGAAAATGAAATGTATTTTATTTCTAACAAAATTATATATATATATACAAAAAACAATAATTAAAAATAAATGGCGTCGGGACGGAACAGTGGAATATGTCAAAATTTTTGGACTTCTCCACTTGGAGCTAAAAAGAATTTTATGCACAAAATTTGAACCTTGGAATGATCTCTTCATGACAAACTAAAGTTTCTGTGTTTCCAAAAGAAAAATACGCATTCTATATTCTAATATTACATTCAGTTGTTTAGTTTACAAAAAAGTGGGCAACTTTCGTTGGCAGTTTGACTTTAAAAAGTATGCATCAATAGAAGTAGAAGGGTTTGGTTAAGACCTTGTAAATAAAATTGTAATTAAAGTGACTTCCACTGAGCCCATTATATTAATTGTTATATAATGTATTAGAAGTTAATAATAAATTCATAGATTACAAGACTTAATGCAAAAATCCTTTTAAACTGATGAAGTAATATAATAATTATCAGCATATCTCACCATATAAAGGACTTATATTTAGTATAATAATTAGCTATACCCTAATGTGACCTTAAATTCCATCTAAAGAGAAAGGGTGCAGTACATCAGCCTTGTTAAGTTGATGACATCCGTAAAAGCAACATGCATTAAAACACTGCGGTTTTCCAGTGTAGTAAATTTTCCGTTAATGACGATCTTGCGTTAGTAATACGCTATTTGCTGTCACGACGTCTGTACGAGGCATTATTCAATATTAAGCCGGCTAAATAATACGTAATTAAAATATAAATTATTAATACGTCATAATTTGTGCTTTTCTTCAAACTAAAATGCACTTAGCAGTAACATTTTTATCTAGAGTTATGGTCGCTACTGCATAACTAATTATGTGCCTCGTAAGTACAGCGTTAAGATTTTTGTAGTTATTTCGCCACGGTTGGATCAGGATAAAATATATTTGGCACGAAAGAAAAATCAGACTCAGAGTATCTACATTTTTTTTTTCGGAATTAAAAATGAAAGACATAGTACTTGCAGCCTCGTAACATCGATATTATTTATAGCTTCCTCTTTCGTCTTTTGATTTTTCAAATTAAATATGGTAAGAAATGCTAATTTTTCATTTTATAAATTTGGTACTTATTTTGTTAGTAGTTTTTTTTTCAAATTAAAAGAGTTCTTCTAGTACAAGTAAATAAATAAATAAAAGTGTTGTTACAGAAAATTAATATTATTTCACTACTTCACTTTACAGCTCAATACGCCTATTACGAAACAAATGCCATCCACGATTCAATAGTGCATTTGTATATATTGATTGATCAGCTAATTTTGCCTGTGTCGTGACAAGCGGCACTAAGTCTTAATTCAGCATAGGCGCGCCCCATTCAGCCTGATTAAAAAATCGCCCATCTTAAAAAAAAATGTTTTCCAACCTTAGCAGATCCGGAACATAGCCGTAATTTCCGGTAGGTTTCGTGTCACACAGCTGTACACCGACTGCCTATAATGTCCAAGCTTTTACCGGGATTGTAGTGTCAACATGATTCATTACTAGGAGCGTCGCTTTTCTTTTATTTTCCTTACAATTACAAATCGTCGTAATTTGTATCTTTTAATAGCCATATTTGTCTCTTCTTAAGCTATACCAAATACAACGTGTATCCGTTTAAACTATTATCGATGCCACTTTACATGATTATAACCATACAACTAAACTGAACAACAATGGAAAAGAAAACATGTAGGACAGTCCAAAACCCTGCTTATTCAGTTTTATAATATTAGTACAATCATGTGAATCGGGATGAAATGTTAAGGGCCGTGGGCTTATGCACATATCTTAGAATGTTACTTATGGACACGACATTGTGAACAAAAGATGCGACCGATATTCGGGTCCATCGATATTCAAGACAGAGCGAGCAGATTCATGCCAAATCGGGATCCGATAAGCCCATGATTTCAAAATTTGCGATGCCACTAAAGAATTAGACTATGATAAGCTAGTTTAGCAAGTAGACGCTTTTTGAGGTGCAAGGTTTACTTTGAGCAAACGAACGTTGAAGTCCTATCGCAAAATGAGACTCAGTTTTGTTCACAAATGAATCACGCTTTAACCTACAACCCTATTCCGGAAGGTAAGAGTGAGGAGACAAAAGGACAATGTTTTTTAAATGGAACGCTCTGTATATTTTTAAATTTTTGAAAAAAGATTTAAGTTGTCGTTCCAAAAATATAACAACATATATATTTACCTACCTTCTTATTTAGTGAAATACTCAAAAAACATTCTAAGCCAACTTGGTGCTAAATTATTTCAATTATTATCAGTATTATGTTGTTATATTTTTGGAAAGAGAACTTAAATCTTTTTTCAAAATTGTAAAAATATACAGGGTGTTCCAATTAAAAAAACATTGCCTTATTTTTTCCCAGTTTTATTTGATTTTCAATTGTTTTGTTGTTGAAATTTTCGGAATCCTTGGAAAAAATATTATAAGTTACGTTTGGTCATTGATTAAGGAATGAATAAGATACGCGACTTCAACGGTAAAGTGCGAGGCCTTTTTTGGCAGCGAGAATCCCGGTAAGTTGCGAGCATTCCTGTGATTCATGTAGTATGCTTTTGATAAACCTGTGTCGTGTCTGGTTTTATATAATTTATAATCTAGTGAAAACAAAAATTGAATGTTCAGATTGATTTGAGTTTAAAATTATGTGACGGTTAAAAGTCAAACAAACGTTGAGAAATAGCTGGAAGAGAGAACATACTACGTTAATAATTTTAAACTAAAATTAATCTGGACATTAAATTTTTATTACCACTAGATTATTAATGATATAAAACCAGACACGACAGAGGTTTGTCAAAAGCATACTACGTAAATCACAGGAATGCCCGCAACTTACCGGGATTCTCGCTGCCAAAAAAGGCCTCGCACTTTACCATTGAAGTCGCGTATCTTATTCATTCCTTAATCAATGGTTTGGTAGTCACGTGACTATCGATAAAAATGAGTACGTAGAAGCCAATCGAATTTCAGTTATACCATGGCCTGCTCAATCGCTTGATCTTAATCCGCCAGAGAATACAAGAGGTGAACATTTTTTTTATTGTTTCTTTCACTGCCTCATATATAACTTTTCAGGTAATATTGTAAAATTATAGTAAATATTCAATTATTTTCCTCATCCTGTACGTATATTACTGAAAGACATAAGATTTTTGCTTAAGAAAAAGAGCGAGTACAGGGTAAAATACTTTTTTGGTGTGGGTATAAATAATAAAACTGCTTAGAACATTATCATAAAGTAAGAAGCTTTAAAAGATTTTTTAGAGATGTAATTTGTACTAAACGGGTGAGTATAATGAGAGAAAGGGGTTGTATTTTAGAAAAGATAAAAATTAATTTTATCCTTTTACGTCGAGAAGGAGTAAAAGGGTCCCTGATGAAAGGTTTGCTCCCGATGGCGTAAGTCGCCTCATTGTTTCATGTCAGAGAAATTGGCGTCAACCTCAATGGGTCCCCTAGGAGTCTTAAAAAGAACCAATTTGAATATTTTTAACATGGATTTTAAGAAGCGTGAATTTTTATCACCTATATTGGACCCCAGACTTGGGGGAATACGTATATGATATATACGATGACTAAAGAAGGAAGATTACGTCCACTACAGATCCCTTTGGCGTAAATCTAGTTAATAACCCCTGAATGTCGCTGGACAAATTACGACGTCTTTCTTTGCCAAAATATTCTTCAAGTAAACCCACGTTTTCATTGGGACGATTATGTCAGTAACCTTCGAATACATATTTGATTCGGTATTTAAAAAAAAGTAATTTTCTACAAAAAAAAAATACATGGTCTGGATTAGCAAATTGAAGATATTTCGTAATTCATTAGTCTAATCTTTTCACAAGGGCTAAACAACTTCAATCGTCAACACACTAACTAATCTGGTGATGGCCTGCATATAGTCCAGACTTGAAACTACTTTTTCCAAAACTAGCAAATTGGTCCATATTAGCAAGAATGAGACACAACTGGACGATCATTACATCGAAACCACAATATTTTACTAAAAAAAATATTTTTGTACCAAAAAAATTGGATTTGCATATGCTAATTCTGAAACTGATGATTGATGTGCTACTAGGATATTTGAACAACGATTTGAAAATATTTTGGTGACTTGAAATGTTTCTAAATAAAATTAGAAGGAAATATTATATTTTTTGGTACAAACGTTAAAGTTTACAGAACTTACCCCGTATACTGAACATACAGCCAATTACGTCAATTTTAAAATTATCTTGATAAATGAGCTGTGCCATACGGGTGGTTAAGATCGACATATCTATTTTGTACTTGTAAATCCCACCTGTAACATTTAACAAAGCAAACAGGACCGCTCAAGTTTATATTTTGATTATTGCCTTTATTACAAGGTATGCATTTGCATTACATTTTCTTTTATTGTTGTTCTTGTGCTGGCAATAGAGTTATTTTACTGCAATACAAAACAGGTTTCTTATTTTTACAATCTTGGACGTACTAGGTGCTTTAGCACTTAACCATTAATATACATTAATTACACTACTAAATGCTTTATTAGATACTGAAATAAAGCAAAAAAATATCCAATTTAAACAGCCTCCACGGCATCAAATGAGTTTAAATAAAGCGTTACTAATCGAAGATAATTTCTAATTGATTTTTTTGCCAAAACACTACATTACTCATATAATGAACTAGCTGTAAAACCCGGCTTCACTCGGGACAATTTAATCCTCAGGATTTATCATTAAACCGCTACATCTTTGGAAATCACTCTTCATCTAAAAAAACTGTGGTTTCTTTAAAAAAATTATATTGTTTGTCGCTCGGCTTCTTATTATAAATAGTTTTTGTACACGTACATATTACTTCCCAATCAACGTAGTGGGGAATATAATACAAATATTTCCTTTTCAATCGCTATGTTTTCAAGGAATAAAGTAATGATGTAATGGTCGTCCAATAGCATCTCATCCGAAGTTTGCTGATACTTGGACCGGCTTGCTAGTTTTGAGCAAAGTGGTTTCAAGTCTGGAGTATTTGCAGGTCATAGTCAAATTAAAAATGACTATCTGGGTATACTTAGTTGAAGAAGACATCATAATGGATACAGTGACCTAAGCGAGTCATCTGGTGCTGGGCTATCTTTATTTTTAAAATGCTCATCAAAGGAATCGTAATTTTTCCTGAAGATTTCTTAGATGAAATATCGTAAAGTACCCCGTATATTTGACGAGGTCAAAGATGTATGCAAGCATAACAAATGTAGTTTACTTATTTCATAAGCAAAGACTTTATAATAAACTGTTACCAGGGAAATTATTTTAGATAGGTATATTCCAAACACGGCTGCTTTATAAATAGTAGACCTGCGAGGTGGAGTTAAAATCTGATACGTTGTCGCCTACTCTGATTTTGAGCTCCCATCCCGCAACTGACATGTAATCTACTAGGTCGTTAGGCTGATGTGTATTAATGGATTAATGCAGTATTGAACTGTCAACACTCACTTCACTCATCATCCAATAGCGACAATATATCGATTGCACGCCATTTTGATATGCACTCTAAAATATAATTCACTGTCAATAACCCATTACAACCACAGGTTACACAAAATATCTTTCTTCTCTACATCCAATAAATGTGTGTGGAGAGTTTGCGTTCAGTGAATTATTATGTGTACTCACATTTTACATTCCCACTAAAAATATATCATTCTGTCAGGTCGGCGCATTAAAACATTTTCATTTTTTATCACCCAATATTCTAACTAAGTCCTTATAAAAACCACATAGTTTTAAAATATTGGTGGAGTAAAAGACAGTAGAAAGATGTCCAAAAGTGGAACGGAATTGGAAATCCTCTACTAAAATATTTGAATTTTGTTCAGGAGAAAATCAGCCAAATATGTATGATTTCACGTGATGCTTAAATTGAAACTTGTGAATGACGCAGGCTCTATTATATTTCTATACAACCATAATATAATAATATTTTACTGCTATCTCCAATTTTTTGGTATGCACATGGGTGCTATTGAAACCAGGATAGAGGATAAGGACTTTAATATAAAATTTGTACCTAATTAAATTAGATATACTAACGATAATAAGACATTATATTTTTCTAGGCAATACGATGTACGATTCCTAACTGCAGCTGTGAATGTTTTATACCTGGCAAACGTCATCTACGCTACTGTGAGACATGCAAGCACGGTTGGGTTCCTCACGGTAAGTAGTTTTACCATTTAACACTTTTAAACTAGAACTATTCACATACTGCAACCTTAACGTTTGAATTGCTTCCTCATTATTCTCAAGAGGAAGCATGCTAATCGTAAAAATATATTTTTACATTTTTTGCATGGTTGAGAGGCTTGAAAAAATTTACATCTTCTTGAAGGATTTTACAACAAATATTTTATTTCATAAATTCAATACCCTTATAAATCAACGGTTTAGGTTGTGTAGCTCTGGCTTGATGTCCATTTTTCTAAAAAAAGCTGTTATGTTTTTTATTGCTAGCTTTCGGTTTCGTGAATATACTAGCTTTACATCATCAGGCACAAGAATTTAAATCACGAAGACAATATAGTGAGTGCCATGGAAATTAATATTGAAATAAAATGACCGCAGTGCCTCAAGGATCATTTCTTGGCCCACTTTATTTTCTTACGAGGATAATGCTTTTTGTTTCTTAGGTATCACCATGGCCTCCGGTAATAAGAGTCCGCGAGCAGGAATCAGTGACGTCACAATAGCCGGCTGGCCGCCATAACTTATTTATAATATACCATATCATATTTTTATATGAGTAAAACTAAATAAACTCTTATTTATGATAAAATAATTTACAGCATCCTAAATAAGTAGACTAATAGATGCTTTGGCTCTTAAGGAGGAATCGCCAATTTATCTCCACCATCAAAACTGAGGCTTTGCGTTCAGACGACTATTGTGACGTCAGGGTAACGTGACGTACCAGCATTTCACGGCCTCTACTTCTCGGAGATCACCCATTAACATTAACAACGATAAGTTCTAGTTGCTGAGAAGGTCCAGAATCTGGATGTAAAATTAAATTTCTACTTGCGACTCAAAATAAATTTGTAGTGTAATCATTAAATTTAAAACTCATCCGTTCATAGTTTTTTCACTCAAGCGGGCGAAATCAAGTCAATATAAGAGAATTGACCATAAAAAAATCCAAGAAAAACCAAAGTGTCATTAACTCAAAAACAATAAAGATACAAATTTTATGCTAACGTCAGGAAAATAGAAAATACCTTAAAAATGCCTTTTTGGTTTTTTTGGATTTATCTCGAAAACAAACTCCAATTTGGGACACGGTAAATGGTCATACATGAATTATGACCCTTTACATCACGCCCTTAAAATTCCTTATCGATGTACGAAACGCCCTGTGTATTGGAATAAAAAGAGAGTTTTGCTCCATGTAGTGTGATATACCTTAATATGTAATAAATACCCAGGATCGCGCGGGACAAAAGGTAGGGAACAAATAATAATAAGGGATACCGAGACAAAGGCATAAATATCTAAAAATTCAATACGTAGACAATATCGTATATCATACATATCAAAGTAAGTTTATCCCTAGGGTCCCATAGCATCCGAGACATCGTTGCTTATGCATAGACACCGGTCAACTCGTCGCACATTTGACTATAGATGACCACTAACCATTTTCTAAAACGATGTAAATTTAGAAAGACTTGCCAGGGCAATATACCACTACTCATCTATACTCTCCTACATCCAGATGGTGCAACCGCCACTATTATAGAGGAGGGTCGTTAAAATTAACTGCCGACTACAACCAGCAAAATTGCTCACATTGTTTCGAAATTCGGATATTCAAGAAGCGATTAACCAACTAAAAATCTAAAATTATACGTATATAAGAAACCCACCATACAAAATTCAGATTAAATTTCAGAAACTGAGTGGTTGACAATGTTAGAGGTATCACCATAAATCCTAGACTAAAGAATATGTTAATCGTTCTTATTAATTTGCTTAAAACTGTTTTTAATACTCAAGCCTAGCAGCCCCAAAGCTTTTGACATCAAACGCTATTAAATAAACAAGTGATAACATCGATAAAAAAATCATATCCAGAGATATTAATTATTTTAGCTTGAAAGGTACTTCTATTTTTGTCCTACTTATATCTTTTTGAGTTGTGTACCAACACAACCGTTGTCTATAACTCAAAGATGACAGTCCATTATTCAATAACTTGTATGGCTCCTACACATTACCCAACCAATAATCGGAGGAATAGTTTTGATTACTATAGATAGATCATAGATCATTTACCGAATTATTACTATGGTTGTCCGTTCTTGAATAATTCATATTTCATGTTGGTTTCACGTATATTTTATAGTTTAAACGCACTGTCCAACCACAAATAATTAATGATTGATTTGTTTCATTAATATTAAATGGAGCTTATATTTTTTAAAACACATCTGGCTACCAATGTTTTGAAACTGACTGAATTTATAAAATAGAATACAAATGATTTATAACATGTGAACGTTGGATGTAAATATAGCCCACCTTTTTAGAATTTATCAATGTAATAGTAGTAATCAGTAATAATCGCACGCGGATATTGCTAATTTTTTATATATTCGAGAGAAAATTTCATAATTTTGTTTCCAGGTCCAGTTTAATAAAATGAATCCTTTTAACAGAAAACGAAATAATTTCATTTCTTCATCCACTGGACACCACAATAATTAATATTTCTCTACTTTAATTATTGTTCCCGTTATTACGAATTAATACAAATCTTTTTATATTTAACATATTCTAAACAAGTTAGATTATCGGTATTTGACGGTATATATTACCAACACTAAAAAACTTTATAGCAGTTTAATTAGACTCAATTAGCACATTCTCATCCATTTTATAAGCCTATTAATAATTTTAATAACGGAAGAAGATTATGCGCTAATAGCTGGCGACATCAGCTACAACTAAAATTCATATAAATAAAACACTACGTTTCATTTTCTGCATCTTATTCCGTTATTTAAATTAAAAGGAAATTAAGTTTTCTAGAAATTGCTTAGGTGCAAATTTTATTACAAAACTTATAACCATATTAGACAACGTAAGGGGATGGCGTGAGTCGGGTTTCTTTTTTCCTTTTACATGAGCGATTATAACATAGACGGCCTTGTTTTTATTAGTTTATCACCCTGTATCTCAGTGGTTAAGCGCAACAGACAAATTTCTATAACCATTCGTAAATTAGTCCTTAGAAGTATGTACAGTTCCTCATGACACACCCTGTAAAACCCTGCATATGAATATATAAAAATTAATTCAGCAGGAGCATTATTGCAACTTCCTACTCTGTTATCAATAATTATGTTTGTCCATGTTCTTCTTGATATTAGTTTGATGTCACACAAAGAAAACGGTGTGACAGAAAATTCTTATACAGTTTTATATTAAACATAACATAATTGATTAGTTCGTTTCAGTGACACACGGAGCGAGCGGAATATTAATATGTTTAGGGTCTAAGCTTCAGGCCCTTAATAGCAGTATAGTTGCATGTTGTAATTTAATAAGTGATTCTCCTACATCTCGCAACATTACATTTTAATTTAATTTAATAGTCAGGCCTACATAACCGGCGATATTTAATCCTTTTTGAAGTTACCCACCGGTGTCATGGCTATGTCACTTTAGTAACACTAGGAATTTCCCCTAATATTTGACCCCCGCTGCTTACAAATTGTCGGGGTTGTGAATTAATATATCAAAATTATGTCTTTTAAAATGTTTTATGTCGCGCTTCATTTGAATATATTATCTACCAGGGGGCACTTTTGTTAAAATTGTCATACAAATATTATTAGTTAGTCTACGGGAACCGCATGAAAAATATTTAATATCCATTTGCAATAGTACTTAATAAACAACTTGATTGAGCCACTTATTAATTTTTAGTGGGGCGAATCTATGTATATAATAAAAATAAGTAAATGGGATCTTATATATTATTTTTCTAGACTAGCAAATTTTGAGGGTCGGCGTCAAAGTGGAAAACTATTGCGGAATATCAATTTGGAACTTGATTGAGCCACTTATTAATTTTTAGTGGGGCGAATCTATGTATATAATAAAAATAAGTAAATGGGATCTTATATATTATTTTTCTAGACTAGCAAATTTTGAGGGTCGGCGTCAAAGTGGAAAACTATTGCGGAATATCAATTTGGAGTGGTTGACCACCATATATCGTTTTCCTGAGTTTCAGGATGTTAAAATATCATTGGCATCGTGTATGCATGACTTCTGTACCGACCGAGTGATGCGTGAACCGAATTTTCAATAAGGAAATATTTTATGTCCATCGTCCCCTTATACGAAAATTAGGATTTGCCATTTCTTTATAGATGGTGCAAATCATGTATTGTCAAATATTTCATACCAAAGCATGTATTATACTTTCTAATAATACCTAATGGTCACAATTTTCCTGCGTATTAAAATCAAAATGTATTTTTTTAATATTCTGTAGAAACGAAAAGTTTGGTGCCACATTAAGCTTTAATTCCAACCCCTAGTAACATAAAAAAGTGGTAATAACATTTTAATAATTCAGACAAATCATCTGAGCAATTTTCACTTCTGTATTAGACCTCAGGAATTTATTTTTTCTGGTGTCTAATACAGAACTACATACAGTGAGGTCGAAAAGTAAGGAACAAATTCAATATCTTCAAAATTTGCAAAATCGCCCCAGCAGGTCGATTTTGATATTATGTTATGCCTATTTTAAAAATATTTTTTATTCTACCAGGTGTTCCAAAAAAGCTGCGCTGTAGCCAACTGTGATTTTTCAAATGGCAACCAACAATTTTTTTTACAATTTCGAATTCCTTGTAAAATTCTAAACATTTTCTATGTATTACACCTTATACCTAAAATCAATCGTAATAGGCCTAATATAATATCAAAATCGATCTGCCTGAGCGATTTTTCCAAAATTTTGGCGTATTGAAGCTATTGAATTTTTTCCTTACTTTTCAACCTCACTGTATGTATTTCCCTTTTTTGCGATTGAAATTCTTTTTATTTTGTGTAACAATGGACAGCCATCGCTCATAATAACTTATCTGCGAAAGTGACTAAGGAGACTGAGCCGCTGGCTGAATGCTGAAGCAACTTTGCCTGCCACGAGGTGAAGGAATACCAATATACACATGCTGTTACCGTCAATTGTTCGGTACATCACAAATAAAATTAGGTAAATATGTTTATATTGCGTTAAATTAAGCAGTTCTAAATAAATAACAAAAATAGTGTATCGTTTGTGCCGGTCATCCTTTTGAACACAGTGTATATTTTAGTTCTCGTGTTAATTGAGGTAACGTGTAATTTGAAAAATTAGTACAAAGTACACACCGCTTAACAATATTTACGTTTTAAGTTTGGCATGGTTATATATTTGTAAAGAAAATAAATAACATTTATAATAGTGAAATATTTGCATCGTTACAGTCATTCTGGGCAAATGAGTATCTGCATAAGAGATATAGGCATTTAGTGCAGCCGTGAATAAGCCGGTGTGTATGGTAAGTTAGTAGGCCAGGAATGAATATATTTTACAATATTATAAACAAGTTTAAAAATAGTTTGTAAATTATTGACGACGTGCACGTGAGGGTGATGAATGAAAGACGGAAGTTAGAGCCTGGTTTGGTGTTGACAATTAAAACAAAATCAAGTTTAAATTAGAGCCAGTTAAACGCAACACGCGTTGTAACAAAACAATTAAAATCATTTAATTAAGGCTCATTATCGTCGCGTGACGGTTTTTTTTCGGTTTAAGTCTTGTATAGGACCCCAATAATCATTATCAACGGAAGTCATTCTTCATAACCGAATAATTGTTAGTTTTATTTACATAAAAAACTGCATAACATAAATGAATATAAATGCAGTTTTATCAAGATTTCATTTCATGCAAGGACACGGTGAACGCTTACAGGGTGGCATGGAATTGTACGTTAATCATTCCTTGTATATTTCATGTCCAAATTGCAACTGACCTCTAAATTTGCAAGTCGAATTTCATCAACTTATGTCTGAGCAAACCCAATATTACAGACCTGTACCATTATTATGCTATTTCCATATTAAATGTCGTTTAAATTAGCTTCGTTCAAGATAACATCTAGTATTAAACTATACATTATCTTTGATTAGTTAGTTACATCTATTATTAAGTTTGTTTCATGCTTCTGTAGTGCTTTAACATTTTAAAACAATTAGCACAGGGCTAGGCACGGACATAAGGTTCCTCAAATTTGCTGGAAATTTAAACATATTACACTTAAAGTATATTAGATTAGATTACTAATTTCTTTAGTTGATATACCGGGGTCCATTTCTCTTATTAATCGATTTTAATTTGGTGGAGCTTATAGTCAATAAAAGCTACTACTTAAAGCATTTTTATCGCTCCTGATTCGGAAATAAAAATTAGCACACTCGGATATTGGAAATGTGTCTGTTGTCTTTACCCACAAATCAAGCGTACTTATTTTCACAAAAACTTCTCTTCTCTCTAGTCTGCAGGTCTTATAAAGTTCTTTTTTGAATTCTTCGTTTTTTAATTGTTTATTGATCTGTCGAGGTAGGTTTTCGATTTTTGCCTCTAATTTTTCAATATTTTCCAAAGAAGCTTCAATGTTCATCAAAAACGTAATCAAGACAATTTTTATTTAGAAATTTTCGTTTATTGATTGTTCATCGATCTGTCGAGCTAAATTTTCGATTTTTGCCACTAAACCCCTTTCCAAAATTTTCAAAGTTCTTTGGAAATTTTTGAAAAACTTGGGTTAAGTAATCGCGACAATTTTTTTTTTATTTTTATTTTTTTATTGCCTATCGATCTGTCGAGCTAGATTATCGATATTTGCCCCTAGTTTTTCAAAATTTTCCAAAAAAATTTGAACATGAAAGACTAAAATGATATTTACACAAAAAAGAGGTTTTTTGATGAAAATTCAAATTTCTTTGGGAAATTCTGAAAAATCAGGGGCAAAAATCGAAAATCTACCTCTACAGATCGATAGGCAATTAAAAAACGAAGATTTCAAAAAAATTACTTTCCGATTGCTTAAGTATTAAGACCTGTAGACTGATTTGAACAAAAAAGTAACTTTTGTCCCACTGTGCGTGGGCTCCTGTGAAACCTATGCACGTCTCAAATTAATAACTTGAATTACATTACCAGTTTGCTTTCAACGTCAGGTCTCCTTTGAAAATACACATTATTTGTAAGGACGCTTTTTCTGAAATGCAAGTATCATAATTGGCTGTACAAAAATGAGCCAATATCGAGACAACAATTAAGTATAAATTAATATCTTGCAAAACGCTCTAATTTGGAAATAAAAACGGTACACCCCTAAGAAAATTAATGCACTTGGATGCACATAAAATGTAACTTGCTCATCCTAATTGAATAAGAATTTGATTAAAAACAAAGGGCGCTATAGGCCGTCAAGAACAAATAAGAAGCAGGCAGTGGCGCAGGGTCACCTCAAGCTTTGCATAAATACTAATTTTTAGTAAGTACATTTTTTTTATTTTGGCTTATGCCAGCTTTAAATGTAGACGTCATCATTGTCATCATCAATTTGCTGTAATTGTAGGAAATGCGTGCAATTATCGAGTAAAAGAATTATAAAGAGGAGCAACGTGTAGTATTATTTCTGGCAGCGAGCAACCAGATGGCGCTTCCTCAGCAATGACTCAGGACCTTAATGGTTAAAATGTCACAGACGACGATGTTGCGGAAGGGCCATCTATTGCTCACTACCAGCAATATTACAGTGTTGCGCCAGTCCAAGACAGGATTCCTCGGTCTGGTCCTTCAATGACTCTTGGCCATGCGACCATTTGTATGGCCTACCAGAGAGTTCGAGGAAAATCACTTTTCCTTCCTTGCACTTCTAGCACTTTACTTTCATCACTTTAATTACTGGGTTCGATTTCCAGATGCGACAGAAGGCAATGTTGCTGGAAAATGATTGGCATGACCTCGTTTTCTTTAAAATAGTTTATATGCCTAACCAGCGAAACGGTTACAGACTGACAAATTTTTTTCTTTCTATTACTTAAAAACATTCAACAAAAAAATATAATGGTAACTAATAACCGAATGATTTGCAAATCAGGTACGCATGCACTCCGCCACTGTAAACAGGCGTTAAGGATTCTTGAAGATTAGATTGGAAGAAGCAATGACAGGCTAGTGACTCAATCCATCTTAGGGTCCTGAAGGGAAAGGACTGCGGCTCTTCTTATTTCGAGACCGGATCCTCCGGGAGGACTACCTGTTCCTGATTTATCACTCGTCTGTTCCACTTTCTGTTCAACTTATCCTTTCCTTCTACCGATCTTTGATATTTAGCGAGATTTACTAGGTTCTCCAAGAATAAATTATTTGGAAAACTAGCAAGAGAATAGACAGTTGGAATACGGATCCAAACACAAATTTCGAATCACTGAAAATCAACCGAATTAAATAAATTGTTTCTGCATTCCTGGTGCAGGGAGTCAGCGCATGCATTTTTAATGGATGGCGAGGGGATATAATACCCACAAAAATATTGTCTTAATTTAATAGAAATGACGAATCACCATCTTCAATCATATGATTGTAATTTTAAAGATGGTATTTTTAACCTTACGATAAATAGATACAAATTGCGATAAAAATTTCGGAATTAAGTTTATCGGCAGAATATTTATGATATCTGTAAAAATATTAGTAAAAGAGACTACCAACTTTATTGCTTATCAATGTTTTAATAAAATGTGTTAGAAGCTATTCATCACGTCCTTTTATTGAAGGCGGGGTGATCAAAATGGGCCAAATTGGATGAAGAATTAAACAAAATAGAGTTCCAGATTCTTTTTGTGAGCTCACGATTTACTAAAGACAACCATTGCTATTGGAAAACATTAAAGACATTTTTAAGAAATTAAATATTTTGTTTCTTTTTTCAAATCATCTTAGATAGGTCCAAAATACTTAACCACAATGAATTTTCTTTATCTTGGATGGAAATGTGTATCAATTAAAATAATAATTTTAAACATTATTCCAACTGTTAAATAAAGTTGCTGCAGGAGTAATTGTTGGAAAATAAATGATTACCTGTATGAAATGTTAACACTACTCGCATGCATTTATAAAATATAATAACGATCAAATATTAGGTTTCTATACCTTTTGTTTTTTTTTTTGACAATTTAGCTTGAGTAAACATAAGAATGGTAAATTATAAATGAAGGTGTAAATAATTAATTAAGGATATAGATACGTGTTTGCGTTTAATAATAGACGTAAGTTAAAGAATGTATAAATTTTAGCAAGGAAAATAAATATTCTTTCAGTAATAAACGTTTTTATTTTAGTATATTTTTCCGGCGCCTCCGTTCTATTAAATTTCTTTTAACGTGAAGTAGTGTAAATAATCTTTGAAAGCAATTACCCATTTTGTCAACGGTCTAGTTTTAAACATGCGGAACATGTAAACAAAATGTAAAGGTGGCCTGAGTTACATTCGTCGCTCGCGTCATAAAGCGACGATCGTTTTGGCGTCGATTTGTTTACAGCGCCCCGACGCTAACTACAGACACACATGTCGCTTTTTATAAACAAATCGCGACAGCAGTTAACACAAGCGATCTGATTCCTAACTGTGAAGTCCTACTTTGAACGACAATTCTACTATTTATAGATCTAACAATAATATTTACGTTGGCATCATTCGTCATTTCTGCTTTGCAGAAAGAATTAAATGTTTGCTATTTTTTAGCACAATTTATATCTTTTATTTTTAACACAATACATGACAAAATTTATGGATCGTGTCCATTATTAACACGAATTGTAATTTTCCCCTAAAACAAGCACGTGGAAATAAAGTTCTCTTTGTTATTTTCGTCAGCTCGTGGTTGGTTTATTCTATAATAACTTCTTGTGAATATATGATACCTTGTGATTTTCGAAAATGACCGCAGAAACAAGAACAATACGAACACAAAACTTCTGCTTTCTCAGATATAATTTTTTATTCGTGAGAAAAAATAAGAGTCTGGATAAAATCTAATATTTCTCCACAATAAACTAGTCATAAAAATGTTTCTAACCTAACATAAAATCCGCTTCATTTCTTTTTCATTTACGATTCCAAAGAGAGAGCCACCTTTATGGTTTAAAATATTGAAAACCCTCACTTTAACCACCGTAGGGTGCTTTAACTGCGACGACTATCACTCCTAAGATGAAACTTTTCGTCATTCTATAGTTTATTTCATATAAGATTTCTCTGTTCGCCTTAAAACAGATTTCATACCTACTCACCCAACCAGGTAATAATGCAACTATTTATCATCCTTATGTGTGAAAAAACCAATAAGGTTTTTGAATTTTGAATGTAAAAAATAAGTTGTTAGTTAATACAGCTCCCATATAATTTTATGTAGAAAATTATTTGTAAAATATTTGGAAACCCAGGAAAATTGATAGGCAGAGAAATTTTGATTTTTATAAAGTTTTCATAAAAATTTCAAAACTGTCGATCAACTTTCCTCCTGATTTTGGAAGAAAATGTTTTTTAAATTTTTTACAAATACTTTGGAACTTTAAAAAGAATATAAAAAATATTATAGTTTAAAAAACTCAAAAAACACGCTTTAAAGGGAAACCGAACTAAAAAGTAAAAGATAATGTTTATCTATTAAGATTTTGTTTAACAGTGTATTCCACTAACTCAATATAATTAAATGCTTTTTATAAAATAGGAATAAGTGATTGCCAAAAAAATTATTTTATTGTAAAAGAGCGTGGGGTGCATGATATCAATTGTTATAGATATTTCATTGGTAGCTATTGATTAAAGTAGAGTTAGCACCCCACGCTTTTTTACAATAAAATTATGTTTTGTCAATCACTTTATTCTTGTTTTAAACTTAGTAAAAAGCAAAATCTTAATAGATAAACATTATATTTTACTTTTTTCATTTTTTTTTTAATTTTTTCATTTAAAAATTTCTTCAACATTTTTTAATCGAATTTTTTTCAAAATTTTTCATTTCAAATTTCTTTTTCTATGTCGATAAAGAAGGATAATATTTACCGTCATTCTGTAGATGGCATATGCTTAACCTGTAAAATTATTTTTATTTTATCCTGATGATCCTGGTAAGGACATTAGGACAAAGTTATAAAATTATTGTATTGTCATCGATCCTTGATAAGTATCATAAGTGTGCAAAGTTTCAGTTTAATCTGACGCTTCCAAGTGGGTGAAAATCTCGTTGAAAGATTCCGTTACATACAAACAAACATACAGGTGAAGCTAATAAAAGCGTGTTAAAAAAAAGGAAAATTTTTCCCAGCAAACCGTTTTACTTTTAAAAATCATTCGTTCCTTAAAGAATGGCTTGGGTCCCATGCAATACATGGGTAACCTAAATTTCACTGACTGATTCGTTTTTTTTATTGTTAGACCAAAGCGAAAACTCTAAACTCGAAGACATTTTACTTTTTCATTAAGTCAATTGAATAATCAAGTTTGTTTCTATTCTGTACAGATTTCTACCAAATTTGCTAAAATTGCCAGCTTAAAAATTGCAGGATAAATCAGCCCCTGTTGTTGGATAACAATAACACGCAATTCCACGAATAATTAAATGAATCCTGTGGGGAAACGACATTACCACGATTTTGACTGTGCATTTGTGATTATTATGGCCATATTTTTATGTCAGTTTGGGATTAAATTATTGTTCGATTTGGGGTGCGACGTTCATTTTATTATTGAACGCAAAGAGTAATCTAAGTAAATATATGTTTAGGCGAATTTTAATTAAATCGGGTTTTTTCAATAATTGTTGTTGTTACGCGATGTTTCGCTTTAAATATTTTAAAAATTAAGGAAACTTTCCGCATTTCATTAATATTTAAGGTAAATTATTCAAACATTTTATTTTATACATAACACATTTCATCTCGAATACTATTTGAATTTTGGAAACCAAGTTATCAAAATAATAGTGAATTCATAAACAGTTAAAGTTCAAAAAAATACTTGGATATAAGATCTCTTCAATAAGGAGCTACAGTAATTCAGAAATATTGATTGGATTTCAAGGGAAAAAACCCACAAAACCTCACCACTAACCATTGAGAATTCATAAAAGAACTTCTCATTTCCTAAATAAGTATTGAAACATAAGTTACAGACGTGCGAAAAACCAAGAATAATACGCGAAAAACTGAAATTCTCTAAAAATGTTTTCCCTCCCTGTTGCATATGCCTTTCAGGTGTATAATTTCTAAGGTGCGAAAAACAAGTTAAAACAAACACCTGATACACTTTGATGAACAAAGGGAAAAGTTTAACAAAGAATAAATTTTTCTGAGAAGTCTCTAACATATAACTTGGGGGCATTACTCGTATATGAATGATTGTACACAAATCGGGTTCGAATTCGAACGAAAAAATCGAGAATTCTCCTGTAAAACGCAGCTTATATTTTCAATTAAGTTAGGTGAAAATTGTTTTGACGTTTGATTATTTTCCTTGACACATAGTTTCCTAAATTATTTGTGCTTTCACAGTTGACTTTAAACTCTATTAAATTAAACAGTGCATCTATAAATATATACCAAATAAAAAATCCATTAATTCATCCTTAGCTGTAAACGTATCTTGAAATATACTCGATAATTATACACATAAACAATTTTCTAAAATTTATGTGTTTGTATACGAATATCTACTATTAGAAAAATATCTCTGAAAAATGTGTAAATATTGAAGAAGCACTTTTTAATCAAAATTTATGTTGTAAAAACTACACAGAAATAAATTTATATTTCAACAGACGCTCTTCTTTAAAACGTAATACGTTTTCAGGAAAATATTTAAAGTAACAATCTTACATCCCGTGAAAGAAAACTTGAAAGTGTGTTGCATTTGCATATATACAAACGTTAGAAAAGTCTAAACTTCATGGCGAATTAAAAAAAAATCTAATTAGGTTTTACTATTCTACGAAGCAATCTGTCATCGTGTTTAATAAACATACAGTAATGATCCAATCTTTTAATCAAATTCAACCTAACGAATCAAAGCATATTGGAATTGAACCCGCATATGACAAGTTAATTTAAGTTTTTGTAATTACATACATTTTTGCACTTTTTATTTCAGCGATAGTTTTTATTTCAATATTAATGGTTTTGTTGTGGCTAGGGGACTCAAGGACTTTTATTAAATTATATTTTTGCCAGATAAATTTTGGACCCTACTTATAGGTCATTGATCATGGCAAAACTAATCCATAACACTGTGATACTTAACTTAATATCAAGAAAATGCCGTGCAGGGTGAACTGATGTCGCCTACGTAACTAACATCATCCGTCAAGATAACATCATAATAACTCTTCCAGATTCACAAACGAAAATTTATTATATTTTAGATAATATTTATTAACAATTCCATTTTCTTATGTATGCATCTGCAATCGTCACTGATGTTTAAAAAAACTTTGTACTCACTTTCTTTTCAACAAATATAATAATAGTAATAAATTTGAAAAAAAATTAGCATTTTCTCATACCTTCATATAATGAAATTTTTTTTGGAGCTATCGTGTGTCACTAAAAACTTATTCAAAACTACCAAGATAGGAATGACAAAACGCAAAACAGGAATATATTTTCCTCAAATCACCATTCAAATCGCTCGCTTGGGAAATAACATAGTCAGCAAATAAGTCTGTGTATTAATCGACAATACATGTAGCAGGAACATCTTTTCTTCAAATCACTATTCAAATAGATCATTTTGGAAAAAAGCATAATCATTAACTAAGCCCCTTCATTCTAAAGTTTTCGCGGAGCTGATGATTTGTAGAATGCTCTCTTGTGGTCTTCGACCAGATGGTCGAAAAACAAGCATTCAAATTAATCGACGCGGAAGGAATAATTATTCAAAACTACCAAAGAAGGAAAGATAAAATACATGAAGCAGGAATATGATCGGAAAGAAGAACATAATTGTCAACAACCAAGCCCTTTCATTCTAAAGCTTTCGCAAAGCTGATGATTTGTGTGTTCGGCCTGATGGTCATTAACATTAAGTATTCAAGTTAATCCACGCGGAAGAGAAATTGTTCAAAACTAAGAAGGCAGGAAAGATATAAAGCATATAAGTTAAAACGCAAGAAGCAGGAATATTTTTTCTTCAAATCGGTCGTTTTGGAGAGAACATAATCATCAACTTCTAAAGTGTTCTCAAAGCTGATGATTTGTGAAACGTTGTCTTGTGGTCTTCGACCTCATTCTGAAAACATTAAGAATTCAACGCGGATGAAAACTTATTCAAAACTACCAAGGCAGGAAAGATAGAACGCATGTTCCAGGAATATTTTCCTTCAAATTGATCGCTTTGTATAGAAGAACATAATCATCAACTAAGCCTTTTTCTTTTAAAGTTTTCGTGGAGCTGCTTTCTTGCGATCTTCGACCAGAAGATCGAAACAACAAGCAACTACCAATGAAAGAGAGATAAAATGCACGAAGCAGGAATATCCTTTTTTCAAATCGATCGTTTTAGAAAGAAGGATATAAGCATCAACTAAGTCTTTTCATTTTCAAACTTTAGCGGAGTTGATGATTTGTAGAATGTTCCCTTGTAATCTTCGACCAGATGGTCGAAACCTCAAACATTCAAATTAATTGACGCAAAAGAGAAATTATTCAAAACCACCAAGGCAGGAAAGTAAAATGCATGAAGCAGGAATATCTTTTCTTCAAACCACTATTCAAATCGGCAGCTTTTTAAAAAAGAAGCCCTTTCAGTTTAAAGCTTTCGCAAAACTGATGATTTGTGGAACACTCTCTTGTGCTCTTCGACTTGATGATCGAAACATTATGAATTCAGATTAATCGACGTAAAAAAGAAATTATTCAAAACTACCAACGCAGAAAACATAAAACGCATGAAGCAGGAATAATTTTTTTTGAAATCACCATTCAAATCGGTCCTTTTGGAAAGAAAAATATAATCATGAACTAAGCTTTTCATTCTAAAGTTTTCGCAAAGTTGTCTTGTGGTCTTCGACCTGATGCTGGAAACACTAAGAATTCAAATTATTCAATGCAGAAGAGAAATTATTCAAAACTACCAAGGCAGGAAAGATAGAACGCATGTAGCAGGAATTTCCTTCAAATCGGTCACTTTGGAAAGAACAACATAATCATCAACTAAACCTTTTCCTTCTAAGGCTTTCGTGGAGCTGATGATTTGTAGAATGCTTTCTTGCAATCTTCGACCAGATGGTCGAAACAACAAGCAACTACCAATGAATGAGAGATAAAATGCACGAAGCAGGAATATCCTTTCTTCAAATCGGTCGTTTTGGAAAGAAGGACATAATCATCACCTAAGCCCTTTCATTTTAAAGCATTCGCAAAGCTGATGATTTTTGGAACGTTCTCTTGAGGTCTTCAAACATTATGAATTCAGATTAATCGACGTTAAAGAGAAATTATTCAAATGACCAAACAAATCGGACATTTTGGAAAGAAGAACATAATCATTGACTAAGCCTTTTCATTCTAAAGCTCTTGCGGAGCTGATGATTTGTAGAATAATACTCTCTTGTGGTCTTCGACCAGATAAACCAAAAATCAAATTGTCAAATTTATCGATGTGGATGAGAAGTTATTTAAAATTACCAAAGCAGAAAAGATAAAATACATGAAGCATGGATATCCTTTTTTCAAATCATCATTCAAATCGGTAGCGGAGCTGTTGATTTGTAGAAAGCTCTCTTGTGGTCTTCGGCCAAATGGTCGAAATATCAAGCATTCAAATTATAAATCGACTCGTAAGGGAAATTATTCATCACTACCAAGACCAAGAAAGGAAAGATAAAACGGTTGAAGCAGGAATATCTCTTCTTCAAATCACAACTCAAATCGATCGTTTTGGAAAGGAGAATAATAATAATAATAAATCGTCTTTATTCAGATCATTGTGGTGATCATACTTGGTCACAATGGGTGTTCTAGTCATAGACAACGCCAGACTTTAATGTAGGTATCAAAAAATGATACATTTAAAAATTGGACGGGATTGTGGACTTGCTAAAGGAGATAATTATTGTATATAGAAATATTCCACATCTGAATAAGTAGAAAAGAAGATTATTAGTTGAAAAAAATGAGGTTAAGGTTAAAATATTTTCATTTCGCCAGTTTCCAATTAGGTCTTTCACGTCAAGCCATATTCTGTTTTAATTGATTAATTTTGACAAATATTTTTATTAATATAAAATTATTACAATCGCAAATTTAGTATAAATATAAATAGAGTTTTGTGATGGGATCAGGAATGGCAAAGAGCAAGGAATAAATGGGAGGAAAAGAAAGGACTAACGTCGCATGTAAAATAAGTGTGATATCACAGCGGTTTATAAATAAATCGTTTGGGCTGATGCATTATAACGAGTAATATTTAGATGTCGAAGGGGTCATCTCTCGTTATGAAAAATTCAAATGATGCCATTAATCTTTTACAGTTCTCTGTGTTTTTACATTGCCAGACAATGCCATACGTGACCGAGTCCGACGTCCGGCCTGGTGGGTTAAAGAACGATGGGATGGAATGGGGCGCCAGAGGCTCAGGGGGACTGAGTGATATGGTCTCTTTCTTTGCATTATTTAGTAGACGCCTGTATCCGTCGCTTGGAGTGATCGCTTACGCTTATGTTCATATTAGGTACTAGATCAGGTGCTAAACCAGAAAATGCGACGAATATTTTACATAATATTTTCACCCTAAAGAGATTCGATACAGGTAAAAAATTATATATAACTATTTCCTCCAGCCAGCATAAAGACACACAAACCTACATGCAAACCAATACACGATATGTAATCCATCAGTTAAGTGCCAAATTGATCGCTGAAGGAGATAGCTCTAGTAAGAAAAGTCCACAACAGTTCGATTTGTCGTTTAAATTGATGAGCAGCTTTTTAGCTGTAGGTGACAAAGACTGATCCAAAATGTCATATGCAAAAAGTACCTGGTCCAATAAGTACATGAAATTCTTTGAAGATAAAGATGAAATTATAATTATTAGCGCTGTCAAAATCACAATGGAAGCTCAAAATAATATGGTTTTATTATTTAATGTCAGGATAATAGTGATAAAGTTTTAAGCACGCGAAAATTAACTTCACCTTTAGGTAATAGTATGTTTGTATCGTTTAATTTGTTTATAATTGTTACGTTCCGTTCCCCTTAAACGCAATAATAGTATAGTGTATTAAAAAACGAGTAACTTGTTAATATTCGTGTAATTGAAATTGACATGAATTCGCCATGTTAATTACGTCTTGTAATTAGAATCTCGATCAGAAAGCCACATCTAGGATAATTTAGTTGTGGGTAATTAAAAATCCATTAGCCAAGAGTGTAAAGTAAATTCTTATTTTTAATGGTGAATACATTAGTTGACGACCGGTTGGTCTTTACTCTTGTCTTAGTTGCTATTACAGTTCGCGATACCTTTATTACCATATTACATTATGTTTGTGTAGGCAAGAAAGCTGATTTACATTATCATTAATTATCATTTAGGATAATTTTACTATTTAAATCTGTTTTGTATTCATTTCGTTTAGTAAACGTGGCATTCACGTGAGAATGTACTACCAATGCAAATACTCTTTACTCCCAGTCATTACGTACTTGCTCCAAACACTATCTATTGTGGACTTTTGGGTTCGAGTCCCAGCCGGAGGTATAGAAATAAATTATACAATGAATTATATATTATAAAGTTTAACGCTGGCCTCCTTCCGCTACCAAGGACATTACCGAGGCCAGATAATCGACTTATTAGCACTTGTATAAACACTGGCATCCCTAGCCTGAAATAGGGTGCATTTTTGTAAAAAAAACTTCTGAACGTTTGGCCCTGTTTATTTTTAAATGTGAACACTACTTATTACGCCACTTTCACTAGGTTGATTTTCTGGCAAAAAGTTGACTATCCAATGCTAAAGGGAAGAACACTCTGTATCTTTTATGGCGTAACACAATGTGTGTAGTGCCTCCACAGCAAGACACTTATTTAATATGATTTCTTATTAATAAGAAGAAATTATAATGAAATAGCGTATTCTTCTTGTTAAAATAATTTCAGTCTTCCGCCTGTTTGTCTCACTTTCTGTTCTAATAACTTACATTCACTAAATAATTTCTAATAATTAAATTAAATTAGTTTATGCTTCACTTGTTTAACAGTGGATTATATTTTTGTACGACATAACTCCTGATTGTTGCTTCACCAGAAGTGAAAATCTAACAGGTGAAAATTATTACAGAATTCTTTGAATGCATGTTTTAACTAAAACCAATCGTGAGCTTTAATTGATAATCGCTTGCACATTTACAAACGTTCGGATCAAAGGTTAAACACTTTACTATCATTTTATGCATTTTCTATAACTCAGTAGCTTATGGGTCACGATAGTATACAAAACATTTTACGAGGGCTGCTCCATAAGTATTCAACGCATACATTTAAATTAATGGCAAATGGTAGGGGATTTTTCTTATTGGGGTAAGTTACTATTCTAGCAAAATCGAATAGAGTAATAAAAATAACTGGACGTGAGAGTCTCGTCCATTCAATTCAATACCTTCAAATGATTTTTTTACTGGCTAAAGATGTGGAGAACTCCTTGTATTTTATTGTATATTAAGAATCATACCACGTAATGGATGTACTTAAGCGTAGGTAATAGTTTTTGATTTAATTATTACCTAAAAATATACCCTGAATCTTACAGAATGAGTTGATCGTGATATCCTGTTGCTAATATCCCATCATAAATTATAATCCTGTTTATTTAAAATAATAGAAATATACATATTTAGTTGGAAAAATATTATTGAATTAATAATTTTACTAAATATAACTAAATGATATTGTCCCATTGTTCTTATATTGATTTTACGAATATTATTAGTCATTCGTCGATTAATAATAATTGTTATTAATTGCTATTAATAAATAGGATGTCCGTAAACTTTTCTCATCAAAAGGATAGCTTTAGGATGATAATTTATAATTTTACACCCTGCGGATTTTTATTATTTCACTTGAAAAAAAATACACATTTTTGGAAAATTTTTGTTTAGATATCGGGCAAAAAGTCCGAAAATTTATGTTCCCTTTTTAAATTTGAAAAAAATTTTTCAAAAAAATGAACAGCAATTTGTATCTGTTTAATAACATGGAATTATCTCTCCCACTATCATTGGGATGTAAACAAAACAATTAGTAATATTTAATAATGATGCAAGTTGTTGTCCATAAACATGTTGACCTGTCGCAAGATTTATTATATTTTATAATTCAGGTCTTCGTAAAGGATCCACAAATTAAAATGAATAATTTAGAAATCATCTATTACTTAATCCCTGGCAGCAATTACAAGGACGCAAGGGTAAATCTAAAGACCGAGACCGGGGTTTGCCTGCGCGACGAGACGTTCCTTAAAGCTGCCAATTAAAATTGATGCCATAATTACAAAGCCAATCAAAAAGTTTTCTTGGGTTTCAATTACGTGCAAAATTTAACTTAATTACTCTCATTTCATACAAAAGTGACAACCGCAGTAAATATTGCTTTAAGGTTTTATTTGAAGAGTTTTTCAGCCATATATTTATCGATTCTATCTAAAATAGTAAAGTTATTTCTACCTATATACTCTTTGTAACCAATATTGTTGTTCTCATTTGGAAGACATTTTTTTCTCTCTTTTTTATTTAATTCAACATCGGCCTACTTCCACTATGATATAACAACTACACAACTTTCGCCTAAAGTACAGTCTTCTTCAAGTAGGTTACACATGCGCCATACAGTTTTTACTTAAATTATCATGAAGACTCACACAATTTACGTTTCGGAAAATCGTCACACAAAAATGTTTGTAACTCCGATTGCGACTGAGATTCAGATACGATCTTCATGTCGATCGCTAGATAAAGGAAAGATCTATTCAATGGTGGAGATGTGACTTTGTTAACATTTGTATGGTGAAAAAAATACTTACAAGAAAATATCCGAAACAAAAATTTCTCTAGAAATTCTCAAAATATTTATAAGAAAAAACATTTTCGAGCCATCCTTCTATAGGTGGATGGGTTCTAAAATTTCAAAATAGGCCATTCTTCGACCACTAACCTCAAATTACTCGACTTGCTGGGAAAATTCTGCCCATAGATTCGTTTCAGTGTAAAAAAAATCCATCAGATTCAGCTCCTGCCATTTTTTAAAAGTCCCTCGCAGGGATGTGTTTTTTGTTTCTTTTTATTTGACTGGTCTGAAGCGAAAATAAACAATACGTAATAAGTAACCAAAATGAAGTGAACTTCCAGGTTGCACATTGAGAGAGCTTTGTTGGATTAAATAAAAAGATTTGATGTATTTAAATGTGCACACAAACGCATTGTTTGGCTTAATAAGATCGTTTTCAGTCGACTTAAGCAAAACAAACAAGGGGTTCCTTCTCCACGAGTTTAAACGTAACTTAACAGTGTAGATAATATTGTCTTGGAGACAAAGACTAGGGAGCGTTACAACCAATCTTAGAAGGTCTCTTAATCTTAAGCAAACTTCAATGGCTTAGCAAACAGTGTAATGAGATGACGTTAGTGACGGTTGCTGTCGCTTCGTTGGATACTCATCAAATTATATATGCCCTTTGAATCCATTTTCTCTCTTCTTGGTTTGTGTCTGCTGTAAAGCTGAGATCACTCTCCTTATATTGATTATGAATCGACATCGAGGAAATATTTTTAATGTTTTAAAGTTATGTTTGATTATGCTTGAAATATCTACATATTCGTTACACCGAATTACTCAATTTTCCATAATAAACTACTCAAACCATTCCTGAACACTAGGAAAAAGTTTTAAGAACAAAGTATACTCTAAAAATCAACCACTTATAGGACGGCACCTTATCTCAATGGGACCAATAAATGTTCAGTAGAATTAAGTTTAATATTATTAGCTAGCCATTTTGGGATGTGTAATAAAATTTTGAATTCATTCCAAAATCAAGTTTAACGAATGATCGAAAATGTAGCTCTTACAAGCTGGATGACCACTTTGGGGCCTTCACGCTGTGTGATTTCGACCTCTTTTATTGGTGATTTTCTCTATAATTCCCAAAGTTGGATAGATTTCTACTGTCCGAGATATTCGTTATAAATCAAATTTTCACCAAACAAGTTAACATAACAATGGAACAGTTACCTACAATGTTATCCATATTCTATACATACCTAATTGTTAGCCACTGAAAATATCAGTTCTTTTAGCCAATTCTTTGGAATTTTGGTTGATTTGTGCAATAACTATTTTACTATATTTTAAACCATTTTATTAGTCGTTTAGTAACTTAGCTTTAAAACCTAAAATCGTTAAAAATTGTCATAAACAAATACACTTTCTGGCGCTAATGTGTCGCCACTAGTGCGTTAAGTATTTTTTAACTGCAGTTTAAATTCACTGTAAAATGTCACAAAAGTATATTTTTATTTAAGAAAACATTCTTAATTTCTTAGATTACCAACATCAAAACACAGAGCACTCTATTCCACGCGCATTTGGTCCATAAGTTAACATTACCTGGAGATGATTAAACGAAACTTAATAGCTGTAACTCCGTTTCTTAAAGCTTCAAAAGCATCTACAGGGTGTCCCGTAATAAAGTGCAAAAAATTTAACTGGAGATTCCTCGTCGAAAATTAAGGTGGGTACTTCATATAAAATTTTCCAAAATAAGCTTTCCCTGTTTGGCTATACCCCCTTAAAGGGGTGGGCTAAAAAATGGTTTTTAATTTCTATCTCAAAATAGCGTAATCGAAAAAAGATGAAATTTGGCACATCTTGGTTACTAATCAAACGGCATCTAACGAAATCATTTCATACACGTACACAAAGGGGTGAAATTAACTACCCTTCTTGAAATTTTGTAAATATCTTTCTGCCTGCTATTTTTTTTTCAATTAAAAAAAAAACAACTAAACATAACGATTCATTTAGAAACTTTTCTATCTCTTGAAAAAATTTCGTAAAATCGACCATTTTTGAGAAAAAAATTAAATTACATCTGCCTAAGCTATGAGCACGAAAGATATTTACAAAATTTCAAGAAGGGTAGTTAATTTCCCCCATTTGTGTACGTGCTAGGTGGATGAAATGATTTTGTTAGATGCCTTTTGATTAGTAACCAAGATGTGCCAAATTTCATCTTTTTCCGATTACGCTATTTTGAGACAGAAATTAAAAACCATTTTTTAGCCCACCCCTTTTTAAGGGGGTGTAGCCAAACAGGGAAAGCTTATTTTGGAAAATTTTATATGAAGTACCTACCTTAATTTTCGACGAGGAATCTCCAGTTAAATTTTTTGCACTTTATTACGGGACACCCTGTATATTCATTATTACTAATTAACAACTATTCTATGGTTATTTCAGACACATTCTGCATAAAGTGAATTTACCTGTTCTTTCTTAGTTAATATGGGTTTTGTCTTAAACCCAATTTGAATTGACCACTTTAACCAACATATTATAATAAATTGCCATTGTTACAGCAAAATTCGTGAAATTCCACTATTTATGTATTGAAATTCCTCAACTATCAAAAAAATCAAGCAAGCAAGACTTGAAGTTTAAATATTAATGACCTTCCTCGTACAAGTTTGCAAGGAATTTTGTTCATTTTCTCTTCCGATGACAAAAATTTTCTCGAAAATTCTCAAAATATCACATAGAGGAAAACAACGATTCGAATAGCGCAACCAATATCTCGTTTCGTTTCGCTGAGGAGGTAGAGCCTCCTAAGTGAATGGATTTTAAATTTCAGTACATCATCGCATATAAAAATTCGTAACGTGAAAGACGTATCTCCAAATATTCTCAGAAAATTTAAAGAGATAGACAAAAACATGACGAACCGAATTGCAGTTGGATATTTTTATTCCGTTGTGGAGATAGAGCCTTCTAAGAGCATGGATTTTAAATTCCGGTTTAACAAAAAAGAGAAAACTTTCTAAGAAAATTCTCGAGAAGATAAAGGAGAACATGAAGATTCGAAAGTCGTAAATCGTAGATCGATATTTCATTTAGTTGTGGAGATAGAACTTCCTAAGTGAACGGATTTTAAATTTCAGTATATCGTCGCATATAAAAATTCGTAACGAGAAAGAACTATCTCCGAATATCAAAAAATTTAGGGAGATAGACAGAAACATGACGAACCGAATCGCAGTTGGATATTTTTATTCCGTTGTGGAGATAGCCTTCTAAATTCGCAACAAGAAAAAACTGTCTAAGACAATTCTCAAAAAATTCAAGAAGATTGAAGAAAACATGACAAACCGAAAAGCGTAAATCGTAGTTCGATATTTCGTTTCGTTGTGGAGATAGAGTCTCCTAAGTACGGATATTAAATTCCGGACATAAAAATTCGTAACGGGAAAGAACTATCCCTGGAAATTGGCAAAAAAATAAGGAAATAGAGAAAAACATGAAGAAATAACAGAAACTAAGGCAAATAACGTTTATTTAAGCGTCGATAATAAATGGCAATAAATTTTACGTGGATTTTTAAACCTCTAATTCAATATAAAAGAGACGCGGGTATATTTCTCTTAAACATGTCATAAATAGGGAAAAAGTATAATAATATATGACAGTATTGTTTCATGGCTTATTAATTCTAATGAACGTTTTCAGCAGATAATGACGGGCGTTTTAGCAATTTTAATCACACTTTTTGTTCGCCTTACTCTTTTTCTTTTTGTGAATGAACATAAAATTTGTTAATTATGATAAATATTCACAGCTTTTTCCTGGGAGAGCCATAGAAGCGAGCGGAAGTCTGTATTGTTATTCTGGGGGGTTTTCGTTTGTATTAGTATTTAACCCTTGCCTTTTAGCCCCGGTAACTTCCTGTTATATTCCTGCTGCCCCTTGGGATGCTGAAAGTCCTGCGAGCTTAAATCCTTATGCTACCACCTTGTGTCCTTTCACTCAACTATTGCCGAGCGTTTGCTAAATAAAGGATGGGTAATATAGATATATAGGTATCACTAATAAACGTCAAATATTCTTACACGTAATTCATTTTATATTTATTTAAAGTTTTTATCAATTGCATAATTAAGATATATACTCAGTATCTCTGCTTTTACTTCGATAAATTGAGCGATTAGACGGATGTGCGTATATTATTAACATTTACGAAAAGATGTGCGGCTTGCACTTTCACAAGCGTAATTCTCCCTATATTTATCTCTGATCAACAACAAACCCCGTCACAACTGAATATTTTTCTAACTCATATAGCCCTCTGTATAATCAATAATTAAGTAATATTTTAGCAATTTGCCTAAAGCTATACGAACGATCTATGCTAAATGAAATATTTCTTCTTACCCTTTCGGTCTATGATCCACTGACAGGCCTGAGGTCTTGCAATTTGGAATTCTCCAGGGGAATGCCTCTCTTCGTGGACCTCGTTACTTATATATTCACCAAATCAAATCAACCAGAATATGGCAAATGCTCCACTGTTTATTTTTGAGCAAAATGTACATAATAGAAAATTCTTATATTTTTTTAATCTATATTTCAAATGTAACCAAGCGTCATGTGTTATTTCTTGCTACTTGGTCAACTTGGTCTAGTATATACGAAGTACCTCATTGGCTTTTCTAAGGGAATTTGCTGCTACCAATATTAAATGAGTTATGTAAACATTTGGAGTGACATAATGTTCGAGTTAGACGGGTGTTTACTCAATAAGAGGTATCCATGAAATTCTTAAAAGCACATTAACAACAAAGTATTCTCAATGTTCAATGTAAAATAAAAACATTTACGAGTTAAGTATATATAGAAGACTAATAAAATAAAAATTCCAGACAGTTCTTATTAAGTACAACAAATTCGCTTAGCCATAAAAGAACTTTAAATGTTAATTATTTAAAGAAATGTTTGAAAAATAGCGTTACAAACAATAGGTCATCAGACGCATATTATCAGAGCTTTGTCTTTGAAAAAATAAAAAAAAAAATATTCCGACAAGGTACGCCTACTTTTATAGCACTGGACGGTACATAAGTGACCGTCACGCAGCCATTGGTCGTTACCTGACTACTTCAGAGTTATGGTTCAGAACTTAACAGGATTGTATTCAGTTTGTTTTTAATTATTAATTAATCAACGCTTCATTTTCCTTTACACCATATATGGTTGCAACTTTTTGAAGTGAGGATAAAGATTGGAATTAGTCAAGCCAACTGACAAACTCACAAGCTAATTCTTGATATTTTCTTAAATAAAACTCCGTCGTTAAAGTAAAAAATATAAAAAAAAAATTAAGTAGGTAAATGACTTAATATCATGAAAATCAGTGGGGAAATAAAGGTGTTCTATACGAATGAGTTTCATTATGTATGATACTTTTCAGTTACATACGTGTAACTTTACACAAAAGATTAGACCATGCAACACGCCATAAACAATTGATAAAAATTTTTAAAAACAAGAAAATCCTTTAGTACCTACTGATGTTAGTAATTTAGTAAAGTCTTGAACAGACAGTACTAACACCTAAACACTGAAACTTTATTAAACGTGTGTTTTGCCATCCAAGTTGGTCATCACTTAGAAATGATTTAAATATTTTTAATTATGACAGTTTCTAAATTTGCTGACAATGTAATGCGAAAATATCAAGATTAGTTTCGACATTATTTTTCAATAGTAAGTATATTTTCACAATACTAATACTTGCACGAATTGTTTTCCATAAATCCTCGGTAAATTTAGTAGTACATGAGTCTGAATACGGTCCTGAAACTATTTATCTAATTCTCTGCGGGCCACAGGCGTTATCGACTGAGAATTCTAAACTATCCCATACTGATACTGCCGCAGAGAGAATATACGTATATTAAGCTAATAGGAACTATGTAGGCATATAAATATAATGTCTTGCCAATGATTTAACATATAAACATATATTTTTTAAAGTGAATCGTCCTCAATTTTGTTTAATATTGAGACTAAAAAGTAAGAAATATAATATCACCAAGTTTTACAAAAATGTATCTATCACCTGGTGTAAGTCAGAATAACCTACCACTATCAATTATTATTGGAGATCGGCGCAAAAATGTGTAGGTAAGGTAAGAAATACGTTCATTTTCACGCCAAATTCCAGTTGATAGTACTTAGATGGTGGAGTAAGTTATATTTCCTAGCTCTAGCTGCCTTACACTAATTGATCTACAGGTTTTTGTAAAACTAGATATTTTATTTAATACCTAGCTTTTTAAATTTTCGACGGTTCTAAATTTTTTTTAATTATTGTCATTTCCTTCTGTTGGACTTTTTGTTATTTTTTAGTAGGTAAAGTTTTGAAGCTGAAAGTTTAGGTCTATATAGGTAAACTTCAACTATAACACAACTTTACACTAAATAGATGAAATTTTAGTACACATATTTTCTTAATAACTACAAAATGTCGACAGGTAATGTTTACCAACTTTCTGCTCCGTACAGGGCGAGCCAAGAGGAAATAACAGGACCAAGTGCCTTTTTTTAAATGGAATGCTATGTATGTCAGTAAATTTTTTGAAGCCTCTTTCTAGGCTCTATTCACTCCTATATTAGCATTGAATATCTCCCAACCATTTGGATGTAATGAATTTTTTTGTTGAAATAATGCAATCTGCAGATGGGTATTAAAAAAATCACCACAGTCACAATTATGGGTTTTAAGAAAAACTAATGTGAATACCAGTTACGAGACATCTAATTAATGTTTTTGAATCATTTTCATTTCCTAAAACTGTATAGGGTGGCCAAAAATTATTTTTCAATTAAGAACTTTTTAAATTGAATTTTCTCAATTTTTTCAAATAGAACACCTTGTATATTTTTCAACGATGTGATGTTGAAATGAAAAACGAACATTTTTTGTAAGTACTTCCCTATGGCTAATTGCAACCAATTTCGTTTTATTGAGCAATAATTACAAAATTCAAAAATAAACTTAAAAAAGAGGTTTCTTCAAATAACTCAATAGAAAAAATTATAATAAATGTTCCACATGTTGCCCATTTTCATTGACACACATCTATATGTGCTTTTGAAATGAGGTTCCCACTGTTCCTAAAACTGCCGGTGTAATAGATCTAAAGGCAGTTATTATTCTTTCCTTCATATTTTGTACTGTTGTTGGTGTGTCTCTATAAACAATTTCCTTCACGTAGCCCCATAAAAAGAAATCCATTTTTGTAAGATCTGGGGATCTAGCAGGCCATTTAGTGGGTCCATTTTTTCCAAACCATTGATGAGGGTAGGTATTATTTAAGTGGTCTCTAACTGCATTTAAATAATGTGGTGGAGCACCATCTTGCTGAAACCACATCCTATTTCAAATTCTTTCAGGGAGATTTACCAATAATTGTGGCAGATAGTTTTCTAAAAAAATGAAGATAAATAGCTCCAGTCAATGTACCATCAAAGAAATGTTCTCCAATAATTCCTCCGTCGAACACCTATTATAAATTTTTCTAATGAATTATTTCCTTTTTTTTAAGTTTATTCTTGAATTTGACACTTATTTATTTATAAAACGAAATTGGTTACGGTTAGCCATAGGAGAGTACTTACAAAAAATGTTCGTTTTTCATTTCTACATCACATCGTTGAAAAATATACAGGGTGTTCCATTTGAAAAATTGAGAAAATTCAATTTAAAAAGTTCTTAATTGAAAAATAATTTTTGGCCACCCTGTACAGTTTTAGGAAATGAGAATGATTCAAAAACATTAATTAGATGTCTCGTAACTGGTATTCACATAAGTTTTTCTTAAAACCCATAATTGAGTGTGAGTGATTTTTTTAATATCCATCTGCAGATTGCATTATTTTAACAAAAAAATTCATTATATCCAAGTGGTTGGGAGATGTTCAATGCTAATATAGAAATGAATAGAGACTAGAAAGAGGCTTCAAATAGACTTTTTTATCTACTTTACTTGCAATTTTTAAAAAAATTTCTAGCTATCGTAGAACTCGAGATATCGAGGTCCGATGCGCTATTGCTCCACCCTGTATAGTAAAAATAATGTGCAATGTTTAAGAAAGTGTCCTTTCCTAAAACATTTAATTAAAATTGTATCCAAAGGACGAAACTTCACGTAAACGTATTTTATGAAAGGTGGCGAAACCAATCTGCAGCAAAACGTTGCACTAATGGAGTTAAATTTAACGAATAATTGGGAACAAAGTTGTTGGAAAATATAATTAAATATTTTCAAATATGCTTTGCGAAATTTTCTTAGCGATCTTATCGATTATACTTAACATTGCTGCTGACAACTCTTTCATATAAACTTTATGCTGTTGCCTGAGGGAATTTGCTTATACTGGCAAGCTTTCTTAACAAAACTTTTAGAGTATTATGTTGGGCTTTGACTTTTATATCTCCTACTCTCTATTCTAAAAATATCTTCTATTTTATTATGGAAAACATAATTCCGAAATGTTCTGAATAAAGCTCATTTTAGGGTATTAATAACATTTCAATAGCTATTCATATAAAGTTGATCGTAAACTAGTATTATGTTTTGTAAACGACCAATGGTATACGGAAATATATTATTTCAATGCATAATTTAAAATAATGAGGTGGAAAAGAACTATTTTATAAAATCAAGTATTAATTTTTCTAAACTATCTATAAGCAAAAATAAACTAGCACCATCCCCAAATGGAAGCCACAACTTCTGGTATGACCACAACCATTGGTCGGATTGTCATAAACTTGAAACTCGTCACCCGCTGAAAATATCATGTGATGGATTTCTAAAAACTGAACTTTTCTGGGAAATACATTTTTTAAAAGCCGAGAAAATCAGCCGTTTGCAGACTTTTGGAAAGTTCTGTATCGCATGCAATTATAGGAAAACGTTTTCCGCTTAGTTAGTAGTAAGAATTTAAGACATTTACGTTTGTAAAATTTAAGATTAGTCGGCATGAAACGGCATCCTTTTAATTAATTGGAACAAAAATGAACATTCATGGAATACCTTGGGGTTTACTTTGTCAGAATATAAAGGGCTGATGCATTTAGTAAGCTGCTTCCTGAAACACAAAAACAGTTCTGTCAAACTCCTGGCCTGAACTGAGGCAAAATACGATGGACACAACCAACCAAGCAAATTCATTGTCACGATATGAATTTTCTTCTATTTAATGGAAATATATTTAACTATTATTATCGTTAATGCTTTAAATTGTAAGAGGTACAAATTCTTAGAGCAAGAGCCAAAATCTGAGGATGACAAATATTTCAAAGAATTCGTTACACTGAATACCTCCATAAGCATTGTTCAACGACCAAATGATGTTTATCATACCATATTGATTTATAAAAAAACCAATGCAATGCGTACGAATAACCACTATATTTTGAATAACCACTATATTTTGTATAATCAATACGAACGAGATAATTAATTGTTTTAATAGACAAGTTAGTAAATGATAAATAATATACAATTCCAATACAATCATGATTATTTAAACGAGTACACGCATTCCATATTGGGTATTCTAGGTAGTGAAGTGATTTTGTATTCCTTGTACACCAAATTTCGTTTAGTGAACAGCGGAAGAGGCTTCACACACACGATCCCAATTTTTACTTCATTTTTCTATTCAATTCTGAAGAGATGATAGTATTGATTCATACTATAGAACCTCATCAATAGATCTGGTATGCTGGTAAAAATCGTCTCTTAAGTAGCTATTGGAAAATTATTCTTAGAGTTATCTAATTTAGTCAAAAATTATTCAATTAAAATTATTACATGCTTTGTACTACGTTGTAAGCGCTCCTTTTTAGAAACAGCGCCCATGGGCACCGAATAGTCTTCTGCATATTCCCACTCGCCCAACGCTTTGCTACATCTATGCGCTACACAAAATATTAAATACACTCCTTCGCACTAAATTAAATATCTAATGCAAAAATTTGTTAATTGTTACTGCATTCTATTAGTCGTTGGCGCTCATAAGTAGGTAATTGTAATAATTTAAAACATTGTTTCCTTGTTTTGAACAAATTATAATACAATTTCAATAATGTTGTTAGAATTATAGTGTATGGGATCCTTTATATGGAAATAAATTTGACTTATTCATTCCTCAGGGTCATCTCCTAGCAGCAATCTCAGTATGTCATATGCCATGCCAAAGAAAAAACTCACAGTATGTTCTTTATATGTAGCTGTACAATAAAGACTTTGTATTTGATTATATGATGTGTCACACTGAACGCATATGACGTTATGCAACAATGTCACTGTCACAAAACGACAGCACAGCAATGACTTTTAGAATACGGAATTCATCATAACACATCTTTGTGTAACATGTAATTTATAATTGACTCTACTGGCAGCTTGGTGTGCTTGTATACTTTCAATCTGGAACTTGATCTCGATATAGTCATTTCAATTTGATACCGTACGAAATTTATTTATAGGAACACCATTAAATTTATATTTTTTATAACTATTATTTTAAATTTTCTTTGGTTGTCAGTAAAATTGATTTTTAAAACGATTGTTCACTTGTGTTGGGTCACCCACCTCTTCATCCGATGTTATGACTTTAACAACGCTTTTGATTTATTTGGCAGTTACAGAATCTGGGATAATTACATAAAAACACATAACAGTGTTTAAACAAACATCCAAACACTTCATAAAACCAGACATGCCCAAGTTTAGTTAGCCGCATATAAATGTTATTGGATAAATTATTGATTCCTCAACGGCGACTGACATTATTTTTCGACATTATGGCTTTGGTAGTAATTTTTAGTTGTTTAGCAGTTAGTAAAATTGACGCTTTGTAAACAATTGGGAATGTTCTTAGTACCTTTTCCGAATAAGTTTGTTGATTCAGAAGCTTCAGTAATAATATTTTTAAGGCCATCTTTATTTGTTACTACAATATTTGTGTTAAAAGGATAATGAAGATTATTTATCGCTAATTATTATATCTACAAATGAGAAGTGTCATATTGCAGGAATACATGATTATAAATTTGTTAATATGGATATTATGCCAAAGATGATTCAGTTAAATTAATAACGACAGTTACCTAGAATTATTTCGTTAATTAATACCTCAAACTATAGGTAAGTGCGTCATCAAGTTTTTGTAAAATTTAAGTTTTCCGGGATCTATGAGTAATTATTAAAAAAATTAAATACTTTTAAAACCTGTATAGACACAAACACATTAAATTTTGATGGTGAAGGATATACAGGGTGAACTCCAACTTATTTATTTTCTTTTAAGGGATATAAAAAATGAGAGAAATGCGGCAGTTTTCGAGAAAAACAAATAAATTAAAATACGGTCGACATTTTGAGCACTTAACAACTGACCTATCTCAACCGAAAAGAAATTAAGAGGTTGATCTTGTTTTTTGCATTGGTTCACTAGCTTTTACCGCACCACTATCAATGAACTTTGCTCGGATGTCTGTGGAACGCATATTTTTTATACCATTTGTTTACACAAGCACATCAAACGTGCTATCCAAGACAATTTTGTCGGTGATTTTAAGGTGTTTTTTTTATGTCTTTGGACTGTGTAATGTAGAGATATGACATGGTCCTCAAAAATTCAATAGATTTTTACGTAAGGTGGGTCAGTTTTTCAACTTTCTTTTTCATATTTTTTTCCTCGTAATTCGTGTTACAAATATCAACAGAGATCCCCCCTTAAAAGAAATTAAATAAGTTGGGGTTCACTCTGTATTGTTAATTGGTAAAAACTAATTTTAAAACGTGCCATGCTATAGAAATATGCCAATTTTTAAGAACAATCGGAAAAAATGACATATGACCCCCACCTAAAGATTCACCCAGTATATATTATTCTTATTATTTCCTTATTGACTTGAGAGAGTAAGAATCAGGGCAAACGTCACTGAGCAATCAATTCCATAACTCAGTTGTTTGTGGTAGAGAGAATATCTGGTGGAGTGACGTCTGATAGCAATAGGATTCAGTAATGGAATGGATTGCTACATTCTGTCCAGTCGCTAGTTGTTCCGGATAGCAATTGTGACGCAATCCTATTAAGTAACGGCAAAAAGCCATGAAATTTTCAATATTACCTAAGACGATAACTCAAAGAAGTGAAAATATAATTTTATCTAAACTCTGGAAGAAATTAATTTACGCTAATTGGGTCGCAATACTATTAACTAATTATTGGAGAAACTGCATGATTTTAAACTGAATAATTTATAATGGATCCACAAGAATTTCTAATCATGATCATCGAAATGGCAGTGGCATCATTTCGAAGGATAATGGCCTGACTGCTAGCATACTAACAATATATGAAAAAAAACCGAACGTAACAACTCAAGGGTGTCTAAAAAATGATTCGTATCGAATCGTATTAATTACTTTTTCTTTTAGTAGACAGATACAAAGTGGGAAAGTATTTGGTATATTTAAGACCCATTTAGGATGTCAATAAACCACGTTTACACTTGCGGCAACCCAATTAACTATAGGAAAATATAAAAAATCACAATAGATTGAAGGATCATTTTACTTTAGTCCTTCAATAGAAACTCATTGAAAAAATGTCAAAAGCGTAATTAAAAAGCCGCCGGCAATAAAACGATTTCTCAGAATGTTCAATAAATATTGCACAGTGGCGTATGTGAGTCCTTCTAAAAATGGATCACACGGAAAAAATTGATAAATGTTTTCCCCTACGAACTTGACAACATTAAACTTATTATAGTTATAGATCACTTATTCTTCGACAATTTATTACTTGGATGAATTAACTCTTGCAAGTTATGTACGTTGAGATATTGAAAACTTCAATCAAGTGTGCTGAACGGAACTTCAACTGAACTATTTAAGTTTATTGTAAGAGCAGCCCATGAAAAGATATTAGAAAAACTGTACTATGCAGAATATTGTTACTTGGTTCTGTATAAATACTATAAATATATTTTAATCTTAATCCCATTGTTGTAAATATAAGCAAAAAGGGAACTTTCAAACCCCATTATTATTTCTAAATTTATTATTTTATCCCCAAAACTACTCCATTGCGCAAAAATGCATATTGAATTTTATCATTAATAATAAATAAATAAATAAATAAATACACCACATGTAATTACGACCCCCTTTATCCCAGAAGGCTGAGCCTTGTGCGGGAGGGGGCTACACATTTAAAGACAAGGGACACACATCCAATATCCGTGTATAATGGAAAAATCCCTCTCACAGTATTTTCCATTGCCACGACCGGGATTCGAACCCGGGACTTTTGGGTGAGAGGCAGATACTCTACCATCTCGACCATCAGTCTAAACGTATTTGGCCTGGCCTACTAATTAAAATGATTCCCCTAAACTAATGTGCCTTTAAGAACTATATTTGTCCCTCAAACACGCCAATGATATCATTACTCAGATTTTGAGGGATAACATTTTTTACACCTCTTTTCAATAATTAAAACAAGGTTGTATAACTTGTTTTTGTCTGATTCCGAAACACCACCCGACCACACGTTTATTTAGAATTTCCTGTAGGGATATTCCGAAGAGAACTGACCATCATTCAACTGGTCCAGTGTAATGAAGGGTATCCCATTATGTCCTTTAATAGTGTTCCGATGGCACTGAAACTTATGAGAGACAAAAAATTCTGGTCCAACGATGTAGAACCATCACATAGGTTAATTATTACACGCAATTAAGAGTTTTATGTTTTATTTGTAATTAACAGTCAAGAACTTTTGTAAAATATATGTTACACTTGTTGATTGCACTTTTAAATCGTTGGTCCTCAATTTCCAATTAGTTACATATTTCAGTAGGTACGATGCAGCCAGTGACGAACTGGCTTTGCCATTTTCATTGAATTATGTAATTCTTCTTTTTGCTTTTAAACTAATACAGGTATTTCTTATAGAGCACATATTCTAAACGCCTATATTCTAAACATTCTATTCATTTATTTGGCCAAATCAGAGTCAGATAATGATGCTGAATATTCCCAAGAAATGCCAAGAATCCCAAGGATATTCCTTCATAGTGGAGATAGCGACATGATTTTCCATGCTGAGAAAATTGAAAGAAAAATTATTTCTAAAACTTCTCAGAAAATTCATTTATGCTTTGGCAAAATTTAGGCACCAAACGAGATTTAACACGAAACACAATTCTACGTGAAATACCTGCCCGAAGCTCTGAGCAAAACTGCTTCAGTACAGGAAGAACGAATTGACAAGCAAATCAAACATGAGATCAATTATTGTTTAAACGAAATTCAGGTAGGTACAGCCATAGCCACTCCCAATCTAATAATATTGCTAATACGGAAAGTACGATAAATAATAACAAAAAGTATCTTCAGATTAAATATAATAATAACTTCGATAACATCGCGATGTGCAGAAAGAAATAAAAATCAACATCGTAAATCAAAACGTGTGTGTTTAAACAAATTTCTGTAAGTCGATAAATAATAAAGTGTTAACTTAGATAAAACCACACGGACATTTTACATCCATAACACATAATAAATATGGTTTCGGCATTTTGAAAGTCAAAAGGCCCGACAATGGACATCCATTTGTTTTGGGGAAAACACATTAAAATATAAATCGAGGCAGGTATGCGACACAATACGTGGTCTGCAAGAGCCCTAACCCCCCGTCGTGGAACACAAAGATTCATGACACTTAACTATTTCTTACCTTACCTACTATGCTAGAATCTATCAATCTATAATTAAGCATTTTTCGAACAAGTTTTTATTGTAATTTTCGCCACAGCTAAAATTAATTGCCTTTTAGGCCGTTGACAAGATAGAAGTGTATCTTTCCCTAGATCTATGTTCAAACATGGGTATTAGCTTGTTCTGTTCCGCACCCTATTACCGACTCTATAACCATTAGTTTATTAAAACTGCTTTGTTTTCTTACAGAATTATTTAACACACCGTTCGACACATAAAAGACTTTTGTCGTATTAATGAGTTTGCGCTATATATTACCTTAATAAAAGTGTCTATGTGCGTGACCTTTCAAGTTTGGGCTTTTGACTCAGAAAGAAAAGCTTTTCAGCAATCATTATGGCTCCCTAGATGCCAACTTAAATTCAACTAAAAAAATTTTTGAGGTTATGTTTCTTCCTCGAAGTTGATACCATCGTATGCAGAATGAATCCCTGAATCCAAAAATGTAAAAATATAGGTACAGGGTGTTCCATTTAAAAAATAGATGTTACGTTCATTTCCGGTGAAACCATTCATTTTATTAACATGCATTAATTCAAATTTACTTGTTACTGCAACTGCCAAAATTTCAAAATGATATCTGAAAAAACAAAAAAGTTATAGGGGTGAGCCTAATTTCATTTACACCCGGTATAGAAGTTGTGGGAGACCAAAATGACTACATTTTAAAATTAGTTCAACAACATATATGTTTTTAAAAAATTGAATTCTCCATGAAATTCACGATATTTCTATATGAGGAGATATCATAGCCTAAAACTTATAAGTAGTTCTCAAAATATTTAAGAAAATTAAGAAAAAAATAATATATTCAAAATTTTTTTTAATTAATGTTATTTCGTCACTCCGTTAAGTTAAACAAGAACCCTTTCATTTCGGCTTAAAAGAAGGTTTCATTTAAATACTAGTTTAGACAAGAATTGATTTATTTGTTACAGGGTGTTCAGAAAATGTTGACATTTTCAGAAAACTTCGAAGCGCATTATTTCGCTTATTTCAAATGGAACACCCCATATTTTTTTACAGAATCTTATAGGCCTATTTATTCCCTACAACTTTTGTTATTCGCAGATATTTAGATTTTTACATTATTTGAAATACCTTTTAATCACATTAGCCTCGAGAAAAACAAATAGATGTTAAATGAGAAGAAAAATAAATTATTCAGATTATTTTTAAACTAGTATTCCTAATAAAATGGAATATTTTATTTCTTATAAGTAACATAAAAGCTCTTCTGAACAGGGAAATGATTATTTTATTATCATTTAATTAAAAATAAAAAAAAAAATAAATTAAATTCAACATGTCCTGTGGCATTAAATTTTCCATAAATTTTTTATTTGTTATACGTCGTTTAGGGTACTTCATATGATATATTTTAGATGCTAACTAATTAAAACGCTTGCCATTTAATGAGAAATGGACGTAGGTTGATTTTTTTTTAAATGTAGGTTTTTTTATCAAATTAAAATGTAGTTTTTTTAAAAGAAAACGACATTTTAAATTGATAAACAGATTCTGGCGTTCACAAAAAAGTAGGAACGTAACAAAAAACTACGCTTTAAAAAAAGTTCTTTCACGAGTTTTTTTGTTTTTTAAAAATTTTTCTACGGCTAATAGAGCCGGATATATTTAAAAAATAGTGTAGCGATGCACTCGAAATGCATAAAAATGCGCTTTTATGCGCTTTTCTCGTGAAGCCGCAGCCCGATTTTGCTTATTGTTTGGGTGTATTTCGTTGTTTGTAAGTATAAAAAAAAACAAAAAGAAAATCAACTTCATTCAATTTTTTTGACTAATTTCCCTCCACTATTCCAATTAACCATTTACAAATTAAAAATTATAATGTACCCAGAGCAGTTATTTAAATGATAATGCGTCAATTTGCAGTAATTTTTGTTACCGAGATACAATTGCATAAAAAATTGTGGCATTTTCTTCTTTGGTGAAGAGGAAAATGACATTTCGACGTATTTATAAACAAATAAAATTGTTGACCCCTATACGCCTACGTATTTGCAACTAAAAATAATAACCATTGTAATCCATACGCACAATCATAAACATTAAATTGTTCCACGTGATCTTTTTAAATATAAACTCAATAGGTGTTCAGCTTGAACGATATTAAAATATTTCAATGAATTTGTTGTTTGTGTAAAATGCAGCACATTCTATTACTTTTGTATAAATAAGAAATTACATAAACATCCAACTGTTTATCTCAAATCGGATATAAAAAATTAAGAATAATATTTTAGTTTGACACATGGTTTGTATCAAATATGTCGTATGCTTATAGAGTGTGCTGTGCAGTGAGGCAGATAAATTGTCGGCGTCTTTTTCATCATAAACACGGATGTACATTGTACAAGCTTAATTGATGTATTTAGCGATACTAATAATAAAAACGGGCCAACAAAATGGCTATTTGTATTAAAACTGTGTGTTCTATTAATTGCACAGAACAAAAAAAGTCGAGAGGATTAAACACTCAACTAACCATGGAAACAATGTCAGATTTTTTAAAATAATTTTTATTTGAACACGCAATCCAGGACCGATTTATTTCTCGAATTGTAAATAATTGTAAACTTGTTGTTTCAATTAATGTTATTAGAGGAATATGTATGGCCCTTAATATTTTAAATTTAAACGTTACAATTTTCTGCTTGGTTTACCAATGTTATATTTATTATTTTAGTAGTCCCCGAATCAAAATATGGAAGACTTTCAGACAGGATTTTTTCGTAAAGTTTTGGGGATAAGACATAATTCTAACAAAACAATCCGTATTACGTTAAAATATGTTTTTGGATTTATTCCCCAATTTGATCTTTATATCTCATAAAACCTAATAATTTAAAAATCGAATTCACAACTTAAACTTTATATCTAATAAAACTCAATAATTTGAAAATACCGCTATTAGTATCAGAGAAAGTAAAAAGAAAGAAAAAATTTATTTCTCAAAAAATACTACTACTATATTATTTTTTCTTCCAGAAATAAAATTCTTATTTTAAAATTCAGTTAATTTTTTTTACTTCAACAATTATTATAAATTTTATTTTAAATATAAGAAATTTAGATAATATTAAAAATTTTAAACCAATTTCTAATAATAAAATCTTAAAAAATAATACGTCGTGATATAGCCAGTCAAAGATGAGGCAAAATGCTCCAAACCCCCTCTGAAAAGACACACTTACATTTTCACGCAAGAGTCGAATTATTTAAGTTGGCAAAGTAAAATATACGTGAGGGACTCTTAATGCGCTTAGAATCATGAGAATAAAAATGTATTGACGTTATTTATTGTTTTCAATGTCATTTTTAAATTTACAGTTCTTGCGTTGGAATATTTTCTATCCACCATACACAAAGATGCTAAAGTATTTACACTCCGAAACAGAGCAACAAATTTCTAAAAAAACCATTTTGAGTGCTTCAATTGACAAGAAGAAAATAATCGATCCATCATAGACAAAAACTCTATTTTATACAGCTCAGTGGACCAATGAACGTGATATACTTTAAATGTTGAGAACTGCTGTACAATTAGGTACGTACGATTGTGATGCCAAGATAGCTGAAAATGACTATACATTAAACTACGATAGCTTTTCAATTGTCACATGAATTATTTGTGCTTTGTAAAAATGTATAAAATAGTACATTTGGAGCGTTCACTTACATTTCATTGAATTTTGGGCTGTATTAATTATTTCTGCGGTTAAATATCGTTAATCAAAAATTAATAATTATATCAGGTTGGGTGCATATTTAGGTTGCAAGTCCATTTAAAAATTCGTCTTAAATGATCAGTTACATACAAAAGGCCGACTATAAATATTAAACAAACATAGCGTTCACGACAGAAGTCTGGGTTGGCGCTAGCCCATGTTTATGGTTATATTTTATAGGTGTGACATGTAGAATACGAAGATCACAACTGTTTAAGGCCTCCATTTATACCTTTTTAACTACAAGACAGGTACCGATCCTTATCATATTCCTGTTCAACTTTGTATAATATGTAACAATTTTTAAAACAAGACAAGGTTACTGTAACAGTTACTAAACGAAACAATTGGTCGGATGAGCTACATCTGTATTTAACATACCTTCACAGTTATTGGATTCTGACAGAGCGTAATGGAAATATAGCATCATTTTCAGAATATATAATGACTTTGAAACGCCGGCCGGGTTGATCTTTAAAACAATTAGAATTAAAGTTTATAATTAAATTTACGGTAGCAACAACTATTTTTGTAAATAATTAAGAATGTAGCGAATTTAGTTTGGATTTACAGTAACAAATCATAATTAATTTTAAATATACTAAATTATTTTACATTTACTTTACACCGGAAATTAAATCAAATAATTAAAATTGAGATCTGTCGTATAGTGCCATTTAATAAAGAGGTATCCTAGATTTTGCAAAAATTTATGACACTTCTAAAAACAGCCCCACTTCATATATGATCTAGTCAGAAATAAAATTCTTGCAACAAAACATCGCGACAGCTTTGAGAGATTTTGTTTCATAAAATTTCTTCAAAGAGTTTTGAACTTGAACAAATTCAAATAGTAATGAATAAATATTGAAAATGGGATACAGGCATATTGAAAAAACTGTGATGCAACTGCTTCATAGTTTAGTATGAAGACGTAACATTTCATCTTCTATGTTTTACTGATCCATTCCGCCAACCATTTTTTTCTGTGATAACAAATAAAATTAATTTTCAGGGATTTTTAAAGCTGCGAGGTGCTCTGAGCCAGAATATGTACCAGAGAATCCTTACTTTATATACATTCTGTTCCTGTATTACTATTCCTGCAACTGATTCTGTTACTGTAAGGGTTTTCACTTCAGCAGTTAGTTTAACAAATTTGTGAAATAGTTGCAATGAATTTAGCATACTTAGTTTAACCATAGACAATTACATTACAAACATAGAAACAGGGTATATAGGAGGCAAATTTACACATGATTCTCCAATAAAGCAGCAAACAATCAACTGTATTTGCTTTGATGATTATTTTTGAGTGTAGAATCGTCAACAATTTACATTGCATTAATCGTAGTTCTGGTCTGGACATTCCTCGCGACGTGTTCTGTGATCACCAAGCGTAAAATAATCGCTACACGAATGATTAAATTTCAGCATAATTGTAACATGTTACAGCAAAGGGAGAACGACTATCAAAGTCAATGGTTGGGATCTTTGATATTTGTGCAATGTTATGCCATACCATGCCGTATCTTATGAGCTGTATTGTTATTTGCTCCCAACACCAGATTGCTAAGGGCAGACATTTTCAACTAGAATGTTTGCGCACTATCCACAAACTACGCTTCTAATAGAACACATTTTAATGCTAACCCTACTAACTTTCTTTCAGAACTAATAATTCAGTTGTAATTATTAAAAAAATAACTTTTGCGTGCTACGCATGAGCTACTTTATTAAACTCGAGTCTCTTATGCAACATGTACACTGTGCAATGTGATTGCTAAAATACATTCTGTAACTTGAATGTTGTGTAAAAAATCCAAAATTTTTATGCGCCACGATGTACCAGAATTTAAAATCTGTGCACTTGGAAGGCACGATATATCAAACTGCGATTTACGTCACCAGATTCATCATGTTTTCCTCTATCTCTTTGAATTTCTTCAGAATTCGCGGAGATCGTGCATTCTCGTTACGAATTTTTATGTACGACGATGTACCGGAATTTAAAATCCATACACTTGGAAGGCTCTTTCTTCCCAACGAAACGAGATATGGAACTGCGATTTACGCCCTCCAATTCGTCATGTTTTCCTCTATATTTTTGAATTACTTGAGAATTTTGTGAAACAGTTCTTTCTCGTTGCGAATTTTTATGTACGACGGTGTACCGGAATTTAAAATTCATGCATTTGAAATGCTCGTATTTTTAGAATGGAATGATGTCGAACCGCGGTTTTTGCCATTCAATTCGTCATATTTTCCTTTATCTCCCTGAATTTTTTGAGAATTCTCGGAGACAGTTCATTCTCATTGCGAATTTTTATGTACGACGATGTACCGGAGTTTAAAATCCGTACACTTGGAAGGCTCTTTCTTCTCAACGAAACGAGATATCGAACTGCGATTTACGCCATCCAATTCGTCATGTTTTTCTCTATATCTTTGAATTACTTATCAATTTACGGTTTTATTATGTATGATTATGTATAGGTATGAAGATCCTGCAATACTGAAACACGTATGTATTACATAACTGACATAACCTTAAAAACCACATCATACAATACAATCTGGAGTATAAAACATGGAAAGTTATACAAAGTAGATGTATATAATTTCAATTCAACTTGCTTTAAAACCGGTATTTGTTTTCTTTTATAAAATTATGTAAAATGGTACAAAATAATATTAAATAAAGCTATTCACATACGCTTCTCTATTGTTTGCTTTGTGTGGTATACGGTGATGATGTTTGAAAAAGGTCGTGTGTAATAAATAAAATTTTTAAGTCGACTATTTTACTTGACGTTATTGTTACTGTTACAAAAAAAAGTTAAGCTTACACAATGAGTTTACCCCTTCAGTGAAAGGGTTAAACAGTGCAGTAGGTTAAAACAATGAACGCTGTAGACTACTTCAAACAATTCTTGCCTATAAACACAAATACAAATGTTAAAACTGCGAAAAGGCTAAGTGTACATACACTTTTCTCTTATATCCTGGATAGAGGGAGCCATTGTTTTATCAACCAACAATTGTTAGTCACTTTATTAAAAAGAGCAAAACTTGGAAAAAGCCCGTTTTATACAAATATTAAGTCAAAGGAATTTCCAAAACAATATTTTCTCACAAAAAACTTGCTAATAAAAAAGATTTTGATGGAAAGGAATGGCTTAATGAAATCAGAAGCATGGGCACATAAAAAACACTCAGGAGTATTAAACATAAAAAGAAATTTCACGCGTTTCGAAAGATACTTAAACTTTTATGAATTTTAATTCTAAATTAATAATTAATAATTATTGAAAGGGGTTTGCGAAAGGAACGAAAATATTTAACAAGCTAAGAAGGAACAAATATGCAAAAATATCATGATTTGACGTAGAATCTGACGCCCTGGAATAACGAGAGGTTCTCCTTTAATATTTTATAAGTTACTACTTATTTAAGACAACTTCATTATTGCTTTCTACAAATCACAGAAAAATCATTAACTGGTAATGGTAAATAGATGCTTGTGTCCCTGCTACGCTACATTTCCGGTACGTTTAGACACCCTATGTATATGCGTGTGAAATAAAGAAAGATATTATTAATTTTTATTTATACATATTACACGCGTGGTGAAATAATAAATATTCAAAAGGATATTATAAATTAGGCGTTAACGAAAATGCTACAGAAAGAAGAGTAAATTCATATAAATATTGTGTATAATTTAGCATAATTTATTTTTTGTGTTCAATATTAATGCACATTTACGTCTGCGTCTCACAGACGACGTCCCATGCTGAGTTCTTATAGATTGATATATAGAGTCAGCGGCGGCATGCTTTTTAATTGGAAGATATTTTTTATCTTTAAATAATGGTAATAAAAGGAGTGACCCCCCTATGGGTTTCTGAACGTATTATAAAACTATATTATGTTTACTGTTCTCCTCTATAATTAGAGGAGAATTTGAAGTTGTCACGCTTTGTTACTTTTTTTATTTCCACTTGTGAAATCTCTGACAAATGATTATTGCATTCGATTACTTGATTACAGAATATCGTAACTTCCTACACAAGAAAAATTTTACGGAAACTACTGGTGATGTTTGTAACAAAAAATATTGCAATATACGTGATATCAATCTAAGATTATACACAATACACATATTATGTTTACAACAACTGTTATTTAATTTCACATAAAAAATACGTAGAAACAGTAATTATTCTTTATATAATTATATGTCTCATTTGACAACAACGTACGTGCTCAATTACAATGCAATCAGAAATTGCTTAGATAAATGCCTCCTGAATGTTCTTTGTAAATATATTTCTGATTAGATTTTTGATAAAAAATTTAAATTATTCCGAATAAAAAACTGCCAACAAACAGCTACGAGACAGCCAACAACTTGATTCAATTTAAAATTTTCAATTTTTCAAATAAAAAGATAAAAGATCATAATTAACAGCACCCAGAATGATTACCTCAACGTGAGACTTTGTTCACTTGGCTATTTGATCCAGATTAAAATGTTTTGTTAACTAAATTAATTTCGTATTGATATGAGCTACAAGATAAAAAGGTACAGGTTAACAATTTCGTACATTACAAACTGCTTAACAACTCTATAGGACTATTTAAATACAAAGAAAAAAAATACAAAATAAAATATATTAAGACATTAATGTTATCTTACAAATATAAAAACGTAAATAAAAATCCACAAAACATATTTGTCACGATAAAGTTATAAGTGTTAAAACAAGTGAAAATTATATCCAAAAAGAACAACCAGCCGAGCGAATGTGAAGATTTATGAACTAATAAAAAAGCACTGACTTATAAAATTAGGAATAATCCAAATTAGAAGAAACATAAGCTATATTAAACATTGTATCAAATGATTAACGTTAAAGCATTTAATTATATTGAGTTGGAATATTTATCACTGTTGAACAAAATCTTATTTTTGACTTTTTAGTTCGGTTTCCTTTAAAGCGTGTTTTTTTTTAGTTTTTTTAAACTATAATTTTTTTTCTATATTTATGAAATCAAATTTTTTTCAAAATTTTTCAATTCTTTTTTTTTTTTATTTTTCATTTCAAAATTTTTGAAATAGAATTCTTTTCAGAATTCTTAAAATGAAATTTTTCTTGACATTTTTCAATTCAAAATTTTTTTAATCAAATTTTTTTCAATTATTGTATTGTAATCGCTCCTTGATAAGTGTGGAAAGTTTCAGTTTAATCTGACGTTTTAAAGTGGGTGAAAATCTCGTTGAAAGATTCCGTTACATACAAACAAACAAACATACAGGTGAAGCTAATAAAATAATAATAAAATAAAAAAGCGTGTTAATAATAATAAAAGCGTGTTAAAAAGGTCATATTTTCAGCTTTTACTTAAAATTTGTCCGAAAACACTTCTTTAAGAGTTACACTCGCCTAAAGATAGTGATTAAAAGCTAAAATAAGACTTTTTGGAAAACAATAAAAAATGAATTTTTAAAGAGATTTGCTACTAATAGGAATCCTTCTATAGTACCACCTCCTATCGTCAGAATGAACTCCAGCAGCCCACATTTTATTTCTTTACTTGAACTTTGTATTGAACTCGAATTTTATCTGATAAAAATGTTACTTAGAAAGCTCTTGATTAATTTAAAAACGAAAATAACATATTTTCCAAAAAGTATCAGGTAGAAAACATAAGAGGCAAAATAGTTACTAAATGATTCAACTTTTCACGGCACATTTTTGTATGATGATTCGGGTCCATTAAAAAGTTAGGCTAAGAAAAATACAATAAAACGAGGTTTACTGATTTTATTAATTACTACTAAGGCATGATTGAAAAAGATCCTTTAGAAGCATTAAAATTAATAGAAAATACCGAGGAAAATACCCTACTAAAATTTATTTTTCTATCTCTTTCCTTTGATGAAAACTGAGAATCCTAATTTTTGCCTAGTGTAACTCTTTAACGAACCATGTCTGGGCATATCTTCATAGGAATTTTTTTCCTGTATAGATCTACCAGATTTCATCAAAATATCTTGAGAATTCTCCAGTTTTTACGACAGATGTTTTTTAAAAAAACACAGGCAAAAATGGGCGATAAAACGGATCCTTGTGGAACACCAGAGTTGGTAGTGAGTGTTTCTAACAACACAGCTAATCATAACGTGAAGTGAACAAATAGAAAAAAAAAGACGATGTCTGCTAACACAAGGAAAAGGTCGCAGTAGTTGGCCAAGAATCGAACTCGAGACCGCCAGGTGAGAATTAAGCTCGTCTTGTAACGACATTTTTTGAACCGGTCGTTATTATAAACCACGCCACTGCTTTCATAAAATACTACACTACCACTTAATTTGTCGCCCGTACAAAATTTAACGTCTTTCATAATTTGATTGCGTCTCATAGTAAAAACTAATTTATTAAGACAATTCTTTGAACTACTTCAATAACAATGAGAATTTCTTACTTCAAACAAATCTCAAATTCAATGCGATGGCAATAACTAAGTGGGCGTATAGAAGTCTTATAAATTTGTTAAACAATATGCATTTTAAGCTACAATTCATACAGGAATTCTTGGGGCGTACATACAAAGGACAATATTTATATCTTCAAGTAACAAGTGAAGCGAACCATGCAGAATTTCATATAAAGTTGCATTGTACACGATGTATCCGAACGCGGTCCTCTTTGAACTAAAATTCGCAACAAGCTCCTCTATACCCTACTACGTAAAGCTCTCAGCCACTTATCTTTTCATATTACATGCATGATTAACTGTATTATTGTATATAGTTTTCAAAAATATTACAAAATACAGGTGCGTTCTTCAGTAATAACCTTTTGTGTGGAAGGTAACTATATTATTCGTTTAATTTTTTACGCAAGTTACATATTCTTATTACTACGACGTGACAGGCAAAGAATGACAGGAACATTTTTATACCAGGTCAGGAAAGAGAAACCAATGAGAAATGTAACTTTGTAAATATTGCCCTAGTCAACATTTTTCAATTTCTCAATACGCACACGTCTTTGCAGATCGTTATAGATCTTCATATTTTTATGTATTTTATTTCACTTTCCTTGTCCGTGTCTCATTCTCCATTATTCGATAGGTAGGCAACTTACTTGATTTTCCCATCGCCATAAGCCACAATGTTTGTAGCACTTGATCAGGGGGGCGTCGGCTATTCTTGGCACAATAAGCTTTTGGTAAAGTCAATCTTGGCAATAGTTTCCAGTTTTAATTCATTTTGCGTCTCCAGGTTCAAAGAGCTCATGCAGCGTTGGTGAATCACTGTGATTAGATGAGCTTTAAATGTCAATTTGGCATCTAAGGTCAGTGTCAGACTTCGTTGCTCATATATGATTCCTTTCCCTAAGGATAGTTACAATTTCTTTAGCTCTGGAGGATTCTTTTCTATGTGAATGGAGCCACAGTGGTCTCTTCATCTAGATTTTGGCATCATTTCCAATGTAACACTCTAAATATTTGTATTATTAGAATGGTGACGTCGTCTACATGCTCTTCGGCGGAGTTGTGCCAAAAGTTCATCCAAAAGCAGATACCGTAGAGTAATAGGACCCCCCTCCAGGCACCGTTTGGTTATTGACACGTCTGGTGTGCATTATGTATTTCTGGAGATTTAGGTCCAAAAACTAAAATACCAATTGAAGAATATTGAGAGATGCAACAAACATAAAATTAGTTGCTATATCAGTCTAGAGGTCTCTAGCAATTTAAAAATCAGGTCGTAGCAAAATGTGAAGACAAAGATATGAAAATGATCACAAACAATTCACAACCATCAATCAAGATTAAATAGCCAAAGGAGGCACCTGTGTCATAAAGAAACTGAAGAGCTGATGATAGATTATGGTTGTTGTATCTTCCAATATCCTTTTATTGGCATTTAATTTTGGAAACTAAGACCCTAGAAAAATACAATCCACGCTAATCTACGTCAGTTATTTCAGATATTGGGATAGCACCTACGTCAGAAAGGAACTGAAGAACAGATAAAATTTAGCACTCACACCATAAATGACAACTAGAGCCAGCAAGGTATCGAATTGGGCAGGCTTGTTTCCCTTTACCAGTTTCTGTTTGGTGGCCGCGATTTTAATCTGGATTTTGCGTGAGAACATTCCAGTGCAACTTTTTCTCTGTTCTTGATTGATACAGCTGGCATAAAACTGAACGCATTATGTGAACTAACTGAAAGAAGTGGTATTACATGAGGCAATAAAGAGGAAAATGAAAATTGAGACATAATTAAGACAATTAGGGCAGAAAAATTGTCAGCAGACATAGACCAGAGACGTACAATACTTTTCACCATATCTAGATCTAGATCTAGATCAGATTCCCAAAATCCTGAACTTCTTGCCATACAAATTTTTGTGCAGCGTATAGGTATATGTTCACATTTCATCTTCTTTTTAGAGGTGTATGTGCTCATTTTTCAAATTATTTGTTGATTTAAAACATGTCAATAATGGCGTTATTTTAAACGGAAACATCAAGTATACGAAATTAACGTAGAAAGTTCTTAACTGTTTTGTTGTTAATATTTTCTGTCGGCGGTAATATAAAAAACGTACATAAATAAAATATGTTTCTAGTCCACAATAGAACGTGTTAGTAAATCCGTTCATGTTAAAATACTAATTAAGCTACAATTTCGTTTTAACATGTAATGAATGATGGAGGCTAGGCACATGTCTTGAGAATTGTCACGATTTCAAGTATCCAGCGAGACGCGGTTGCAAGCGGCAACGCGGCTGATCTCTCCCAAATTCACCGACCTGCCGCATTATTACGTCAAATTATTATCAGGCTGCCTCAACGGCCTTCAACCATATCGTGAGGTTACAGCTTCGATACGAACTATATAGCCTTATTGGTTATGCCTTAACTGTTATTACCTGTATTTTAAATATTCAATAATTATAATACGAATTTCATATACAGCGTGTTCTATTTTCGTTACAAGGCATTGCTAAAGTTAAAGCTACTGTTGAAGTAAATACATTCCATATTACGCCTATTTACAGATCAAATATTGACAACAAAAAGTATAACTCGAGAAGCAAGCTCGCTCGCTACTCGGATATTGGGTGTGTGCCCGTTGTCTTTAAATGTTCAAACTCGAAATTAAGAAAATTAATTCGAAATGTAACTTTAGGCGAGAGTTGATCCTTCGGAGTGGATGTAAGGATAGCTAAAGATTACCCAGCAAAGTTGCAGAATTGATTTTACACCACGTCTTTCTCTGATAATATAATCTCCTTAACGAGAACTAATAAGACGCGCTAAATTAATAATTTATACCTCATTTTCCTGCGTGAATACCAGCGCGCAATGAGTTTTTACAGTTTTAACAATAATGTGAGTAAAATTCCAAGCAGTTCCTATTAGAACTAAAATGAACGGCTTACAGTTAATTATGAAGAAGGTCTGGCATGGCTAGAAGATAAAGTAAGTGAGGCCCACTCACTAGCCTGACAGAAGAATATGTGGCGATAATTCACTATAATTCTAATGGTGAATTCACTACAGAGCTTGCGAAATTGTTTCTAATTTTACTTCGTAAAAAAATAAGAGATTTTTTTTAGTCGTACTACCAATATAAATTTTTACTCATAAGTTTTTATGATTAAATGAAATGGTAGTATGTAGATACTTTCGTAGTTAAATCCGAGTAATTTTCAAAAAAAAAAAAATTAGTTTTAAGAAAATCGAAAATCTTTTGAATTAAAATGAATAATGCATAATGTTGAAACACCGTTAAAATTCCCATATACCTAATTACAGATTTTTTTTTTTTTATTAAATCGTTGATATACCATTTCTCTCATGATAAATATAAACCTAAAAATAAAAGTGAACAATTTTCAAGCGATTCTCAAAATGTTCGCCAAAACAAAAACGTAAGGGTTGAAATGAAAATTCGAATCGTTTCAGTTCAGATAAGTCTGAAACAGTTTTTAAGGAAGCTCAAGGTATTTGACTTTCATAATGCGAAT